>CM038224.1:78624230-79070306 GCA_021442155.1 Cymbidium sinense | reverse complement strand
TTAAAAACTCAACTTAAAAATAAACCTAAACATAAAAAAGTAAAGTAAAATAAAAAACTAAATTAAAATAAATAAACTAAACTAATTTAAATTTAAAAATAAACCTAATAAAAATAATAAACTAAAATAAATAAAAAAATAAACCATGTAAACTAAATAAACCAAAACCTACAAGTTTATTTAATTTTTTTTTTCAAAAAAAAACCCTAAATGCTGAACCCTAAACACTAAACACTAAACCCAAAACCTACAACCCTTAACCCTAAAACATAAACACTAAACCCTAAACCCTAAAAACCTAAACTCTACAACCCAAAACAATAAACCCTAAACCCTTAATCCTAAACCCTAAACCTTAAACCATAAAAAACTAATCCCCAAACCCAAAACCTAAAACCCTAAACCCTAAACTCTAAACCATAAAGCCTAAACCTTAAACCCTAAACCCTAAACCCTAAACCCTAAATCCTAAAAACCCTAAACCCTAACCCTAAACACTAGACCCCAAACCCTAAAAATTAAACCCTAAACCCTAAACCCTAACCCTAAAATATAAAACATAAAATAAAATAAAAATAGAACTCTACTAAAAAAACCAAAACCAAAACCTAAACATAAAAAATAAATTAAAACAAAACTTGAATTAAAATAGATAAACTAAACTGAATAAAAATTAAAAATAAACTTAAAAAAATAAAAAATAAAATAAACTAAAATAAATAAAAAATAATCTAAATCCTAAACCTACTAATTTACTTAACTTTTTCTAAAAAAACCATGAACCCTAAACCCTAAACCCTAAAAAACTCAATTACTTAATTTAAACCCTAAATCCTAAAAACCCTAAACCTTAAATCTAATAACTTAAACTTAAACCTAAACTAAATCCATGAACCTTGTAAAAACCTAAACCTAAACCCTCAAACAAAATCAAACCTTAAACCTTAAACCTAAACCTTAAACAAAACCTAAAACCTTAAACTAAACCACTCCTAAACCCTAAACCCTAAACCCTAATGCTAAACCATAACCCCGAAAACCCTAAATCCTAAAACTTTAAACCCTAAACCTTAAACCATAAACCCTAAACCCTAAACCCTAAAAGCCTAAAAACCTAAACCTAAATAATAAAATAAAAATAAAACTCAACTAAAAAATAAACCTAAACCTAAAAAATAAACTAAAATAAGAAACCTAAACTAAAATAAATAAACATATAATGAATAAACTAAATTAAATAAATTTTAAAAATAAACCTAAGTAAAAATAAAATATAAAATAAACTAAAATAAATAAAAACTAAGTAAATTAAGTAAACCTTACCATTTGTTTAATTTTTCTTAAAACCTAAACTATAAATCCTAAACCCTAAACACTAAACCTTAAACCAGTAACTATAAACCATATAAAGCTCTAAACCTATTAAACATACAACCCTAAAACCTAAACCCTAAACCCTAAACCTTAAACTCTAAAAAATCCTAAACCCTAAACACTAAACCCTAAATCGTAAGCCTAAACCCTAAACCCTAAAAGCATAAACCTTAAAACTCTAAACCCTAAACCTTAAACCCTAAATCGTAAACCCTAAACCCTAAACTCGAAACCTTAAACCCTAAACCCTAAACCCTAATCCCTAATCCCTAAACCCCAAAAAACTAAACCTAAACTAAATAAAACCTAAAAATTTAAAAAATAAAAAACCTAAACTAAAACCTATACTTATACCTAAACCTAAACATAACTCTAAACCTAAAAATAAAATAAAATAAAATAAAAAATAAAAACTAAAGTAAAATAAAATAAATAAAAACCTAAATTAAAAAATAAAATATACTTAAAAATAAAAAACCTAAGCCTAAAATATAAACCTAAAAAATAAACCTAAAATGAATTAAAAATAAAACATAAACCTTAAGCTAAAAAAAATATAAACCTAAAAAAACAACATAAAAAAGCCAAAAACTTAAACTCAAATAAACTAAACTAAAATAAATAAAACCTAAACCTAAACCTAAACTAAAAATTAAAACCTAAAAATAAAGCTAAAATAAAATCCTAAAACCTAAACCTAAAAAAATAAAATAAAAACATAAATCTAAAAATAAAAAAATAAAACATAAACCTAAAAAATAAAATAAAACTAAAACTAAACTAGAAAGTTAACCTAAATCAAAACATAAACCTATAAAATAAATAAAAATAAAAGCCTAAGATAATATAATAAACCTAAATAAATAAACTAAACTAAATAAAAAAAATAAACCTAACTAAAAGTAAAAATAAAATAAACTAAAATAAATAAAAATAAACTGAAAAAACATAAACCTACTAATTTACTTAATTCAATAAATAAATAAATAAAACCCTAACCCTGAACCCTAAAACCTAAAACTAAAACTAAATTGTAAACCCTAAGACCCTAAAGCTTAAAGCCTAAACCCTAAACCCTAAAACCTACAGCCCTAAACTGAAAAAACCAAAAAACCTAAACCTAAACTAAATAAAAACCAAAAATAAAATAAATAAAAAACCATTACCTAAATAAAATAAAAAATATAATAAAATAAAAACTTTAACTAAAACCTAAAGCTCAAAATAAAATAGAATAAATAAAAACTAAACTAAATTAAAATAAATAAAAACCTAAACTAAACTAAAAAATAATATAAACAATCAAAACAAAAATCTTAAATAAAATCAAACCTAAACGTAAAAAAAATAAAATAAAAACTAAATAAAAATATAAAGCTAAAAAATAAACCTAAAAATAAATAAAAATAAAACTTATAATTTAAACTAAAAAAACCCTAAACCTAAAATAAATAAAATAAACCTAAACCTAAACCTAAACTAAAATAAATAAAACTTAAACCTAAACCTAAAATAAACTAAACCTAAACCCTAAACTAAATAAAATAAAATAAACTAAAAATAAACCTGAACCTGAATCAAAAAATAAAACCTAAAAATAAATCTTAAATAAAAACCTAAAATCTAAACCTAAAAAAATAAAATAAAAACATAAACCTAAACCCTAAACCAAATAATAAATAATAAAACCTAAACATAAAAAATAAAATAAAAATAATACTAAACTAAAAAAGAAACATAAAGCTAAACCTAAACTTAAAAAATAAACTAAAATAAAAAACCTAAACTAAAAGAAATAAACATAAAATAAATAAATTAAATTAAATAAAAATAAAAAATAAACTTAAATAAAATTCTAAAATAAACTAAATAAACCTAAACCTACCAGTTTACCTAATTTTAATTTAAAACAAAACCCTAAACACTAAACTTTAAACACTAAATCGTAAATCCTAAACCCTAAACCCTAAACCTAGAACCCTAAACCTACAACCCTAAACACTAAACCCTAAACCCTAAACCCTAACACTAACCCTAAACCCTAAATCCTAAAACCCTAAACATTAAACCCTAAACTAACCCTAAAAACCTTAAACCTTGAACCGTAAACCCTAAACCCTAATCTAAACCTAAACCCTAAGCATAGGGGTGTCAAAAATTGACCCAACACGATAACTCTACATGAACCCAACTCAAAAAATTCGTTGATGTAATAATTTTCGTGTCGTTCGTTGAAGAAATTGACCCATTTGATTCTTGTCGTTGACCCACCAAGTCAAAATTACTTTTGACCTAACAATGACTCAAAATTGACCGAACCTAAAATTGACCCAATTTTGCAATACCCAACCACTGAGATTTTCATTTAATAAGTACATATATATATATATATATATATATATATATATATATATATATATATATATATATCAGTCGTCGTGTCAATCAGTTGAAGGTTGGTTCTGAAGTTTTGACTCGTTAATAAATGGGTCGAAGTTTTATATTCGGGTAAAAAATTCGACTAACCCAACCCGTCAATTTGACACCACTACCTAAGCTAACCCTAAACCCTAAACTCAAACCTAATAAAACAAAACTAAATTAATAAAAATAACTAAAATTAATAATAATAATTAAAACCTAATAAACTAACTAAAACCATTAAACCCTAATAAATAAACTAAACTAACTAATAAAATAAGAATAAACTAATAAGAACTAATTAAAACTAATAATATAATAATAATGATAATAATGATAATAATAATTATAATAATAATAATAATTGTTATAATAATAATAATAATAAACTAATAAATAATAAAACTAAACCCTAAACTAATAAAACCAAACAAATAAAATATAATAATAGCTAAATTAAAAACTAAAATTAAATAAAACTAAGAACCTAAAACCCCTAAACTAATAAACTAAACTAAAATTGAACCCAAAAACTTAATAAAAACTAACTAAACTAAGAATAACTAATAAACTATCAAAATAAAATTAATAAAACCCAAAACTAATAAAATAATAACGAAACTAAAACTTAACTAAAATTAATAAACACCCCACAGAAAACTAAATAAAACCAAAACTAAAACTAAACTAAAAACTCTAAACCATAATAACACCAATAAACCCAAATAAACACTAAACCTAAAACCAAATAAACCCCAAAGTAAAAATTGATAATTAAAATAATAAAAATAATAATAAACTAAACTAATAAACCTAAACCTTAAAAAAGCTAATAACTAACTAATAAACATAATATAACTAGAACATAATAATAATAATAACTAAACTGACTAAACCCTAAATCCTTTTAATTAAATAAAACCCTAAACCCTAAACACTAAATCCTAAACCCTAACCCTAAAGCCTAAACCCTAAAACCCAAATCCTATAACCCTAAACCTTAAGCCCTATACCCTAAACCCTAAATACTTAAATACCTAAACCTAAACTAAATAAACCTAAAAATAAAATAAATAAATAAAACCTAAACCTAAATAAAATAAAATAATAAAATAAAATAATAAAATAAAATAAAATAAATTCCTAAACTAAAACCTAAACCTGATCCTAAGAATAAAAAATCTAAATAAAATAAAAATAAAACATAAAATAAAAATAAAATAAACTTAAAATAAAATAAAATAAAAACTAGCTAAAAATTAATCCAAAAAAATATAAAAAATAAAACCTAAACCCTACAGTAAAAAAACATTTACCTAAAATAAAAATAAAATAAATAAAATTCAATAAATCTAAACCTAAATTAAAATAAACTAAACTAAATTAAATAAAACTCAAACTTAAACCTAAAATAAACTAAACCTAAACCTAAACTAAATAAAATGAAATAAATTAAAAATAAACCTAAACCTAAACTAAAAAATAAAACCTAAAAATAAACCTAAAAGCTAAACCTAAAAAAACAAAAATAAAACTCTAAACCTAAACCTAAACCTAAAAATTAAAAAAATAAAACCTAAACTGATAAAATAAAATAAAAATAAAAGTCAACCAAAAAAATAAAAAACATAAACTAAAAAAATAAACCTAAAATAAATAAACTAAACTAAATAAAAAAAATAAAAAAAGATAAATAAAAATAATAATAAAACTAAATTAAAGGTAAACTATACTAAATAAATCCCATCGCTTTACTTAATTTAAAAAAAAAATCCTTAAACCCTAAACCCTAAACCCTAAACCCTAAACCTACAACCCAAAATCTATAAACCTAAACCCTAAACCCTAAATCTTATATAAAAGAATTATTTTAGAAAAAAAAACCCTAACCCTAAACCCTAAACCCTAAAACTAACCCTAAACATTAAACCCTAAACCTAAACTTATCATTTTACTTAATTAAAAAAAAACTTCTTAACCCTAAATCCTAAACCTCAACCTCCACCCCTACAACCTAAACTACAACCTAAACCATAAACCCTAAACCCTAAACCCTAAACACGAAACACCAAAGCTTTAATCACTAAACCATAAAACCTAAACCCTACTCCCCAAACCCTAAACACAAAATGTTAAACCCTAAACCTTAAACCCTAAACCTTAAAACAAATAACTCTAAAACCTAGATAATTAACCCCAAACCCTAAACCCTAAAAACCTAAAAACCTAAACAAAAACTAAATAAAACCAAAAAAATAAAATAAATAAAAGAACCTAAACATAAATAAAATAAAATAATAAAATAGAATAAAAGCCTAAATAAAAACTAAACCTAAATATAAATTAAATAAAAATAAAAGCAAGTAAAATAAAATTAATAAAAACCTAAAAAAACCTTAAACATTAAAACCCTAAATCAAACACTAACCTAATCCTAAACCTAAACCTAAACAAACCTTAAACTAAACCCTAAACCTAAACCCTAAATCTAAACTATAAACTAAAACCTAAAACCTAAACCTATACCCTAAACCTAAACCTAAACCCTAACCCTAAACCTAAACTAAACTCTAAACACTAAACCTAAACCCTAAACCATACACCCTAAACTCTAAAAACCTAAACCATAAACCCTAAACCTATACCTAAAACTCAAAACCTAAACCCAAAACCTAAAACTAAAACTTAAACCTAAAATAAATAAATAAAAAACCTAAACTTAAATAAAATAAATAAAATAAAATAAAATAAAAACTAAACCTAAACCTAAACCTAAACATAAAAATAAAATAAAATAAAATAAAAACTAAAAATAAACTAAATTAAAATAAAGAAAAACCTAAACTAAACTAAAAAAAATAAAATAATCCTAAAAATAAAAACCTAAATAAAATAAAAACCAAACAAAAAATAAAATAAAATAAACCTAAAATAAAATATAATAAAAACTAAATAAAAATCTAAACCAAATAATAAACTTAAAATTAAACTTAAAAATAAATATAAAATATAAAACTTAAATCGTAAACTAAAAAAAACTTAAACCTGAAATAAATAAAATAAAATAAACCTAAACTTAAACTAAAATAAATAAAACCTAAACCTAAACCTAAAATAAATAGAACTTTATCCTTAAACTAAATAAAATAAAATTAACTAAAATAAACCTAAACCTAAACTAAAAAATAAAACTTAAAAATAAACCTAAAATAAAAACTTAAAACCTAAACCTAAAAAAAATAAAATAAAAACCTAAAATTAAACCTAAAAATAAAAAATAAAACCTAAATCTAAAAAATAAAATAAAAATAAAACTAAACTAAAAAATAACTATAATAAAAATTTTAAACTAAAATAAATAAACCAAATAAAACAAAATTAAAAAATTAACATAAATAAAAAAATAAACTAAATAACCCTAAACCTACTAGTACTTAATTATTAAAAAAACCCTAAACCCTAAACCTTAAACCCTAAACCTAAACCTAATTTAAACTAAACCCTAAAAAAAACCTAAACTTAAACCCTAAACTAACCCTAAACTTAACTTAAACCCTAAACTAAACCTAAATTAAATCTAAACCTAAACTCCACCTAAACTAAACTTAACCTAAATCCTAAACAACCTAAATCTACACCCTAAACCTTAAGCAATAAACCACAAACCCTAAAACCCTAAACCCCAAACTCTAAACAAACACTAAACCCTAAACCCTAAACCCTAAAAACCCTAAACCCTAAACCATAAATAAACCCTAAAACTTAAGCTAACCCTAAACCCTAAAACCTAAAATCCCAAAACCTTAAAGCCTAAACACTAAAACCTAAACCCTAAACTGTAACGCTAAACCTGAAACCATAAAACTCTAAAACCCTAAACCCTAAACCCTAAAAACCTAAAAACCTAATCCTAAACTAAATAAAACCTAAAAATAAAATAAATAAAAGAACCTAAACCTAAATAAAAGAATAAAATTAAATAAAATAAAAATCTAAACTTAAACATAAACCTAAACCTAAAAATTACATAAAATAAAAAATGAAAAAACTAAAATAAAATAAATAAAAACTTAAATCTGAACTAAAAAATAAAATAAACTTAAGAATTTAAAACCATAATAAAATAAAAACTGAATGTAAATTAAAATAAAATAAAGCTAAAATAAAACAAATAAAAATTAAATAAAAATCTAAACCTAAAAAAATAGACTTAATATTAAAACTAAAAAATAAATAAAAATTAGAACCTAAACCCTAAACTAAAAAAAGCTAAATTGAAAATAAAAATAAAATAAACCTAGACCTAAACTAAATTAACTAAACCTAAACAAAATAAAATAAAAAATCCTATAAACCCTGAGCCTTAAACCCTAAATCCTAAAACCTAAACCTACAACCCTAAACCTACAACCCTAAACCCTAAACACTATAAACCTAAACCCTAAACCCCTAAAAGTAAACCCTAAAACCCTAAACTCAAAACTTAAACCTAAACCTAAACCTAAACAAACTATAAACCTAAAAAAAAACCTAAAACCCTAAGACCTAAACCTAAACTTAATTCCTAAGAATGGGCAAACAACATCTCATCCGGCAGGAGGCGAAGGCTGAGGTGATAGTTATCACAATGGGGATCTGAGGGTGGATATGGAGGTGGTGGTTGGAGCAATAGTGGTTATGTATATGGGAGGAACGAAGGAGGTTACAACTATGGTGGTGGCAGAGGGAGAGATCGGGGATATGATGGTGGATCCTGCAACTCGAGAGGCCAGGGTGGTTCTAATGGGAACTAAAGAAATTGAAGAATTATCGACTGATCTGCTGCCTACAGAACTGTGTCTTTACAGTTGAGACGGTTCTAGTTATCTAGGGTTTTTGATTTGCTCTATGCATGTTAATTTTTTATATATGTCATCACTTATGTCTTAAAAAACTTGGTGTGTTACTTGGTTGATGAAATCAAAAAGAAGAAATTTTGAATCTCAATTTGTTCTCTCTTAAAAAAAACTAAAAACCCTAAGTACTAAACTAAAACCTAAACCCTAAACTAAAATAAAACCTAAACCTAAATTAAAAATAAAATAAACCTAAACCAACACTAAAATAAATAAAACATAAACCTAAACTAAAAAATAAAACCTAAAAATAAACCTAAAATAAAAACCTAAAACCTAAACCTAAAAAAATAAACTAAAAACATAAACCTAAACCTAAAAATAAAAAATATAACCTAAAACTAAAAAATAAAATAAAAAATAAAACTAAACTAAAAAATAAAAATAAACCTAAAACTAATCATAAAAAATAAACCAAAATAAAAAACCTAAACTAAATTAAATAAACATAAAATAAATAAACTAAACTAAATATAAATAAAAAATAAACCTAAATAAAAATAGTAAAATAAATAAAAAATAAACTAAATAAATCTAAACCTACCAGTTTACTTTTTTTTTTAAAATAAACCTTTAAGCACTAAACCCTAAACCCTAAACTCTAAATCCTAAACCCTAAACCCTAAACTTTAAACTTTAAAGCCTAAACCCTAAACCTGCAACCCTAAACCTTAAACCCTAAACCCTAAAAAAGCCTAAATCTTGAACCCTAAAAAACCCTAAACCATAAACCCTAACCATAAAACCTAAACTCTAAAAGCATAAACCAAAAAACCCTAAGCCCTAAACACTAAACCCTAAACCCTAAACCCCAATCCCTAAAACCCAAACCCTAAAGGCCAAACCCTAAACCTAAACATAAAGTAACTAAATAAATTATAAAATAAACCTAAAACCTAAAACCTAATAAACCTAAACGTAAACCTAAACCCTAAGAATGGGCAGAACCTTGACAGCAGGAACATCACCGTCAACCAGGTTCAGTCTAGTTCTAGCATTAGAGGCGTAAACAGAGGTGGCAGTTATCATAGTGGTGGCGGGGGATTTGGAGGTGCTAGTTGATATGAAGGTCACGATCGGAGCAGTGGTGGTTATCAATGTGGGAGAAGTGACGGAGGTTACAGTCATGGTGGTAGCGGAGGGAGAGATCGAGGATATGATGGTGGATCCCGCTACTCGAGAGGCCTGGGTGGTTCTGATGGGAACTGGTGAAATTGAAGAACGGTGGATCCGATCGACTACTTATGGAACTCTGTCTTTACAATAGAGATGGTTCTAGCTTTCTATGGTTTTTGATTTGCTTTATGTGTGCTCATTTTTTATCTACGTCATCACTTGTGTCTTAGAAAACTTCGTATGTTACTTGGTTGATGAAATCGAAAAGAAGAAATGTTGAATGTGAATTTATTCTCTGTTAAAAAATAAATAAATACCCCTAAACCCTAAACTAAAACTTGAACACTAATCTTAAAACCTTAATCCTAAGCCCTAAGCATTAAAGACTAAACCCTAAACCATAAACCCTAAACCCTAAAACCCTAAACCATAAACCCTAAATCCTAAACCCTAAACCTTAAACCCCAAACCCTAAACCTTCAACCCTAAACCCTAGACTAACCTTAAACCCTAAACCTTAAAACCTAAACCCTAAAAAGCTAAAAATCTAAACCTAAACTAAATAAAACCTTCAAAAAATAAATAAATAAACCTAAATGAAAATAAAGAAAAATAAAAAGATAAACTAAAACTTAAACCTAAAAATAAAATAAAATAAAAAGTAAAACTAGACTAAACAAAAATAAATAAATAAAAGCTAAACTAAAAAAAATAAAAAAATGTAAAGAAAATAAAACTAAACCTAAAATAAAATAAAATAAACCTAAAATAAAATAAAATAAAAAACTAAATAAAACTAAATAAAACCTAAACCTAAAAAATATACCAAAAAATTGAACCTAAAAATAAATAAAAAATATAAGCTAAATGCTAAACTAAAAAAAAAACCTAAACCTAAAATAAAAATAAAATAAACCTAAACCTAAAAAAATGAAAGCTAAATTAAAATAAATAAAACCTAAACCTAAACCTAAACCTAAACTAAATAATAGAAAATAAACTAAAAATAAACTTAAACCTAAACAAAAAATTAAAACCTAAAAATAAACCAAAAACCTAAACATATAAAAATAAAATAAAAACCTAAACTTAAACCTAAAAATAAAGAATAAAACCTAAACTTAAACAGAAAAAAATAAAAATAAAACTAAACTTAAAAATAAACCTAAACCTAAACCTAAACCTATAAAAAAAACTAAAATAAAAAGCCTAATGTAAAATAAATAAACCTAAAATAAGAAAACTAAACTAAATACAAATAAAAATAAACCTAAATAAAAATTAAAAATAAAATAAACTAAAATAAATAAAAAATATACTTAATAAACTAAATAAACCAAAACCTACTAGTTTACATAATTAAAAAGAAATAAAAAAATTAAAAAAAAAATTAAAAAATTAAAAAAAAAACCTAATCCTACACCCTAAACCCTAACCCCTAAAACCTTATACCATAAACCTTAAACACTAATCCTAAACCCTAAACCCTAAACCCCAAACATTAAACCCTAAACCCTAAATCGTAAACCATAAACCATAAACCCTAAACCCTAAAAACTTAAAAACCTAAACCTAAATTAAAACCAAAATAAAATAAATACTAAAAAACCTAAATATAAAATAAATAATAAAATAAAATCTAATAAATAAATAAAATAAACTAAAACCTAAACTAAACTCCTAAACCCTAACTAAATGTAAAACCCTAAATCTAAACCCTAAAACTAACTTAAACCTAAAATAAACTAAACCCTAAATAAACCTTAACTCCTAACCCTAATAAACCAAAAAAATAAAACCATAATAACTAAATCTAAAACCTAAACCCTAAACCTAAAATCTAACTAAACCTAAACTAACTATAAACTTAAACCTAAAATAAAACCCTAAACCCTAACTCCTAAACCTAAATCCACCTTAAACCTAAAATAAACTAAACCCTAAACCTAAACCTAAACCCTAAACACTAAACACAAATCTCCCTAAACCATAAACACTAACTAAATCCTAATCCCAAAACCTAAACTAAACCCTAAACCTAAACCCTAAACCCTAACCTAAAACCTAAACCTAAACTAAATAAAACATAAAATAAAATAAATAAATAAACATAAACCTAAAATAAAAATAAAAAAAATAAAACTTAAACTAAAATCTTAACGTAAACTTAAAAATAAAATAAAATAAAATAATAAAAATAAATTAAATTAAATTAAATAAAAACTTAAACTAAACTTAAAAATAAAATAAACCTAAGAATAAAATATCTTAATAAAATAATTAACCTAAAATAAAATAAAATAAGAATTAAATAAAAGCTAAACTAAAAAATTAAACCAACAAATAGAACCTAAAAATAAATGAAAAATAAAACCTAAACCCCAAACTAAAATAAAATCAAAACCTAAAAAAAACCTAAACCTAAACTAAAATAAACTAAATTAAAATAAATAAAACTTAAAGCTAAACCTAAAATAAACTAAACCCAAACCTAAACCTAAACTAAATAAAATAAAATGAACTAAAAATAAACCTAAACATAAACTAAAAAATAAAACAAAAAAATAAACCTAAAAAAAACCTAAAACCTAAACCTAAAAAAATAAGATAAAAAACTAAACCTAAACCAAAAAATAAAAAATAAAACTAAAACCTAAAGAAATAAAAATAAAACTAAACCAAGAAATAAACCTAAACCTAAACCAAAACTTAAAAAATAAACAAAAATAAAAAGCCTTAAATAAAATAAATAAACCCATAATAAATAAACTAAACTAATTAAAAATAAAAATAAAATAAACAAAAATAAATAAATAAATAAAACTAACTAAACCAAATACACTTAATCCTACCACTTTACTTAATGTATCAAAATAAAAAAATAAAAAAAAACCCTAACCCTAATCCCTAAACCCTTAAACTAACCCGACAGCCTAAATCTACAAACTTAATTCCTAAACCCTAAACCCTAAAACCTACAAACCAAAACCCTAAACCCTAAACCCCAAACCCTAAACCCTAAGCCTTAAACCCTAAATCATAAGCCCTAAACCATAAAAACAATAAAAACCTAAACCTAAACTAAATAAAGCTTAAAAAATAAATAAATAACCAAACCTAAACCTAAATAAAATAATAAAAATAATAATAATAACCTCAACTAAAACCTAAACCTAAACCTAAACCCAAAACCCTAAACACTAAACCCTAAATCCTAAACACTAAAATCCAAAATACTAAACCCTAATCCCTTAACCCTAAACCCTAAACCTTAAAACCTACAACCTACACCTAAACTCTAAACCAAACCCTAAACCCTAAACCCTAAACCTAAACACTAAACCTAAACCTCTAAAACCTAAACCTAAACTAAATAAATCCTAAAAATAAAATAAATAAATAAACCAAATCCTAAATAAAAAAATTAAAACTAAATAGAAACCTAAACTAAAACTTAATCCTAAACCTAAATATAACCAAAAAAAAAATAAAATAAAATAAACATAAAAAAAAAAAATAAAACCCAAATGTAAAATAAAGTAAATGAACCTAAAATAAAATAAAATAAAACTAAATAAACATCTAAACCTAAAAGTAAACCTAAAATAATTCAAAAAATAAAACCTAAATAAACTAAAAAAACCTAAACTAAAAATAAAATAAATAAACCTAAACCTAAACTAAAATAAACTAAACTAAAATAAATAAACTAAACCTAAACCTAAAATAAACTAATCCTAAACCCTAAACTAAATAAAATAAAATAAACAAAAAATAAACCTACACCTAAACCAAAAAAGAAAACCTAAAGATATACCTAAAATAAAAACCTAAAACCTAAACCTAAAAAAATAAAATAAAAGCTAAACCTAAGAATAAAAAAATAAAACCTAAACCTAAAAAATAAATATAAATAAAACTAAACTCAAAGATAAACATAAAACTAAATATAAAAAATAAACTAAAATAGAAAACCAAAACTAAAATAAATAAACCTAAAATAAATAAACTAAACTAAATTAAAGCAAAAAAATAAACCTATAAATAAATAAATAAAATAAAATAAATTAAATTAAATTTAGAATAAACTAAATAAATTGATTAAACCTAAACCTACCACTTAATTAAAACCCTAAATCATAAATCCTAAACCCTAAACTTAAACCTAACTAAACTAACCTAAACCTAAAACCCAATCCTAAAACCCTAAACCCTAAACCTAAACTAAACTAAACCTAAACTTAAACTTTAAACCCTAAACCCTAACCCTAACCCTAAATCCTAAATCCTAAACCCTAAACTTAAAACCCTAAAACATAAAACCCTAAACTCTAAACTAATGCTAAACTCTTAAAAACACTAAACCCTAAGCCTGAACCATAAAACCCTAAACCCTATACTCTAAACTAATCTAGAACAATAAACCAAAAGCCTTAACCCTAAACCCTAAGCTAACCCTAAACCCTAAACCCTAACCCTAAACCTTAAACATTAAAACACTAAACCCTAAAACCCTAAACCCTAAATCCTAAATACCTAAAAACATAAACCTAAATAAAATAAAACCTAAAAATAAAAGATATATAAAAAAAATCTAAACCAAAATAAAAGAAAAAAATAAAATAAAATAAAAACCTAAACTAAAACCTAAACCTAAACTTGAAAATAAAATAAAATAAACTAATAAAAATAAACTAAAATAAAATAAATAAATGTAAACTAAACTAAAAAATAAAATAAACCTAAGAATGAAAAACCTACAAAAAATAAAAACTAAATGTAAAATAAAAATAAAATAAACCTAAAATAAAAAAAAATAAAAAATAATTAAAAACTTAAACTTAAAAAATAAACCTAAAAATAAATAAAAAATAAAATCTAAACCATAAACTAAAAAAAAAAGCCTAAACCTAAAATGAAAATAAAATAAATAAAATAAAATAAGCATAAACCTAAAGTAAAATAAACTTAAAATAAAAACCTAAAATCTAAAAATAAACCTAAAATAAAAACCTAAAACCTAAACCTAAAGAAAAATACTTAAACCTAAACCTAAAAAATATAATAAAAATAAAACTTAACAAAAAATAAACCTAAACTAAATAAACCTCAAAAAAAATAAATAAATAAAATACCTAAACTAAAATAAATTAACCTAAAACAAATAAACTAAACTAAATAAATAATAAATAATAAACCATAATAAAAAAAATAAAAGTAAACAAAAATTCATAAAAAATAAACTAAACATACTAAATAAACTTAAACCTATGAGTTTACTTAATTTTTTAGAAAAAAGAAAAAAACCTTAACCTCTAAACCTACAACCCTAATCCCTAAACACTAAAAAATGCTAAACCCTAAAAGCATAAACCCTAAAACCTTAAACTTTAAACCCTAATCCCAAAAACCTAAACCCTAAACACTAAACACTAAATCGTAAACTCTAACCCTAAACGCTAAAACCCTAAACCCTAAACCCTAAAACCTACAACCCTAAACCCTAAACCCCAAACTTAAAACCCTAAACCTTAAACCATAAACCATAAACCCTAAACCCTAAAAACCAAAAAACCTAAACCTAAACTAAATAAAACTTAAAAAAATAAATAAATAACAAAACCTAAACCTAAATAAAATAATAAAAAATAGTAATAACCTCAACTAAAATCTAACCCTAAACCTAAACCTAAACCTAAACCCAAAACCCTAAATAATAAATCATAAATCCTAAACCCTAAAATCCAAAACACTATACCCTAAGCCCTTAACCCTAAACCTTAAACCTTAAAACCTATAACCCTACACCCTAAACTCTAAACCCCAAACCCTAATACCTAAACCCTAAACCTAAACACTAAATCCTAAACCCTAAATACCTAAAAACCTAAACCTAAACTAAATAAATCCTAAAAAGAAAATAAATAAAAAAACCAAATCCAAATAAAAAAATTAAAATTAAATAGAAACCTAAACCTAAATCTAAACTAAAACCTAAAAATAAAATAAACATAAAAAGAAAAAACTAAAATAAAATAAAACCCAAATGTAAAATAAAAGTAAAATAAACCTAAAATAAAATAAAATAAACATCTAAACCTAAAAAAGTAAACCTAAAAACAATTAAAAAATAAAACCTGAACCCTAAACTAAAAAAAACCTAAACATTAAATAAACAAAATAAAATAAACCTAAACCTAAACTAAAATAAATAAAACTAAACCTAAACCTAAAATCAACTAAACCTAAAACCTAAACTAAATAAAATAAACTAAAAAAATAAACTAAACCTAAACTAAAAAATAAAACCAAAACCTAAAATAAAAAAATAAACTAAACCTAAAATAAAATAAACTAAACTAAAAAAAAATAAAACCTAAACCAAATAAACTAAAATAAAATAAACTAAAAAAATAAACTAAAATAAAAAAGTAAAAAAATAAATATAAATAAAATAAATTAAATTAAATTAAATTAAATTAAATAAACTAAATAAACTAAACCTACCACTTTACTTAAAACCCTAAATCATAAATCCTTAATCCTAAACCCTAAACCCTAAACCCTAAACCTACAATCCTAAACTAAGAATCCTAAACCCTAAACTTAATCCCTAAAACCCTAAACCAAAACCCTAAACCTAAACCCTAACTTAAACCCTAAACCCAAACCTTAACCCTAAATCCTAAACCCTAAACCCTAAACCCAAAACCCTAAAACATAAAACCCTAAACTCCTAAAAACACTAAACCCTAAGCCTAAACCATAAAACCCTAAACCTTATAATCTAAACTAATCTAGAACCCTAAACTAAAAATCCTAAACCCTAAGCTAACCCTAAACCCTAAACCTTAACCCTAAACCTTGAACCTTAAAACCCTAAACCCTAAAACCCTAAACCCTAAATCCTAAATACCTAAAAACATAAACCTAAACAAAATAAAACCTAAAAATAAAAGATATATAAAAAATCTAAACCAAAATAAAAGAAAAAATAAAATAAAATAAAAACCTAAACTAAAACCTAAACCTAAACTTGAAAATAAAATAAAATAAACTAATAAAAATAAACTAAAATAAAATAAATAAAATGTAAACTAAACTAAAAAATAAAATAATACTAAGAATAAAAAACCTATAAAAAAATAGTAACTAATGGTAAAATAAAAATAAAATAAACCTAAAATAAAATAAAATAAAAAATAATTAAAAACTTAAACCTAAAAAATAAACCTAAAAATAAATAAAAAATAAAATCTAAACCATAAACTAAAAAAAAAGCCTAAACCTAAAACAAAAATAAAATAAATAAAATAAAATAAGCCTAAACCTAAGGTAAAATAAACTTAAAATAAAAACCTAAAATCTAAAAATAAACCTAAAAAAAATACTTAAACCTAAACCTAAAAAATATAATAAAAATAAAACTCAACTAAAAAATAAACCCAAACTTAAATCTAAACCTCAAAAATAAACTGAAATAAAATACCTAAACTAAAATAAATTATTCTAAAATAAATTAACTGAACTAAATAAAAAATAAAAAATAAACCACAATAAAAAATAAAGTAAATAAAAATATATAAAAAAATAAACTAAACATACTAAATAAACTTAAAACTACGAGTTTACTTAATTTTTTAGAAAAAAGAAAAAAACCTTAAACTCTAAACCTACAACCCTAGTCCCTAATCCCTTAAAAATGCTAAACCCTAAAAGCATAAACCCTAAAACCTTAAACTTTAAACCCTAAATCCAAAAACCTAAACCCTAAACCCAAAAACCTAAACCCTAAACACTAAACACTAAATCATAAACTCTAACCATAAACCCTAAACCCTAAACCCTAAACCCCAAACCCTAAACCTAAACCTAAAGTAACTAAAAAATTAAAAAAAAAACCTAAACCCTAAGAATTGATAGTAGGAACATCACCAACTAGGCTCCTAGACTGAGTGGAGGCTAAGGTGGAGGCTATCACAGGGTGGTGGGGCCTGAGGTGCTGGTGGATATGGAGGTGGTGGTCAGAGCAGTGGTGGTTATGGCAGCGGGAGGAGCAACGGAGGTTATAGTCGTGGTAGTGCCGGAGTGAGAGATCGGGGATATGATGGTAGATCTTAGTACTCGATAGGCGGGAGTGGTTCTAATGGTAACTAGAGAAATTGAAGAATGGCACATCCGATCTGCTACTTATGGAACTTTGTCTTTACAGTAGAGATGGTTCTAGCTATCTAGGGTATTTATTTGCACTATTCCTGCACATTTTTTATCTATGTCATCGCTTGTGTCTTAGAAAACTTGGTGTGTTACTTGGTTGATGAAATCAAAAAGAAGAAATATTGAATCTGAATTTGTTCTCTTTTAAACTAAAAAAAAACCAAAAACCCTAAACCTTAAATAAAAACTTGAACCCTAAACCTAAAACATAAACCCTAAACCCTAAACCCTAAAAATAAAAAAAATAAAAAAAAATAATGTTAGAACTAACCCTAAACCCTAAACATACAACCCTAAACCCCCAAACACTGAAACCCTAAACCCTAAACTTAAAATCCAAAACCCTAAACCATAAACCCTAAACCCTAAAAACACTAAACACTAAAGCCTAACCAATAAACCATAAATGCTAAAACCCTAAACCCTAAACCCTAAACCCTAAACCATAAACTCTAAAACCCTAAAACCCTAAAAACCTAAACCTAAAAAATCAAATAAAAATAAAACTCAACTAAAAAAAACCTAAACTTAAGCCTAACCCTAAAAAAATAAAAAAAACCCTAAACTAAAATAAATAAACTAAACTAAATTAAAAAAAAAAACCTAAATAAAAAAAATTAAATAAACTAAAATAAATAAAAAAGAACCCTAAACCTATAATACTAAACCTACAGCCCTAAACCCTAAACCCTAAATCCTAAACCTTAAACTCTAAACCCTAAACCCTAAACCATATACCATAACCCTTATCCCTAAAACCCTAAACCATAAATGTTAAACCCTTAATCCTAAACCATAAACCCTAAACCCTAAACCCTAATCCTAAACCCTAAACCCTAAACACCAAACATTAAACCTAAATTTAAAGTAACTAATAAATAAATAAACCTAAACTCTGAAACCTAATAAACTTAAAACTAAACCTAAACAATAAGAATAGGCAAAACCTTGATGGCAGGAACATCACCGTCAGCCAGGCTCAGTCTAGTTCTGGCAATCGAAGAGAAGGCAGAGGCGGTAGTTATCACAGTAGTGGTGGGGGATCTGGATGTGCTGGTGGATATGGAGGTGGTGGTTGGAGTAGTCATGGTTCTGGAGGTGGGAGGAGCGATAGAGGTTATAGTCGTGATGGTGGCGAAGGGAGAGATTGAGGATATAATGGTGGATCTCGCTACTCGAGAAGCCAGAGTGGTTCTGATGGGAACTAGAGAAACTGAGGATCGATCGATCTAAACTACTACTTATGAAACTATGTCTTTACAGTAGACACGATTCTAGTTATCTAGGGTTTTTAATTTTACTTTATGCTTGCTCATTTTGGATCTATGTCATTACTTCTGTCTTTAAAAACTTGGTTTGTTACCTAGTTGATGAAATCGAAAAGAACAATTTGTTATCTATTAAGACAAAAAAACACCCTAACCCTAAACTAAAACTTGAACCCTAAACCATAAACCTAAAACCTAAACCCTAAAACCTAAACCCCAAAAGCCCTAAACTCTAAACCCTAAACCCTAAACCATTAACCCTAAACCCTAAAACCCTAAACCCTAAACCCTAAAACCCAAAACCTATAACCCTAAACCCTAAACACCAAACCCTAAACCCTAAAACCTAATCCTTAATCCCTGAACCCTAAAACCTAAAAACCTATACCTAAATTAAATAAAACCTAAAAAAAAAATAAATTTAAAAACTAGAGCTAAGTAAAATAAAAAAATAAAATAAAATAAAAGCCTAAACTAAAACCTAAACCTAAACCTAAACCTAAAAATAAAAAAAATAAAAAATATAAACTAAACTAAAATAAAATAAATAAAAACCTAAACTCAACTAAAAAAATAAAATAAACCTTAAAATAAAAAACCAAAATAAAATAAAAACTAAATGGAAAATAAAAAGAAAATAAAACTAAATAAAATAAAATAAAAACTAAATAAAGACCTAAACCAAAAAATAAACCTAAAAATAAATAAAAAATAAACCCTAAACCTAACACCAAAAAAAAGCCTAAACCTAAAATAAACAAAATAAAATAAACCTAAACCTAATCTAAAATAAACTAAACTAAAATAAATAAAACATAAACCTAAACCTAAATAAAATAAACCTAAACCCTATACTAAATAAAATAAAATTAACTAAAATTAAACCTAAACCTAAATTAAAAAATAAAATTGAAAAATAAAGCAAAATTAAAAACCTAACTAAACCTAAGAAAATAAAATAAAAACCTAAACCTAAACCTAAACCTAAAAATAAAAAAAATAAAACCTAAACCTAAAAAATAAAATAAAAATAAAACTAAACTAAAAAAATAAACATAAACCTAAACTTAAACCTAAAAAATAAACTAAAATAAAATCTCTAAACTAAAATAAATGAACCTAAAATAAAAGTGAACCTAAATAAAATAAAATAAAATAAACTAAAATAAATAAAAATAAATTAAATAAATTAAAAATATATACCTTTGGTTTACTTAATTTAAAATAAAAGTAAACCATAACCTAAACCTGAAACTTAAACCCTAAACCCTAAACCCTAAACATATAAAAATAAAATAATAAAATAAATAAATAATACCCTAACCGTGAACCCTAAAACTAACCCTAAACCCTAAGCCTACAGCCATAAACCGTAATCCCTAATACCTTAAATCGAAAACCTAAAACCCTAAACCCAAAACCCTAAACCCTAAACCATAAAAACCCTAAACACTAAAGCCAAAACACTAAACACTAAACCCTAAACCCTAAACCCTAAACCCTTACCCTAAACCCTAAACCCTAAAACCTAATACTCTAAAATGTTAAACCCTAAACCCTAAATCATAAAACCTATACCCTAAACCCTAAAAACTTAAACCTAAATAATAAAATAAAATCAAAACTTAACTAAAAAAATAAAACTAAACTAATACATAAACCTAAAAAATAAACTAAAATAAAAAACATAAACAGATATAAATAAACCTAAAATAAGTAAACTAAACTAAATAAATATTAAAAATAAACCTAAATCTACCGCTTCACTTAATTTTAAAAAAAACCCTAAACCTTAAACCTACAACCATAAACCTTAAACCCAAAACCTACAACCTTAAACCGCAAATCCTAAAAAACCCTAAATCCTAACCGTAAACCCTAACCCTAGAAATCATGTAGGCTTACAACTTTCCAAGCGAAACTCTTTGGGATAGTCTATCATCAGATGAGGACTAATTGGAGGAACCCTAAGGAAGGACCAGGGCACTTGAAGAGGAAGGAGTCGCTAGGAACTTATTCAAAATCTCAAATAAACTCACTACCCACAAGGCTAAGGCTAATCCAAGAAAAAAGTGTAGCAGACTCACATCCTCTTAATTGAAGCCAACATGAGGTAGTTTACTGGCCGCACAATAAGGTCTACTAAACTAATAAGATGCTCATTGATGTGCAGTGCCCAAGTAAGGAAGGAAAGCACAGCATATTTACATCCTTCAAAGTAAAAAAACCACTAGTTTGACAAATTAGCAGGGTAGCACGTCTACTAGACCTCTAGGAGCATTATCTCAACTCAGAGTATCCCGAGACAAATGACATGTATTTGATTTATATGTTTGTGTGTAGTTTGTGTTTGTATTATGTTGATGAAGGATAGGATGTTGTTCGGGTTCCTTACACCTACCTTAACATCATGGAAGATTCACAAACAAGAATACTTTCAATATAGAAGAGATTGAATTCAAAATGGAATTTTCATCGATGATAATTATTTTCAAACATGATTTATAATATTTTTTTAGTAGATCCCATTGATTAGAAGCATTGGGTGCTCTCTCTTATGATTAATAAACTGATAAGATCCTCCTTTGTAGGCCTTCTCTATGGCAAAAGGGCCTTCCCAAATGGGTTCAAACTTGCCTCCCATCTTGGGATGGGCAACAATCGCCTTAGAACCAAAAAATAAGCTCCCTACTTGAAATGCTCTAGGATGGATCAACTTATTGTGAGCTTGAATCATTTTAGTTTTGTACAACTAGAGGTTTTGACAGTCATCTCTCTCCTCTAAACCTTCAAGCTTTTCTAACAACTTAGCTATGCTCTATTGTGATCTTGCTACCCATAACTATCGTTAGTCATGGGAGTTGGACTTTTAATGGCAGAATGACTTCAGACCCATACACTAAGGAGAAAGGAGTAGACTGAGTTAGATTTTTATATGTGGTGAGCTAGGACCATAAGGCTTCAACTAAATGCTCATGTCACTGCCGCTTGTTATTGTCGAGTATCTCCTTTAGTATTTGGATGAGAGTTTTGTTGAAGGTTGTCATTTTCCTTGCAATTGATGGAAGAATATCTCCAATCTATGTTATGTCTCCAAGAAAAGTTGTTGATCTCAATGCTCTTGAATGTAGTACCATTATTAGATATAATTCATCAAGGTGGTCCGAACCTATATACGATATGGATCCTAAAAATTTAGAGCACATGTTGAGCTATCACCTCTCTGAGTGAAATCACCTTCGCCCATTTGGAAAAATTATCAATAGATGCTAAGATGAATCGATGACCCTTGGAAGAAAGAGGATCAATCGGACTCACTATGTCAATACCCCAACACTTGAATGTCCATGAGGCAAATGTAGGATGTAGAATGTTGGGTGGTTAATGTAGGACCACACCATATATTTGACATTGATGGCATCGCCTAGTCATATGAATCCAATCTTTGATCATCGATGGCCAGTAGTATCCTAGTCTCTTGATCTTGGCTTTCATCCAATCTAACTCCTCGTCCTTCTTGGCAATGGAAACCTTCCATTCAAGAAAGTACTTTTTGATGAATTCAATATCAATATCAATACGGGATAAGACTTGTCTATTTTAGAAATTTATTGCTATGGACACATCAATTTGGAACCTTAGCTCTAATCTCACTTTCCTCTCAAAAAGCTGAGGGTTTCATAGTTAAGGAAGCCCCTAAGTCATCCACGTGTGACTCGTGAGGTTCTCGGGAGCATCATCCTCAAGTCAAGAAGTTGATGTAGAACTTGACGATGATTCATATAAAAACTTTATAGAATTACCTTTTTATTGGTACTTTCCTAGTGTTCATAATTTAGCAAAGAAAGGGTTAATCTCATATACTTGTCAGAGCACAGGTCAGACTACTTCAGATGAATATGGAAGAACAGATGCAAAAGCTCTCTATCAAGACTAGGACTAAGATTCGGTGTAGTGGGTCTAGTAGATGATGATGATTATTGCTTAGTCATCACCAAACATTTGAAATCTAGTAGGTTCTTTTCAAATCACATTAAATCATATGAGGAGATATTCTTAGAAAGTTCAGATGATCTAGATGACTTTGAAGTCAAAGATGCACTGCCAGAGTTCAAAGAAGAGATCAAGTCAACCATCGATGAGCTCAAGGAAATCAACTTAGGAATTGAAGAAGATCCACGCCCGACATGCATCAATTCTTTATTGAATGAAATTGAAACCAATAACTTAGTTAAGCTATTGACTGAGTTTAAGGAATGCATTGTATGGAGTTACGTAGAGATTCTTGGATTGGCTTTTGACGTAGCAGTCCATAAACTAGCAATATAGCCTATTGTTAACCCTTTCAAGCAAGCTTCTAGACGCTTGCAATTAGACATAGAAAAATAGGTCATTTATGAAGTCAAGAAACTAATTGATGCTGGCTTCATCCGGGAAGAAAAATACCTTACCTAGTTAGCCAGCATCATCCCAATTAAGAAAAAGAATGGTCAAATTCACATTTGTGGCAATTTTAGGGATTTAAATAAGGCATGTTCAAAAGAATAATTTCACTACCAATCCTAGAGCTGATGGTGAAAATTACCTCATTTCATGTAGTCTTCTCTTTCATGGATGGCTCATCTAGTTATAACCAAATAAAGATGGCCCCCTATCGAAATCTATTGCTATAAGGTCATGCTTTTTCAGCCTTAAATATGTTAGTGTTACATACCAGCAAGCTATGACTCTAATCTTCGACAAACTCATTCATCATCAAGTTGAGTGTTATGTCAATGATCTCATAATCAAAAGTAGAGAAAAGGAAGACCATCACTTTTACTTGAGAGTAGTTTTTGAATAGTTAAGATAATTTAACCTCAAAATGAACCCCCTGGAGTGTGCATTCACAATAACTTCAGGAAAATTCCATGGGTTTCTTGTCCAACACCAGGGAATCAAAATTGATCCAAAACATATCAATGCGATATTAGAAATGCCACCCCCTAAAAGTTTAACTCAATTTAGATCATTCCAAGGGCGATTAGCATCTCTAAGATGCATTATATCCAACTTATCGGGAAGATGCCATCCATTCTCAGCACTTGTCAAAAATGATGCCAAGTTCAAGTGGGATGATAAGTGTGAACATGCCTTCGAAGACATCAAGCATTACCTGATGATGCCGTCAGTTCTAGCAGCCCTTATCCTAGGCACACCGGTCATACTTTACACTACTGCATTAGATGACTCCATTGGTGCTTTGTTGGCCCAAGCTGATGATGAAGGGAAGGAAAATGAACTCTACTACCTCAACCATCATCTAATCCCTACTGAGGCTAATTATCCACCCATTGAGAAGCATTGCATAGTTTTAATCTTTGCATTAGAAAAGCTACAAGACTACATGCTTCCTCATAAGGTGAACTTAATCTATATCATCAATCCACTATAATATCTAATGGCACGACCGATGCTATCCGAATGATTGGCATGACAGTCCATGATCCTCTCACAATTTGACATTACCTTCATACCCCTCCGTGCGGTGAAAGGACAAGGGCTAGCAGATTTCTTAGCAGCACACCCACTTCCTTCTCACTCTCAGCTTAGTGATAATCTCCTCGATAAATTAATCATGAACTTAGGGGATACTAGAATTCACCCCTGAGAGATAGACTTTGATGGTGCGACTTCCTCACAAAGAAGAGAAGAACCACAATCTACAATTCCAGGAAAGTCAGTGGTATGAATAGTTCTCATATCATCTTTCGAATCCTTGCACCAATAACAAAGCTGAATATGAGGCTCATTTGATGCAGGAGTTAGGCGTTTCTCTAAGCATTGATCAACATCAACATCTGAGGATCAGTTATCAAAAATGTTGAGTCATATAAGGTTATAAAGCCTAAGCTCCATTACTACCACAACTACACCATGGAATTGTTGGCCCAAATCCTAGAGATTACAATTTATAAGATTCTTCAAGGAGAGAATGCCATAGCATACGCTTTAGCCAAGCTTCCCAAGGAGTTGGCATGTCTAGAGGATGTGTCCATAGCAATAAATGTCCAAAATAGACAAGTCTTATCTCGTATTGATATTGATATTGAATTCATCAAAAAGTACTTTCTTGAATGGGAGGTTTCCATTGCCAAGAAGGACGAGGAGTTAGATTGGATGAAACCATTAATGGATTACTTAAATAAAGGCAAACTACCTCAAGAGAAGTCCCAAGCCCACCAGATGAAGTAGAGAGCACTTTCATACAATCTTGTGGATGATGTCTTGTATTGACGGTCTTCGATCTTATCTCGTTATATTATTTAGACAAAAATGAAGCCCGTAAAATCGTGGCCAAGGTACACTCAGAATTATGTGGGGCCAACTATTTCGATCTGAAGATGAAAGCCAAGATCAAGAGATTAGGATACTACTAGCCATCGATGATTAAAGATTGGATTCATACGGCTAGGCGATGCCAGCAATGTTAAATATATGGTGTGGTCCTACATTAACCACCCAACAATCTACATCCTACATTGGCCTCATGGACATTCAAGTGTTGGGGTACTGACATAGTGGGTCTGATTGATCCTCTTTCTTCCAAGGGTCATTGATTCATCTTAGCTGCTATTGACAATTTTTCCAAATGGGCGAAGGTGATTTCACTCAGAGAGGTCATAGCTCAACATGTGCTTTAAATTTTTAGGATCCATATCATATATAAGTTCGGAGCACCTCGATGAATTATATCTAATAATGGTACTACATTCAAGAGCATTGAGATCAACAACTTTGCTTGGAGACATAACATAGATTGGAGATATTCTTCCATCAACTACCCAAGGGAAAATGACTTAACAAAACCTTCAACAAAACTCTCATCCAAATACTAAAGGAGATACTCGACAATAACAAGTGGCAGTGACATGAGCATTTAGTTGAAGCCTTATGGTCCTAGCTCACCACAAAATCCACTCTCCTTTCTCCTTAGTGTATGGGTCTAAAGTTATTCTACCATTAAAAGTCCAACTCCCATGTCTAACAATAGTTATGGGTAGCAAGATCACAATAGAGCATAATGCTAAGTTGAAGTTAGAAAAGCTTGAAGGTTTGGAGGAGAGATGACTACGGGCATGTCAAAACCTCTAGTTGTACAAAATTAAAATGATTCAAGCTCACAATAAGTTGGTCCATCCTAGAGTTTTTCAAGTAGGAGAGCTTATTTTAGTTCTAAGGAGACTGATTGTTGCCCATCCTAAGATGGGAGGCAAGTTTGAACCCACTTGGGAAGGCCCTTTTGCCATAGAGAAGGCCTACAAAGGAGGATCTTATCAGGTTATTAATCATAAGAGAGAGCACCCAATGCTTCTAATCAGTGGGCTCTACTAAAAAAATATTATAAATCATGTTTAAAAATTATTATCATCAATGAAAATTCCATTTTAAATTCAATCTCTTCTATATTGAAAGTATTCTTGTATGTGAATCTGCCACGATGTTAAGGTAGGTGTAAGGAACCAGAATAACATCCTATCCTTCATCGACACAATACAAACACAAACTACATACAAACATATAAAACAAACACATATCATTTGTCTCGGGATACTTTGAGTTGAGATAATGCTCCTAGAGGCACTCACTATGTAGTTGCTCTAGGTCTAGCAGACGTGCTACCCTGCTAATTTGTCACACTAGTGGTTTTTTTACTTTGAAGGATGTAAATATGCTATGCTTTCCTTTCTTACTTGGGCACTACACATCAATGAGCATCTTATTAGTTTAGTAGACCTTACTGCGAAACCTCATGTTGACTTTATTTAAGAGGATGTGAGTCTGCTACACTTTTTTCTTGGATTAGCCTTCACTGACTGGGTCGAGTATATTTGAGATTTTGAATAAGTTCCCTAGCAGCTCCTTCCCTCCTAGCTACTTCAAGTCTGGGTCAAGTCCTTCCTCAGGGTTCCTCACTTAGTAGTCGCTCTAGGTCAGATGGCATCTATCCTGCTGATGATAGACTATCCCGATGATTTTTGCTTGGAAAGTTGTAAGCCTACATGATTTCTTTCCAAATTGATCATTGCACATCGACAAGCACCTTAGGTTGGCAGGTTCTCACTATGTTGATGAATACACCTTAGGTTGGTTGGTTCTCACACCTTAGGATACACCACTCATCGAAGATGTAAATTTGCTTTGCTTTCTCTTTGAGTTGGCCATCATACACATATAGGCTTTCTTTTTCAGGGCTTAGGATAATGCCCCTAGCATCACCTCCCCTGTGGGCACTATATTTGGATCATGTCCTTTATGATCCCATCTAGACACTATCCAAGTTACTTTCAGATTGGACAGTTCTCCTTTCCTTGTAACCACCCCTGTGGTTGGAGAATCCATCCTATGGATGTGAAAATTCTCCCTTGGCCCAATAATTCTATGATAGGCCAAGGCTGACATAGCCCCTTCTTAGTGTGGTCCATCGCACACCAACAGGGCCCATATAAACATATAAATTAAAAATATATTCGCTTGTGGATTAGGAGGACACCCATAGTAGTAGATTTTCCCAAGCAAACATCCTATCTTTAGGGCAGTGTCTACAAAACTTCCTATAGGAATCTCATAACTACTCTTGAGTTGATATAAGTCCATAGTGGAATTCACTCTGTAGTCGCCCCTAAGTCAGGTTTGATTTGTTGTGCTACCAATAGGTCTCCACAGCGGTTGTTCCCTGCTTATGAAGATGTAAATTTCTTATGCTTTCTTCCTAGCACAACCATCGTACACTGAAAGGCAACCCCTTAAGTTGGCTAGCTCAACCCCACAGCCAGTAGACTATCCCTTTGGATTTATAAATCTGAGGTAGGACAAGTCCGATATAGTCCATTCTCACTGGGTCTATCGCACATCGACATGGTCCATAAATTAAGTCTATTAAATTTGATCAAACTCACATCCCTAGTTGATATGCCCTCAATTCAAAATCAAACAAAACCAAATAAACCATATCAAATCACATGAAATTAAGTTAAAATTTATCCCTACTTTTTGAGTTGACATAAGTTCCTCAAATCATCCTAGGTCAGGTTCGATTTGTTATGCATCCAATTGGTCACCCCAATGGTTGTTCCTATCTTTGGAAGAGGTAAGTCTGTTACACTTTCTTTCTAGCATAGCCGTTGCACACCGAAAGGCAACCCCTTAGGTTGGTTAGCTCTACCCCACAGTTGGTAGACTATCCCTTTGGATTTGTAAATCTGAGGTAGGTCAAGGCTGATATAGCCCCTTCTTATTGGGTCCATCGCATACTGATAGGGTCCATACATTAACTCAGATTAAGTTAAACCCAATTTAATTTTTCCCTGCAGAGTTAAATCATGCCCTTCTCCCCAGTGGTGCCCCAACTCATATATAAATAAGTCAAGCAAATATATCAAATTCAAAACCAACCTTCCTAGTGGAGCCAAATTAATCCAACTCCACCCAGTAGAACCTAAATCAAAAAAATTCAACCAATCTCTTATTCCCAACAGATATATCCCTAAACAAATCTATGAAATCAAACTAAAATCCCAATCCCCAATGGATAGCCTGAACCTGCTTCCTTAGTGGAAGGTTCATATACCCGATCCTTAGTAGACTCAAGCCCATATCTCTAGCAGATATGCCTCCACAACAAGTAAAACAAAACAAATTAAAGTCGATTCGATCTTAATCCCTGTTGGATTATAGATTCTTATCTGCAACGGATCTTCTTTCCACAACTCATATAATCAAATCAAATTCAAACCTTATCCCTAGAAAATTTCATTCTTCTATGCCCTCGACGTAGACCCCTCATATGTAATGTCCAATGCATGTGTGATCCCCTAGTGGATCTCCCTCTATGTCCTTGAAATTGAATTCTCATCAAATAGTATTTCTTCTTTTATGCACACCCTTAATACTTCAACCAAAAGCCTAATAATGTATTTGTTCAAATTACATCATCTTAACATTATAATCAACATTTGATGATTTGTGTTGGTGCAAGATCAAACTAACTATACAATATCATGCTAAACATATTATAGTGTGAATTAACACACTATATTAAATTACAATATATGATGTTATATTATAATTTGGTATAATATAATATATTGTCTAACATTACTACTCATTAGAATCAGTTAAAAAACAAATAACAAAATTTTCTCAAAATATGAATAATGTTAATTTTGGTTGTAAAATTACTAATTTTTTATTAGAAATGCTACAAAATATCATAATTTTGGCATTACTTCTTAGTGTGTGCTTTGAATTTGGCAAAATTCTTCCATCTCAACCTTCAAATTAATATTTTTGTGAGTTTTGACCCAATGTATTATAATAAAAGTAAAACATACTAAAATGTACAATAACATATAGTAACACACCACCACATTTATATATATGTGAAGTTATATTGTTATGCACAATTAATTATAATATGCTTTCATATAATGTATTATCTTACATTACACCTTTAAATGAATCACTTTAAGCAAAAAATTTATAAAATTTGGTTGAAAAATAAACATTTATTTTGGATGAAAATTCCATTCTTTTGATTAAATGACACACCATAGCACACCCTCAATGATGTTCCCTAAAGCTTGCCTAAAATTTGGCCAAATCCCATCATCTCAGCCTATAAATCAGTATTTTTATGAATTATACTAGTATAAACTCTACTACATCATACTATAACAAACTAAAATATGCTAAAAAATAAGTAGTAATACACAATAGTATGTTATAATGCATGATGCTACACTATGTTATGACATCCTATATTATAATATACTATAACATATTATATTATACTTTATTTGCATATCACATCACAAGGGATTCCTTCAGATAAATAATCATAAAATTAGTCTAAACAATAAAAAAACTATATATTTTAGTCATATCACCTACATATTTTAAATTGAAATGATATATTATGATGCCATGCTATACTTATTATGAATTTGGCCAAATTCCACCATTTTAAAGTCTAAATCAAAATTTCTATAAATAATTCTAGTGTAGGCTCGACTGCATGATTGTAAAATACTAAAAGAATTTAAAATGCATAGAAAAATATATTATGATATATGATGTTATACTATGCGACAACATATAATATTTATTTTGAACATAAAATCTTACTTTCTAGACTACAAGTGGTGCATCACACTTTTGGTAGTACAACCTAATTCCCACTTCAAATTTAACAAATTTTAACATCTAATTTACTAAATCAATATTTTTATGATTTATATTAATATAGACTATAGGGCACAATACCATAATATACTAAGACATTTCAAACATCTTATCTTAAAACATCACAAAACACATACTACATGCTAAAATATGTGATGCTACATTATATTATAATATATGGTATTATGATATGATTTAGGGTTAGGGTTTAGGGTATTCAAATCTCTAATAGTTAAGCGAAAGTCTCTTGAAGACATTTTCTTTAGCTACCATAACTATGTTAGGATTAGGTCATTCTTTATATCTACTCCTAATGACATGTTTATTCAATGTTTAGGGTTTATGGTTTATGGTTAATGTTTAGGGTTAGTTTAGGGTTAGTTTAAGATTAGTTTAGGGTTTAGGGTTTAGGGTTTAGGGTTTGGGGTTTGGGGTTTAGGGTTTAGGGTTGTAGGTTTTTGGTTTCGGGTTTAGGGTTTTAAGGCTTAGTGTTTAGAGTTTAGGGTTTATGGTTTTAGGGTTTAGGGTTTAGAGTTTTAGGGTTTATGGTTTAGGATTTAGGGTTTATGGTTTAGGGTTTACAATTTTGGGTTTAAGGTTTATGTTTTTGTTTAGGGTTTAAGGTTTACGATTTATAATTTAAGGTTTTTTTAACAGAGAACAAATTCATATTCAACATTTTTCTTTTCAATTTGATCAACCAAGTAGCAAGTTTTAGGCTGGCGATGACATAGATAAAAATGAGCACCATAGAATAAATCAAAAACCCAAGATAAGTAGAACCATCTCTACCGTAAGACATAGTTCCATAAGAAGTAGATCGGTTTAGGTTATTTCATTTTATTTATTTTAGGTTTAGGTTTTTTAGTTTAGGGTTTAGGTTTTATTTTTTTTCTTTTTCTAGATTTGCTTTTTAGGTTTAGGTTTTTATTTAGTTTTATTTTATTTTATTTTAGGTTTATTTTATTTTTATTTTACTTTAAGTTTTTATTTTTAGGTTTATTTTCTTTTTTTAGTTTAGTTTAGGTTTTTATTTATTTTATTTTAGTTTAGTTTTTATTTTTATTTCATTTTATTTTTAGGTTTAGGTTTAAGTTTTAGTTTAGGTTTTTATTTTATTTAATTTTATTTTATTTTTAGGATTGGGTTTTTTTATTAATTATATTTTAAGGTTTTATTTAGTTTAGGTTTAGGTTTTCAAGTTTTTAGGGTTTAGGGTTTAGAGTTTACTATCTAGCCTTTAGAGTTTAGGGTTTTTAGGGTTTAGGGTCTAAGGTTTTAGGTTAGGTTAGGATTTCAAGTTAGTTTAGGGTTTAACTTAGGGTTTAGGGTTAGTTTAGGGTTTAGGGTTTAGGGTTTAAGCTTTAGGAGTTTAGGTTAGTTTAGGATTTAGGGCTTAGGGTTTTAGGGTTTAGGGTTTGAGGTTTAGGGTTTAGGGTTAGGGTTAGGGTTTAGGGTTTAGGGTGTGTGTTTTAGGGTTTTTCAGAGTTTAGGGTTTAGGGTTGTAGGTTTAAGGTCTAGGGTTTAGGGTTAGTTTTAGGGTTTAGTGTTTAAAATTTAGGGTTTAGGATTTAGGGTTTAGGGTTTAGGGTTTAGGGTTTATGATTTTGAGTTTTTTAAAAAATTTGGTAAACCAGTTGGTTAACATTTATTTAGTTTATTTTTTATTTATTTTAGTTTATTTTATTTTTTATTTTTATTTAGTTTGGTTTATTTTTGTTAGTTTAGGTTTTAGTTTTAGTTTATTTTTGGTTTAGGTTTAAGTTTATGTTTATTTTTAGTTTAGTTTATTTTTAATTTATTTTTAAGTTTAAGTTTTATTTTTATTTTAGGTTTTGGTTTAGGGTTTTATTTTATTATTTTAGGTTTAGGTTTATTTTTAGTTTTATTTATTTATTTTTAAATTATTATTTTGGTTTAGATTATTTTAGGTTTAAGTTTAAGTTTTATTTACTTTAGTTTAGTTTATTTATTTTTAGGGTTAGGTTTACTTTATTTTGTTTATTTTAGGTTTAGGTTTTTTTTAGTTTAGGGTTTAAGTTTTATTTTTTATTTATTTTTAGGTTAGATTTTAAAATTTAAGTTTTTATTTAGTTTTTACTTTATTTTATTTTAGGTTTATTTTTTTTTATTTTACATTAAGTTTTTATTTTATTTAGGTTTTTCTTCTTAGATTTATTTTATTTTTTAGTTAAGTTTATGTTTTTATTTATTTAATTTTAGTTTACTTTTTATTATTTATTTTTTTTATTTTTAGGTTTGGGTTTAGGTTTAGGTTTTCATTTTATTTTATTTTTTTGTTTTATATTGGTTTAGGTTTACTTATTTATTTTATTTTTAGGCTTTATTTAGTTTAGGTTTAGGTTTATAGTGTTTAGGGTTTAGGGTTTAACATTTTTTAGGGTTTTTTAGGGTTTTTTAGGGCTTTGGGTTTAGGGTTTCGGATTTCAGGTTTAAGGTTTTTTTTTTTTGAATTATGAAAACTGCTAGGTTTAGGTTTATTTAGTATATTTAGCTTATTTCTTATTTATTTTAGTTTAATATATTTTTATTTTTATTTAGGTTTATTTTTTATTTTTAATCCATTTAGTTTATTTATTTTTGGTTTATTTATTTCGTTTGGGTTTTTTATTTTAGTTTATATTTTAAGTTTAGGTTTAAGTTTAGATTTATTTTTTAGTTGAGTTTTATTTTTATTTTATTTTTAGGTTTAGGTTTCAGTTTTTATTTTTACGTTTATGTTTAGGATTTTATTTTATTTTTTTAGGTTTTGGTTTAAGGTTTTTATTTTTGGTTTACTTTTAGGTTTTATTTTTTAGTTTAGGTTTAGGTTTATTTTTAGTTTAGTTTATTTTATTTAGTTTAGGTTTAGGTTTAGGTTTAAGTTTAATTTATTTTAGGATTAGGTTTAGATTTTATTTATTTTTATTTAGTTTATTTTAGTTTAGGATTAGGTTTATTTTTATTTTAGCTTTAGGTTTTTTTAGTTTAGGGTTTAAGTTTTATTTATTATATATTTTTAGGATTATTTTTTAGGTTTAAGTTTTTATTTAGTTTTTATTTTATTTTATTCTAGGTTTATTTTATTTTTATTTTATGTATAGTTCTTATTTTCATTTAGGTTTTTTATTCATAGGTTTATTTTATTTTTTAGTTTACTTTAAGTATTTATTTATTTTAGTTTTTTCTTTATTTTATTTTATTTTATTTTTAGGTTTAGGTTTAGGTTTTACTTTAAGTTTCATTTTATTTTATTTATATTATTTAGGTTTAAGTTTTTTATTTATTTATTTTATTTTTAGGTTTCATTTGGTGTAAGTTTAGGATTTTAGGTTTTAGGGTTTAGGGTTTAGGGTTTAGGCATCAAGGTTTAGGGTTTAAGGTTTTAGGGTTTTGGGTTTTAGGGTTTAGGGTTTAGGGTTAGGATTTATGGTTTAAGGTTTAGGGTTTAGGGTTTAGGGTTTAGGGTTTAGGGTTTAGGGTTTAGGGTTTATGGTTAGCTTAGGGTTTATGGTTAGTTTGGGTTTAGGGTTTAGGGTTTAGGGTTTAGTGTTTTTAAGGTTTAGGATTTTAGGTTTAAGGTTAGTTTAGAGTTTAGGGTTTTAAGATTAGGGTTTAGGGTTTAGGGTTTAGGGTTAGGGTTTAGAGTTTAGGATTTAAAGTTGTAGGTTTATGGTTGTAGGTTTAGGGTTTAGGGTTAATTTTAGGGTTTAGGGTATAAGGTTAAGGGTTTAGGGTTTAGGGTATAGAGTTTAGGTTTTTTTAATTAAGTTAACCTATAGGTTTAGGTTTATTTAGTTTGTTTTAATTTCATTTTTATTGATGTTTATTTTTTTATTTTATTTATTTGGTTATTTTTTTAGGTTTATTTACTTTAGTTTAGGCTTTTATTTTAGTTTATTTTTTAGGTTTAGGTTTAGGTTTATGTTTTTTAGTTTAGTTTTATTTTTATTTTATTTTTAAGTTTATGTTTTATTTTTTACTTTTAAGTTTAGGTTTAGGTTTTTATTTGATTTTTTTAAGTTTATTTTTAGGTTTTATTTTTTATTTTAGGTTTATGCTTATTTTTTGTTTTTTATTCAATTTAGTGTTTAGGTTTAGTTTATTTTAGGTTTAGGTTTGGGTTTTATATATTTTAGTTTAGTTTATTTTAGTTTAGGTGTAGATTTATTTTATTTTGTTTATTTTAGGTTTAGGCTTTTTTCTTAGTTTAGGGTTTAGGTTTTATTTTTTATTTATTTTTAGGTTTTATTTTTTGGTTTATTTTTAGGTTTAGGTTATTATAAGTTTTTATTTTATTTGATTTTAGGCTTATTTTATTTTTATTTCACATTTAGTTTTTATTTTATTTACATTTTTCGTTATTTATGTTTATTGTATTTTTAGTTTAGTTTAGGTTTTTTTTTATTTTATTTTAATTTAGTTTTTATTTTTTATTTTATTTTATTTTTAGGTTTAGGTTTAGGTTTTTTTATTTTATTTAGGTTTAGATTTTTTAATTAATTTTATTTTTAGGTTTTATTTAGTTTAGGTTTAGGTTTTTAGGTTTTTAGGGTTTAGGGTCTAGGGTTTAGGGTTTAGGATTTGGGGTTTAGGATATAAGATTTAAGGTTGTAGGTTTAGGGTTTAGGATTTAGGGTTTAGGGTTTATGGTTTAGGGTTTAGGTTTTAGGGTTTTAGAGTTTATGGTTTAGGGTTTAGGGTTTAAGGTTTTAGGGTTAGGGTTTTTTTTCTATTTTTGTTTTTATGCTTTAGGGTTTAGGGTTTAGTGTTTACGATTTAGGTTTTAGGTTTAGGATTCAGGTTTTAGTTTAAGGTTTAGGTTTTAGGTTTAGGGTTCAGATTTTAGTTTAAGCTTTTGGGCTTTTGGTTTATTTTTAATGAGGATGCATAAAGAAAATCGAAAACTTTAGATAACTAAAACTGTCTCTACTGTAAAGACACAGCTCCATAAGCAATAGATTGGATCAGCCGTTCTTTAGTTTCTCTAGTTCCCATCAGAACTACCCCTGCCTCTCGAGTAGTGGGATCCAGCATCATATCAGCCATTGCCACATCTGTATCGTCCATTGCCCCTCCTGCCAACATAACAACTACTACTCTGACCACCACCACCTCTAGATCCACCACCACCATTGCGATACCTGCTGCCTCTGCCTTTTTCTCCACCATGAGATCTTGACTAAGCATGGTTGACGGTGTTGTTCCTGCCATCAATGCCCACTCTTAGGGTTTAGGTTTAGGATTAGGTTTACTAGGTTTTAGGGTTTAGGTTTATTTTTTAATTTATTTAGTTACTTTAGGTTTAGGTTTAGTGTTTATATTTTAGGGTTTAGGGTTTATGGTTAGGGTTTAGGGTTTAGGGTTTAGAGTTTAGGGTTTTGGGTTTAGGGTTTAGGGTTAGGGTTTACGGTTAAGATTTAAGGTTTTTTAGGGTTTACGGTTTAAGGTTGTAGGTTTCGGGTTTAAGGTTTATGATTGTAGGTTTAAGGTTTAGGGTTTTTTTTTAAATTAAGTGAAGCGGTAGATTTAGGTTTATTTTAAATATTTATTTAATTTAGTTTGCTTATTTTAGGTTTATTTATATTTTTCTATGTTTTTATTTTAGTTTATTTTTTAGGTTTATGATTAGGTTTAGTTTTATTTTTTTAGTTAAGTTTTGATTTTATTTTATTATTTAGGTTTAGGTTTTGAGGGTTTAGGGTATAGGGTTTAGGGTTTAACATTTTAGAGTATTAGGTTTTAGGGTTTAGGGTTTAGGGTAAGGGTTTAAGGTTTAGGGTTTAGTGTTTAGTGTTTAGGCTTCAGTGTATAGGGTTTTTATGGTTTAGGGTTTAGGGTTTTGGGTTTAGGGTTTAGGGTTTTAGGTTTTCGGTTTAAAGTATTAGGGATTACGATTTAGGGCTGTAGGCTTAGGGTTTAGGGTTAGTTTTAGGGTTCACGATTAGGGTATTTTTTATTTATTTTATTATTTTATTCTTTTATGTTTAGGGTTTAGGGTTTAGGGTTTAAGTTTCAGGTTTAGTTTATAGTTTAGTTTTATTTTTAAATTAAATAAACCAATAGTTTTATATATATTTTAATTTATTTAATTTATTTTTTATTTATTTTAGTTTATTTTATTTTATTTTTATTTAGGTTCACTTTTTATTTTAGGTTTATTTATTTTAGTTTAGAGATTTTATTTTAGTTTATTTTTTAGTTTTAGGTTTAGGTTTATGTTTATTTTTTAGTTTAGTTTTATTTTTATTTTATTTTTTAGGTTTAGGTTTTATTTTTTTATTTTTAGTTTTAAGTTTAGGTTTAGGTTTTTATTTTATTTTCTTAGGTTCAGTTAGGTGTTTAATGTAGGTTTATTATTCAATTTTATTTTTTAGTTTAGGGGTTTTAGTTTTATTTTTAGTTTTATTTGTTAGGTTTCTTATTTTAGGTTTAGGTTTATTTTTTAGTTAGTTTAGGTTTATTTATTTTATTTTGGTTTAGTTTGTATTTTTTATTTTTTAGGTTTATTTTATTTTGTTTATTTTAGGTTTAGGCTTTTTTTTTTTAGGTTAGGTTTAGGGTTTATTTTTATTTAGGTTTATTTTTTTGATTTAGGTCTTTATTTAGTTTTTATTTTATTTTATTTAGTTTTATTTTATTTTTATTTTTCAGTTAGTTTTTATTTTATTTAGGTTTCTTATTTTAAGGTTTATTTTATTTTTTTAGTTGAGTTTAGGTTTTTATTTATTTTATTTTAGTTTAGTTTGTATTTTTATTTTTTTTTATTTTTAGGTTAGGTTTAGGTTTAGGTTTTAGTTTATGCTTTTATTTTATTTTATTTTTTTATTTTACTTAGCTCTAAATTTTTAATTTATTTTATTTTTAGGTTTTATTGTTAGTTTTAAGTTTTAGGTTTTTTGAGGATTTTAGGATTTTAGGTTTAGAGTTTGGTGTTTAGGGTTTAGGTTGTAGGTTTTGGTTTAGGGTTTAGGGTTTAGGGTTTTAGGTTTTTAGTTTTAGGGTTTAGGGTTTGTGGTTAGGGTTTTTTTATTTTTTATTTATTTTTAGTGTTTAGGGTTTAGGGTTTAGGTTTTAGGTTTAAGGTTTAGGGTTCAAGTTTTAGTTTAGGGTTTAGGGATTTTTTTTATCTTAATATATAACAAATTTTTCTTTTCGATTTCATCAACTAGGTAAATGAGACAAGTTTTAAAGCAATTGATGACATAGATCCAAAATGAGCAAGCATAAAGTAAAATTAAAAATCCTAGATAACTAGAATCGTCACTGTAAGACAGTTCATATGAGTTCGATCGATCGATCCTCAGATTCTCTAGTTCCCATCAGAACCACTCTGGCTTCTCAAGTAGAGAGATCCACCATTATATCCTCAATCTCTCCCTCGCCACCATCACGACTATAACCTCTATCGCCTCCTCCCACCTCCGATCAATCACTACCACCACCACCTCCATATCCACCGACATCCGGATCCCCACCACTGGATCCGCCTTCTCTCTTCGATTGCTAGATCTAGACTGAGCCTGGCTGACGGTGATGTTCCTGCCGTCAAGGTGCTACCCATTCTTAGTGTTTAGGTTTAGTTTTAAGTTTATTAGGTTTCAGGGTTTAGGTTTATTTATTTATAGTTTATTTAGTTACTTTAAGTTTAGGTTTAAGGAGGTTTAGGGTTTAGGTTTTTTAGGTTTATGGTTTGTGGGATTGAGGTTTAACATTTATGGTTTAGGGTTTTAGGGATAAGGATTATGGTTTAATTAGGTTTAGGTTTAGAGTTTAAGGTTTAGGGTTTAGGATTTAAGGTTTAGGGTTGTAGGTTTACTCTTATAGGTTTAGGGTTCTTTTTTATTAATTTTAGTTTATTTAATTTTTTTTATTTAGGTTTATGTTTTATTTTAATTTAGTTTAGTTTATTTATTTTAGTATAGGGTTTTTTTTTTAGGGTTAGGCTTAAGTTTAGATTTTTTTTTAATTGAGTTTTATTTTTATTTGATTTTTTAGGTTTAGGTTTTTAGGGTTTTAGGGTTTTAGAGTTTATGATTTAGGGTTCAGGGTTTAAGGTTTATGGTTTTAGCATTTATGGTTTATTGGTTAGGATTTAGTGTTTAGTGTTTTTAGGGTTTAGGGTTTATGGTTTAGGGTTTTGGATTTTAGGTTTAGGGTTTAGGATTTTAATGTTTGGGGGTTTAGGGTTGTATGTTTAGGGTTTAGGGTTAGTTCTAAGGTTAGTTTTTTTATTTTTTTATTTTTAGGGTTTAGGGTTTAGGGTTTAGGTTTTAGGTTTAGGGTTCAGGTTTTTGTTTAAGGTTTAGGGTTTTGGGTTTTTTTTTTGGTTTAAAAGAGAGCAAATTCAAATTCAACATTTCTTCTTTTTGATTTCATCAACCAAGTAACACACCAAGTTTTCTAAGACACGAGCGATGACATAGATAAAAAATATGCAGGCATAGTGCAAATAAATACCCTAGATAGCTAGAACCATCTCTACTATAAAGATAAAGTTCCATAAGTAGCAGATCGGTTGTGCCATTCTTCAATTTCTCTAGTTCCCATTAGAACCACTCACACCTATCGAGTAGTGAGATCTGCCATCATATCCCCGATTTCTCGCTCCGGCACTACCACGACTATAACCTCCGTCGCTCCTTCTGCCACCATAACCACCACTGCTCCGACCACCACCTCCATATCCACCAGCACCTCCAGAGCCCCCACCACCACTGCGATAACTGCCGCCTCCACCTTAGCCTCCATCGTCAGATCTAGACTGAGCCTAGTTGACGGTGATGTTCCTACTACCAAGGTACTGCCCATTCTTAGGGTTTAGGTTTTTTTTAATTTGTTTAGTTGCTTTAAGTTTAGGTTTAGGGTTTGGGGTTTAGGGTTTAGGGTTTAGGGTTTAGGGTTAGAGTTTATGATTTAGTGTTTAGTGTTTAGGGTTTAGGTTTTTGGGTTTAGGGTTTAAAGTTTAAGGTTTTAGGGTTTATGCTTTTAGGGTTTAGCATTTTTAAGGGTTTAGGGATTAGGGTTGTAGGTTTAGAGTTTAAGGTTTTTTTCTTTTTTCTAAAAAATTAAGTCAACTCGTTGTTTTAAGTTTATTTAGTATGTTTAGTTTATTTTTTTATATATTTTTGTTTACTTTACTTTTTATTGTGATTTATTTTTTATTTTTTATTTAGTTTAGTTTATTTATTTTAGGATAATTTATTTTAGTTTAGGTATTTTATTTCAGTTTATTTTTGAGGTTTAGATTTAAGTTTAGGTTTATTTTTTAGTTGAGTTTTATTTTTATTATATTTTTTTAGGTTTAGGTTTACGTATTTTTTTTTTAGGTTTAGGTTTTAGGTTCTTATTTTAGGTTTATTTTTAGATTTTAGGTTTTTATTTTAAGTTTACTTTACTTTAGGTTTAGGCTTATTTTATTTTATTTATTTTATTTTAGGTTTTAGGCCTTTTTTTTTAGTTTATGGTTTAGATTTTATTTTTATTTATTTTAGGTTTATTTTTTAGGTTTATGTTTTTAATTATTTTAGGTTTATTTTATTTTTATTTTACCTAAACTAAATAAAACATAAAAATAAACAAAAATAAAAAGCTTAAACCTAAATAAAATAAAATAAAAACCTAAACTAAAACTTAAACCTAAACTTAAACATAAACATAAATTAAAATAAAAAAATAAAACATAAATCAAAATAAATTAAATAGAAACCTAAACTACACTTAAAAAATTAAATAAACCTAAAAATAAAAAACTTAAATAAAATAAATAGTAAATGTAAAATAAAAATAAAATAAATCTAAAATAAAATAAAATAAAAGTAAATAAAATTTAAAACTTAAGAAATAAACCTAAAAATAAATAAAAAATAAATCCTAAACCCTAAACTTAAAAAACCTAAACTTAAAATAAACAAGATAAAATAAACCTAAACCTAAACTAGAATAAACTAAACTGAAATAAATAAAACCTAAACCTAAAATAAACTAAACCTAAACCCTAAACTAAATATAATATAATAAAATAAAAATAAACCTAAACCTAAACTAAAAAAGTTAAACTTAAAAATAAAAATAAAATAATAACCTAAAACCTAAACCTAAAAAAACAAAATAAAAAACTAAACCTAAACCTAAAAATAAAAAATAAAACCAAAACTTAAAAAATTAAATAAAAATAAATCTAAACTAAAAAACAAGCATAAACATAAAGCTAAACATAGAAAATCAAAAATAAAAAACCTAAAATAAATAAAATAAAAATAAATAAACTAAATTAAATAAAAATAAAAACAAAAATAAAAACAAAAATAAAAAAATAAAATGAACTAAAATAAATAAATAAAAACTAAATAAATTAAATAAATCTAAACCTACTTGTTTACTTAATTTAAAAAAAAAAACCCTAAACTCCAAACCCTAAACCCTAAATCCTAAACCTTAAACCGTAACCCCTAAAACTAACCTTAAACCCTAAACCCTAATCTTACAACCATAAACTCAAAACCATATACCTTAAACCCTAAAAAATATTAGACCCTAAACTAACCATAAACCCTAAACCCTAACCCAAACAATAAACCCTAAACCCTAAATAATAAAACCCTAAACCCTAAACCCTAAATCCTAAATCCTACACCTTAAACCATAAACCCTAAATCTTAAACCCTAAACCCTAAACCCTAAAACCTACAATCCTAAACCCTAAATCCTAAAACTCTAAATCTTAAACCCTAAATCCTAACTACTAAACCATAAACACCAAACCTAAAACCCCAAACCCTATACCTTAAAAACCAAAAATCCTAAACCTATAAATATATATATATATATATATATATATATATATAGTATATATATATATATATATATATATATATATAAAAGCCTAAACCTAAATTAAATTAAAAAAATAAAATAAAATAAAAATCTAAACTAAAACCTAAACCTAAACCTAAATGTAAAAATAAAATAAAATAAAAACTAAAAGCTAAACTAAAATAAAATAAACCTAAAAATTTAAAAATAAAAATCCTAAATAAAATGAAAGTTATACATAAAATAAAATAAAATAAAAACTAAATAAAAATGTAAACTTAAAAATAAAACCTAAAAATAAATAAAAAATAAAACCTAATCCCTAAGCTAAAAAAAACCTAAACCTAAAATGAAAAAAAACCTAAACCTAAACTAAAATAAACTAAACTGAAATAACTAAAACGTGAACCCTAAACTGAATAAAATAAAATAAAATAAAATAAAAATAAACCTAAACCTAAAATAAAAAATAAAACTTAAAAATAAACCTAAAATAAAAACTTAAAACATAAACCTTAAATAATAAAATAAAACTCAAAACTTAAACCTAAAAATAAAAAGTAAAACCAAAACTAAAAAATTAAATAAAAAAACTAAACTATAAAATAAGCATAAACCTCAATCCAAACCTAAAAAATAAAGTACAGTAAACACCTAAACTAAAATAGGTAAACCTAAAATAAATAAACTAAACTAAATAAAAAAAACCTAAATAAAAATAAAAAATAAAATAAACTAAAATAAATAAAAAATAAACCAAACAAACCTAAACCTAGCAATTTACTTAATTTTTTTTTAAAAAAATGCTACACCCAAAACACTAAACCCTAAACCCTAAATCCTAATTATTAAACCCTAAACTCTAAACCCAAAAACTATCCCTAAACCCTAAACCCTAAACCTTAAATAACCCTAAACCCTAAACCCTAAACCCTAACCCTAATCCAAAATCCTAAACTAAACCTAAACTTAACCCCAAACTACTAACCCTACCCTAAACCCTAAAGCCTAAACCCTTAGATAAACCTGAACCCTAAACCCTAAACCTTAAACCCTAAATCCTCAAATCCATAAACCCTAAAGCCTAAACACTAAACCCTAAACCCTAAACCCAAAAATCAAACCCTAACCCTAACGCTAAACCCTAAACCCAAAACCCTAAACCCTTAACCCTAAACCCTAAAATCCTAAACCTTAAACCCTAAAACCTAAAGAGTAAACCTTAAACTTTAAACTAACCCTAAACCCTAAGCTAACTATAAACCCTAAACCCTAAACTCACTAAACCCTAAACCCTAAAGCCAAAACACTAAACCTTAGACCCTAAATCCTAACCCTAAAACCCTAAACCCTAAAACACTAAACCATAAACCCTAAACCCTAAACCCTAAACCTGGAAAACATAAAAACATAAACCTAAACTAAATAAAACATAATACTAAAATAAATAAATAAAACCTAAACCTAAAAAAAATAAATAGTAAAATAAAATAGAAACATAAACTAAAACCTAAACCTAAAATTAATAAAAGCATAATCTAAATTAAAAAAATAAAATAAACCTAAGAATAAAAACCTAAATAAAATAAAAACTAAACTTAAAATAAAAAATAAAATAAACCTAAAATATAATTAAATAAAAATTAAATAAAAACCTAAAATTTAAAAGTAAATAAAAAATAAAACCTAATCACTAAACTAAAAAAAAGCTAAACCTAAACCTAAAATAAAATAAAATAAATAAATAAACTTAATCCGAAATCAAAATAAATAAATCCTAAGCCTATACCTAAAATAAACTAAACCTAAAGCTAAACATTAACTAAATAAAATAAAATAAACTAAAAATGAACCTAAACCTATATTAAAAAAATAAAACCTAAAAATAAGCTTAAAATAAAAACTAAAACCTAAACTTAAAAAAAAAAAACAAAATAAAAATCTAAACCTAAACCTAAAAAAATAAAAAATAAACCTAAACCTAAAAAATTAAATAAAAAACTAAACTAAAAAAATAAACCTAAAAAAAATAAAAAATATAATAATTTAAACTAAAATAAAAAATAAACTAAATAAATAAAAATAAACTTAATAAAATATAAAATATAAAAAATAAACTAAAATAAATAAAAAATAAACTAAATAAACCTAAACCTACCAGTTTACTTAATTTATAAAAAAAAACATAAACCCTAAACCCTAAATCCTAAATCCTAAACCCAAAACCATAAACCCTAAAATGAACCCTAAAACCTAAACCCTAAATATAAATACAAACCTACAACCATAAAACCTAAACCCTAACCCAAACTATAAACTAAACCATTAACCCTAAATGAACCCTAAAACTAAACCTTAAACATAAACCTAAACTAAATCATAAACACCAAATGACCCTAAACCCTAAACCCTAAACTCTAAACTAATCTTAAACCCATAACCCTAAAACCTAAATCTTAAACCCTAAACCCTAAACTCTAAACCATAAACCCTAACCCTAACCCTAAACCCTAAACCCTAAACCATAATCCCTAAATCCTAAAACCATAAACAAAAAACCTAAACTAACCCTAAACGCTAAACCCTAAACCTTAAAAACTCTAAACCCTAAATCCTAAACCGTAAACCCTAAACTAGCCCTAAACCTTAAGCTAATCCTAAACCCTAAACCCTAAATCCTAAAATTAAACCTAAAACTAAACACTAAACCCTAATGAAACCATAACCTTAAACCCTAAACCCTAAAACCCTAAACCCTAAACCGTAAACCCTAAAAACCTATTAACCTAAACCTAGATAAAATAAAATAAATACCTAAATTAAAAACTAACCTAAACCTAAAACTAAAATAAAATAAAATAATTAAAATAAACTAAAATAAAATAGATAAAAACCTAAACTAAACAAAAAAATAAAATAAACCTAATAATAAAAAACTTAAATAAAATAATTGCTAAATATAAAATACAAATAAAATAAATTTAAAATAAAATAAAATAAGAATTAAATAATAACCTAAACCTAAAAAATAATCCTAAAAATAAAATCAAAAATTAAATAAATAATAAACCTAAACCTAAACTAAAAAAAAACTAAACCTAAAATAAAATAAAATAAACCTAAGCCTAAACTAAAATAAAATAAACTAAAATAAATAAACCTAAAATAAACTAAACCTAAACCAAAACTAAATAAAATAAAATAGACCAAAAATAAACCTAAACCTAAACTAAAAAATAAAACCTAAACTTAAAAAAATAAAATAAAATCATAAACCAAAACCTAAAAATAAAAATAAAACTCAACTAAAAAATAAACCTAAACCTAAACCTAAACCTAAAAAATAAACTAAAATATAAAACCTAAACTAAAATAAATAAACCTAAAATAAATAAATTAAACTAAATAAAATTAAAAAATAAACCAAACTAAGAATGAAAAATAAAATAAACTCAAATAAATAAAAAAATAAACTAAATAAACCAAAACCTTCCAGTTCACTTAATTTGAAAAAAAAAATAAAACCCTAAACCCTATATCCTAAGCCCTAAACCCTAAACCCTAAAACTAACCCTAAACCCTAAACCCTAAACCTACTACCCTAAACCTACAACCCTAAACCCTAAATAAACACTAAACCCTAAATAATAAAAAACCCTAAATAAAAACTAAACCCCAAAACCTAAATAATAAGCCCTAAAACCCTAAACCCTAAACCCAAAATCCTAAACCTAAAACTTACAACCCTAAACCCTATACCCCAAATAAAACTTAAACCTTAAACCAAAAACTAACCTTAAACCCTAAACCCTAAACCATAAATTAACCCTAAACCCTAAACCCAAAACCCCAAGAATAAGAACTAATGAAAACATCACATTTAACTACTAGATCTGGCAAAGGCAAACTCTGATTATTGCAATGGTGGTGGGGATCGGAGGTGTTGGTGGAAAGGTGGTGGTAAGATAAGTGGTGTTTATGGAGGTGAAATGATGGATGTAATAAAGAGATAATATGATGATCCTACACCCTAAACCCTAGATCCTAAACCCTAAACCCTAAACCCTAAAACTAACCCAAAACACTAAACCCTAAACCTACAACCCTAAACTCTAAAAACTTAAACACTAAACCCTAAACAATAAACCCTAAACTGTAAACCCTAAAACCCAAATATTAAGCCCTAAAACCCTAAACCCTAAACCCTAAGCCTTAATCCCTAAACCCTAAAACATACAACCCTAAACCCTATACCCCAAACAAAACTTAAACCCTAAACCCTAAACTAACCTTAAACCCTAAACTCTAAACCATAAATTAACCCTAAACCCTAAACTAACCCTAAACCATAAATCCTAAGAATGGGAAGACTTGAATGGCAGGAACAGCACCTTCAACTAGGCTCAGTCTAGATCCGGTGGCAGAGGCAAAAGTGAAGGCGATGATTATCGCAGTGGTGGTGGGGGATCTAGAGGTGTTGGTAGATATAGAGGTGGTGGTCGGATAAGTAGTGGTTATAGAGGTGAGAGGAGCGATGGATGTTACAACCGTGGTGGTCACGAAGGGAGAGATTGGGGATATGATGGCGATCCGCCACTGAGAGGGTGGTTCGATGGGAACTGAGAAACGAAGAACCAACTGATTTTTGCTTATGGAACTGTGTCTTTACAGTAGAGATGGTTCTACTTATCTAGGGTTTTTGATTTTCTCTATAGGTGCTCATTTTTTATCTATGTTGTCGCTTGTGTCTTACAAAACATGGGGGTGCTACTTGGTTGATGAAATTCAAAAGAGGAAATGTTGAATTTGATCTTTATTAAAAAAACCTTAAACCATAAATCCTAAACCCTAAACCTTAAACTAAAACTTAAACACTAAAACTAAAACTTAAACCCTAAACCCAAAACCCAAAACCAAAAACCCCAAACCCTAAACCCTAAACCCTAAACCCTAAACCATAAACCTTAAACCCTAAAAAGCTAAAAACCTAAACCTAAACTAAATAAAACATAAAAATAAAATAAATTAAAAAAACTAAACTAAAATAAAATTAAAAAAAAAACATAAACTAAAGTCTAAACCTAAACAAAATCTAAAAATAAAATAAAAAATAAAACTAAACTAAAATAAAAGAAATAAAACCTAAACTAAACTAAGAAAATAAAATAAAATAAAATAAAAATAAAATAAAAACCTAAACTTAAAAAATAAACCTAAAAATAAATAAAAAATAAAACATAAACCCTAAACTAAAAAAACTTAAACCTAAAATAAAAATAAAATAAACTAAGTAAAATAAACCTAAACCTAAAATAAAATAAACTAAACTAAAATAAATAAAACCTAAACCTAAACCTAAACCTAAGCTAAATAAAATAAAATAAACTAAAAATAAACCAAAACCTAAATTAAAAAAAATAAAACTTAAAAATAAACCTAAAACTTGAACCTAAAAAAATAAACTAAAAACCTAAACTTTAATCCCTAAGAATGGGCAGAACCTTGATGGCAAGAACATCACTGTTAACTAGGCTCAGTCTAGATTTAGAATGGAGGCAAAGGTAGAGTCGGTGATTATTGCAATGGTGGTGGGGGATCTGGAGGTGATGGTGGATATGGAGGTGGTGGTTGGAACAATGGTGGTTATGGAGATGGGAGGAGAGACAGAGGTTACAGTTATTGAGGTGGCAGAGGGAGAGATCGGGGAGATGATGTCAGATCCCGCTACGCGAGAGGCAGGGGTTTTTCTGATGAGAACTGGAGAAACTAAAGAATGACCAATGACTGCTACTTATGGAACCGCCACAAGAGATCTACATTTATCTAGGGTTTTGATTTGCTCTATGGGTGCTCATTTTTGATCTATGTCGTAGCTTATGTCTTAGAAAACTTGGGGTGCTACTCTGTTGATGAAATCAAAAAGAATAAATGTTGAATTTGAATTTGTTCTCTATTAAAATAAATCTTATACCCTAAACCCTAAACCATAAACCCTAAATCCTAAACTAAATCTTAAAATATAAACCTAAAACTTAAACCCTAGGCCCTAAACACTAAACCCTTAAAACCCTAAACCCTAAACACTAAATCCTAAACTGTAAACCCTAAACCTTAATCCTTAAATCTTAAACCTTAAACCCTAATCTTTAAATCCTAAAACCCGAAACCCAAAACCTAAACCCTAAACCCTAAACCCTAAAACCATAAACCCTAAACCCTAAAACATACAACGCCAAACCCTAAACCCCAAACCATGAACCTTAAACCCTAAACCCTAATCCCTAAACTAACCCTAAACCCTAAACCCTAAACTAACCCTATACCCTAAACCCTAAACCCTAAACTAACTATAAACCCTAACCCTAAACCCTAAGCCATAAACCCTGAATAAAAATATCATTAGGAGTAGATCTAAAGAATGACATAATCCTAACATAATTAGGGAAGCTAAAGAAAATTTATTCAAGAGACTTTCCTTGATTATTAGAGATTTGAATACCCTAAACCTTAACCCTAAATCATATTATATTACCATATATTATAGTATAATGTAGCAACATTTATTTGAGCATATAGTGATGTGTTTTTGGATGTTATAAGATGTTTTCAAATGTTGTAATATATTATGGTATTGTGCTCTAAAGTCTATATTATTATAAATCATAATAAAACCTAAACCTAAACTAAAAAATAAAACCTAAAAATAAACTTAAAATAAAAACTGAAAACCTAAACCTAAATAACAAAATAAAAACCTAAAATTAAACCTAAAAATAAAAAATAAAACCAAAACCTAAAAAAATTAAATAAAAATAAATCTAAACTAAAAAAATAAGAGTAAACATAAACCTAAACCTAGAAAATAAACTAAAATAAAACCTAAATAAAAAATAAATAAACTCAAATAAAACTAAATTAAATAAAACCTAAATAAAAAATAAAATAAATAAAATAAATTAAAATAAATAAATAAAATAAACTAAATAAACCTAAACCTACCAGTTTACTTAAATTTTAAAAAACCCCTAAGCCCTAAACCCTAAACCCTAAACCCTAAACCCTAAATCTTAAACCCTAAACCATAACCCCAAAATAAATCCTAAACCCTAAACCCTAAACCCTAAAAAACATTAAAACTTAAACACCAAAACCTAAACTAACCCTAAAGCCAAAACTATAACCCTACCACTAAACCCTAAACCCTAAACCTTAAAACCCTAACCCTAAACCCTAAACCCTAAACCCTAAAGCCTAAACCTTACACCCAAAATACTAAATCTTAAACCCTAAACTCTAAACCCTAAATCCTAAACCCCAAGCCTAAACCCCAAACACAAAACACTAAAAAACAAAAAACCTAAACCTAAACTAAAAAATATATAAAAATAAAATAAATAAAAAAAGCCTAAATCTAAATAAAATAAATTAAAATAAAAACCTAAACAAAAACTTAAACCTAAACCTAAAAATAAAATTAAATTAAAACTTAAAACTAAACTAAAATAAAATAAACCTAAAAAATAAAAAACCTAAATAAAATAAAAGCTAAATGTAAAATAAAAATAAAATAAACCTAAAATAAAATAAAATAAAAACTAAATAAAAACCTAAACCTTAAAAATAAACTAAAATAAAACCTAAAAATAAATAAAAAATAAAACCTAAACCCTAAACTAAAAAAAAACCTAAACCTAAAATGATAAAAATACTTTACCTAAAATAAATAAAATAAAATAAACTAAAAAAAAACCTAAACTAGAAAATAAAACCTTAAAATAAACCTAATATAAAAACATATAACATAAACCTAAAAAAATAAAATAAAAACCTAAACCTAAACCTAAAAATAAAGAATAAAACTAAAACTAAAAAATTAGATAAAAAAATTAAACTATAAAATAAGAATAAACATAAATCTAAACCTAAAAATAAACTAAAATAGAAACCTAAACTAAAATAAGTAAACTAAATAAATAAATAAAAAATAAAAAAATAATCCTAAATAAAATAAAAATAAAATAAACTAAATAAATCTAAACCTAGTGGTTTACCTAAAACACTAAACCCTAAACCTAATCACATTAAACCTTAAACTCTAAACCCTAAAATTATCCCTAAACACTAAACCCTAAACCCTAAAAAACCCTAAACCCTAAACCTTAAACCATAAACCCTAAACTCAAAAATAACCCTAAAACCAAAACCCTAAACCTTAAACCCAAAACCCTAACCCTAACCCTAAATCCTAAACCATAAACCCTAAACCCTAAACCATAAACTAACTTTAAACCCTAAACCTTATACCCTAAACCCTAAACCCTAAACCCTAAAATAACCCTAAACCCTAAACCCTTAAATACGTAAACCCTGAAGCCTAAACCCAAAACCCTAAACCTAAAACATTAACCCTAACCCTAACCCTAAACCATAAACCCTAAACCATTAACCCTAAATCCTAAAACCCTAAACCTTAAACCCTAAAAATCTTAAACCCTAAAGAGTAAACCTTAAACTTTAAACTAACCTTAAACCCTAAGCTAACCATATACCCTAAATCCTAAACCCTAAACCTTTAACACACTAAACCCTAAACACTAAATCCTAATCGTAAACCATAAACCCTAAAACCCTAAAACCCTAAACCTTAAAACCCTAAACCATAAACCCTAAACCTTGAAAACATAAAAACCTAAACCTAAACTAAATAAAACTTATAATAAAATAAATTAAAAAAACCTAAAACCTAAATAAAATAAAAATAAAATAAAATAGGAACATAAACTAAAACCTAAACCTAAACCTAAAAACAAAATAAAATAAAATATAGAAAAAAACTAAAATAAAATAAATAAAACCCTAAACTAAATTAAAAAAAAATAAACCTAAGAATAAAAACCTAAATAAAATAAAAACTAAACTTAAAATAAAAATAAAATTAACATAAAATAAAATAAAATAAAAACTTTAACCTAAAAATAAATAAAAAATAAAACCTAATCACTAAACTAAGAAAAAGCTAAACTTGAACCTAAAATAAAATAAACAAAATAAAGTAAACCTAAACCTAAACTGAAATAAATAAATCCTAAACCTAAACCTAAAATAAACTAAATCTAATGCTAAACCTAAACTAAATAAATAAAATACTAAAAATATACCTAAACCTATACTAAAAAAATAAAACCTAAAAATAAACTTAAAATAAAAACCTAAAACCTAAACCTTAAAAAAAATAAAATAAAAAACTAAACCTCAACCTAAAAAATTTAAAAAAAAATAAAACTAAACTAAAAAAATAAGACTAAACCTAGACCTAAAGCTAAAAAATAAACAAAAATAAAAAATTTAAACTAAATAAAAATAAAAAAATAAAAAATAAACTAAAATAAATAAAAAATAAACTAAACAAATTAAATAGACCTAAACCTATTGGTTTACTAAATTTAAAAAAAAAGACCTAAACCCTAAATCCTAAATCCTAAACCCAAAACCATAAACCCTAAAACAAACCCCAAACCCTAAACCCAAAATGTACAACACAAAACCTAAACCCTAAATCATAAACCCTAAATCCTTAAAACACTAAACCCAAAATCCTAAACCATAAACCCTAAACTAACCCTAAACCATGAGCTAACCCTAAACCCTCAAAACTATATACCGTAAAGCCTAAAAACTAAACATTAAACTCTAATCCCAAAACCCCAACCATAAACCTTAAACCATAAAAATCTAAACCCTAAACCCTATAATAAACCCTAAAAACTTAAAAACCTAAACCTAAGCTAATTAACAACTAATAATAAAATAAAAAAATAAACCTAAACCTAAATAAAATAATAAAATAAAATTAAAACCTTAACCTAAACCTAAAAATAAAATAAAATAAAAATTAAATTAAAATTAATTAAAATAAATAAAATCCTAAACTAAACCAAAAAAAATAAAATAAACCTAATAAAAACTTAAATAAAATAAAACTAAACTTAAAATAAAAATAGAATAAACATAAAATAAAATAAAATAAAATTAAATAAAAAAACCTAAACCTAAAAATAAACCTAAAAATAAAACATAAAATAAATAAATAATAAAACCTAAACCCTAAAGTAAAAAAAACCTAAACCTAAAATAAAAATAAAATAAACCTAAGCCTAAACTAAAATAAACTAAATTAAAATAAATGAAACCTAAAATAAACTAAACCTAAACCTAAACTAAATAAAATAAAATAGACTAAAAATAAACCTAAACCAAAACTAAAAAATAAAACCTAAAATAAAAACCTAAATTCTAAACCTAAAAAATAAAAATAAAAAGATAAACCTAAACCTATAATTAAAATTTAAAACTTAAACCTTTAAAATAAAATGAAAATAAAACTCAACTAAAAAATAAACTTAAACTTAAACCTAAAAAATAAATTAAAATGGAAAACCTAAAATAACATAAATAAACCTAAAATAAATAAATTAAACTATAAAAATAAAAAATAAACTAAAATAAGAATAAAAAATAAAATAAACTCAAATAAATATAAAAATAAATTAAATATACTAAATAAACTTAAACCTACCACTTTACTTAGTTTAAAAAAAATGCTAAATTCTAAACCCTAAACCCTAAAACTAATCGTAAACCCTAAACAATAAACCTGCTACCCTAAACCTACAACCATAAACCCTAATACCCTAAACATTAACCTTAGACCCTAAACCCTAAACCCTAAACAATAAACCCTAAAACCCTAAACCTTAAACCCTAAGCCTGAAACCCTAAACCCTATAACCTAAAACCCTAAACTCTGAACCCAAACTAAACTTAAACCCTATACCCTAAACTAACCCTAAATTAACCTTAAGCTCTAAACCTTAAACCCTAAACTAACCCTAAACCTTAAACCCTAAAAGAACCCTAAACCCTAAGAATGGGAAGAACCTTAATGACGAGAACTTCACCGTCAACTTGGCTCAGTCTAGTTCTTGTGGTGGAGCCAAAGGTGAAGGCAGCGATTATCGTAGTGGTGGTGGGGGATCTGGAGGTGTTGATGGATATGGAGGTGGTGATCGGATAAGTGGTGGTTATGGAGGTGAGAGGAGCGACAGAGGTTATAATCGTGCTGGTGGCAAAGGGAGATATCGGGGATTTGATGGCAGATCCTACTACTCGAGAGGCGGGGGTGGTTCTAATGGGAGCTGAAGAAACTAAAGAATAACTGATCTGATCGACTGCTTATGGAACTATGTCTTTACAGTAGAGACAGTTCTACTTATCTAGGGTATTTGATTTGCTCTATGGGTGCTCATTTTTTTATCTATGTCATCGCTTGTATCTTACAAAACTTGGGGTGCTACTTAGTTGATGAAATTGAAATGAAAAAATGTTCATTTTGAATTTATTCTTGATTAAAAAAAACTTAAACCCTAAATCCTAAACCCTAAACCTTAAACCCTAAATCCTAAACCCTAAACCCTAAACCTTAAACCATATACTAAAACTTAAACCCTAAAACTAAAACCTAAACCCTAAACCCTAAACCCTAAACCATAAACCTTAAACTCTAAAATGCTAAAAACCTAAACCTAAACTAAATATAACCTAAAAATAAAATAAATAATAAAACCTAGATTAATATAAAATAGGAAAATAAAATAAAATTAAAACATAAACTAAAATTTAAACCTAAACCTAAACATAAAAATAAAAATAAAAAAAACTAAAAGCTAAACTAAAATAAAAGAAATAAAAACCTAAACTAAACTAAATAAAATAAAATAAAATAAAATAAAAAAACTAAATAAAACTTAAACCTAAAATAAAATAAAATAAACAAAGTAAAATAAACCTAAACCTAAAATAAAATAAACTAAACTAAAATAAATAAAACTTAAACCTAAACTTAAACTAAATTAAACTTAAACCTAGACCTAAACCTAAGCTAAATAAAATAAAAGAGACTAAAAATAAACTAAAACCTAAATTAAAAAAACTAAAACCTAAAAATAAACCTAAAATAAAAACCTAAAACCTGAACCTAAAAAATTAGAATAAAAAACCTAAACTCTAAACCCTAAGAATCGGGCGTAACCTGACGGAAGGGACATCCATCAACTAGGCTTAGTCACTGAGTAAGGCAGGTGGCAATTATTATAGTGGAGGTGGGGGATCTAGAGGTAATGGCAGATATGGAGGTGGTCGTTGGAGCAATGGTGGTTATGGAGGTCGGAGGAGAGATGGAAGTTATAATTATTATGGTGGTGGAGGGAAAGATCGGGGATATGATGGCAGATCCCACTACTCAAGAGGTCGGGGTTATTTTGATGAGAAATAGAGAAACGAAAGAACGACCGATCCGATCTGGTGCTTATGGAACTATGTCTTTACAGTAGAGATGGTTCTACTTATCTAGGGTTTTTGATTTGCTCTATGGGTGCTCATTTTTGATCTATGCCATCGCTTATGTCTTAGAAAACTTGGGGTGCTACTTGGTTGATGAAATAGAAAAGAATAAATGTTTAATCTAAATTTATTCTCTATTAAAAAATACTTTAAACCCTAAACCCTAAATCCTAAACTAAAACTTAAAATATAAACCTAAAACTTAAACCCTAAACCCTAAACACTAAACCCTAAAAACCCTAAACCCTAAACCCTAAACCTTAAACCCTAAACCTTAAATCCTAAAACTAAACCTTAATCCTAAAAAATCCTCCACTCCACAACCTAAAAACCCTAAACCACCAAACCTAAACCAAACCCAAATAAACAAACCCCCAAACCCTAAACCCAAACTACCTAACCCTAACCCTAAAATAACATAAACCCTAACCCTAAACCTTAAACCCAAAAATAAAGATGTCATTAGGGTAGTAATCTAAAGAATGACTAATCCATTTTATATAGCTAAAGAAAATGACTTCAAGATACTTTCCCTTGACTATTAAAGATTTGAATACCCTAAACCCTAACCATAAATCATATTATACTACTATATATTATAATATAATGTAGCATCATATATTTGAGCATATAGTGATGTGTTTTTGGATGTTATAAGATGTTTTGAAATGTTGTAATATATTATGGTATTGTGCCCAATAGTTTATATTAATATAAATCATAATAATAATGATTTAATAAATCTGATGATGAAATTGGTTAAATTTGAAGTGGGAATTTGGTTGTAGTACCAAAGGTGTGCTACGCCACTTGTAGTTTAAAAAGTAAGATTTTATGTTCAAAAGAAATATTATATGTTGTAGCATAGTATAGCATCATATATCATAATATATTATTCTACACTTTTTAAATTCTTTTAGTATTGTACAATCATATATTTGAGGCTGCACTAGCATTATTTATAAAAACATTGATTTATACTTTAAAAAGTGGAATTTGGCCAAATTCATAATAGGTAGAGCATGACATCATAATATATGGTGTCAATTTAAAATATGTAAGTGATATGACTAAAATATATAGTTTTTTATTACTTAGACTAATTTTATGATTTTTTATCTTAAGCAATCCATTGTCATTTGATATACAATATAAATTAATATAAAATGTTCGTGTATTATAATATAGGATACCTTAACATAGTGTATTAATTCAGACTATAATATGTTTAGCATGATATTGTATAGTTAGTTTGAGCTTGCACCAACAAATCATAAAATGTTTATTACAATGTTAAGATGATGTAATTTGAAGGAATACATTGTTAGGCTTTTGGTTGATGTATTAAAAGTGTGCATAAGAGAAGAATTAAGATTTGATGAGAATTCCATGTCAAGGACATAGAGGGAGATCCGCTAGGGGATCACACATGCATTGAACATGACATGTGAGGCATCTATGTCGAGGGCATAGAAAAAGAAAATCTGTTGGGGATAAGGTTTGAATTTGATTTGATTATATGATTTATGGAAAGAAGATCCACTGGGGATAAGAATCTATAATCCACTAGGGATTAAGATCGAATTGACTTTAATTTATTTTATTTTAATTGATGTTGAGGCATATCTGTTTGAGATATGGGCTCCAGTCTGCAAGGGATCGGGTATATGAACCTTCCAGTAGGGAAGCAGGTTCAGGCTATCTACTTGGGATTGAGATTTGAGTTTGATTTAATTGATTTGTTTGGGGATGTATCCACTAGGGATAAGGGTTTGGTTGGATTTAGACTCTTGGGGAGTTAGTTTAATTTGGTTCCACTAGGGAGGTTGGTTTTGAATTTGATTTATTTGCTTGACTTGTTTATATATGATTTGGTGCTCCACTAGGGAGAAGGGTATGATATAACTCCACTAGGGAAAATTAGATTGGGATTAATTTCATCTTAGTTAATGTATGGACCTTGTTAGTGTGTGATAGACCCACTAAGATAGGGCTATATTAGCCCTGACCTAGCTCAGGTTTACAAATCCAAAGGGATAGTCTACCAGCTATGGGGTAGAGCAAGCCAACCTATGGGGTTGCCGTTCAGTGTGCAACGACTGTGCTAGGATGAATGTGTAGCACTTACATCTTTCAAAGCAAGGAACAACCGTTGGGGTGATCTGTTGGATGCATAATAAATTGAACCTGACCTATGGTGACTATTGAGTGAATTCCACTAGGGACTTATGTCAACTCAAAATTAGCCAAGATTAATTTCATCTTAATTTCATGTGATTTAATATGGTTTATTTGGTTTAGTTTGATTTTGAATTGATGGAATATCCATTGGGTATGTGAGCTTAGTCAAATTTGATAGAATTAATTTATGGACCATATCAATGTGTGATGGACCCACTAAGAAGGGGCTATATCAGACATATCCTACTTCAGATTTACAAATCCAAAAGGATAGTCTACTGGCCATGGGGTAGAACTAGCCAACCTAAGTGGTTGCCTTTCAGTGTGCAACGGTTGTGCTAGGAAGAAGGTGTACCAGACTTACAGTTTCCAAAGAAGGGAACAACCATTGGGATGACCTATTAGTAGCACAACAAATAGAACCTTACTTGAGGCATTCTTAAGTGAATGGTTGGGGACTTATATCAACTTAAGAGTTGATTCTATGGGGAGTTTTGTTGACACGCCTAAAGATAGGATGATTGCTTGGGAAAAGTGACTAGGGTGTCCTCTTAATATGTGAATATATATTTTATATTTGTGCATGACCAGTGCAAGGGACCCACGAAGGGGCTATGTCATCCTTGACCTATCTCATTTATGGACCAAGAGAATCACACATCCAGATAGATTCTCCAACCACAGAGGCGTTCTAGGAAGGAAGAACTATCCAATCGATAGTAGTGGTAATGTAATGGGGTTTCAAGTATGTGATCCAAATATAGTGCCTTGAGGAGGTGCTTAAGTGTTATCTTGAGCCCTAGAAAGAAAGCCTATAGGTGTATAGTGGCCAATTCAAGAGAAAGCATAGACTTTACATCATGAGTGTGGTGTATCCTGTGTGAGAACCAACCAACTAAGGTGTATATCAACATGAGTGGTGTATCCATCGGCATAGTGAGAACCAACCCAGGTGTGTCGTTGCAACGATCAATCTAGAAGAAAGAAAGTGTAGACTTTCCAACTTGATCATCAAGATAGTCTATCGTTGGCGAGAAAGATGATTTATGACCTAAAGTGACTACTATGTCGAGTGCCTCAAGGAAGAATTAGGAGACTACATACTCTGGTATTTAGCTTTGCAGAAGCTTTGAGGTGTAAGGTCTACCAAAATAATAAGGCACTCATCAGTTTGAACTGGCCAAGTAAGGAAGGAAAGTGTAGTCGACTTACATCCTCCAAAGTAAGAAGACCACTAGGGTGACACACTAGAAGGGTAGCATGTTAGCCCAACCTAGATTAGCTACTGAGTGAGTGCTACTGAGAGTGTTATCCCAACTTAGAGTAGTCCGAGATAAAAGATATGTGTTTGTTTTATATGTTTTGTGTAGTTTATGTTTGTGTTGTGTCGATGAAGGATAGGACGCGGTTCACCTACCTAAACACATTGTGGCGATTGAAAAAAAGAATACTTTCAACATGGAAGAGATATTGAATTCAAAATGGAATTTTTATTGATGGTAATTATTTTCAAACATGATATATAATATTTTTTTTTAAGTAGAACTATTGATTGGAAGCATTGGGTGCTCCTTATGATTAATAATTTGATAAGATCCTCCTTGGTAGGCCTTCTCTATGGTAAAAGGGCCTTCCCAAGTGGGTTCAAACTTTCCTCCCATCTTATGATGGACAATAATCAGTCTCCTTAGAACTAAAATAAGCTCTCTTACTTGAAAAGCTCTAGGACATACCAACTTGTTGTGAGCTTGAATCATTTTAACTTTGTACAACTCGAGGTTTTGGCATGCCCACAGGCACCTCTCTTCCAAACCTTCGAGCTCTTATAACCATAACTTGGTGCTTTACTCTATTGTGATTTTTCTACCGACAACTATCCTTAGTGATGAGAGTTGGACATCTAATGGTAGAATATCTTAACCCATACTAAGGAGAAAGGAGTACGTTGGAGTTCTATATGTGGTGCGGCCCCACAAGGCAACTAACTACTCATGCCACTACTTGTTATTGATTGTCTTCTTTAGTATTTGGATGAGAGTTTATTGAAAGCTTCTACTAAGTTATTTTTTGCTTGGGTAGTTGATGGTAGAATATCTCCAATCTATGATATGTCTCTTGGCAAAGTTGTTGATCTCTTGAATGCGGTACCATTATTAGATATAATTCATGAGGCACTCCAAACTTATATAATATGGTTCTAAAAATTAGAGCACATGCTAAATGACCTTTGAGAGTGAAATCACCTTCACCCATTTGGAAAACTAGTTATTAGCTAAGATGAACTGATGACCCTTGGAAGATGGAGGATCAATCAAACCCACTATGTTGGTACCCCAACACTCGAATGGCCACGAGGCCAATGTAGGATGTAGAATGTTGGGTGGTCGGTGTTTGACCACAATGTATTTGAAATTGGTGGCATCCCCTAATAGTATCCATGCAATCTTTGATCATCTACGTCCAGTAGTATCCTTATTTCTTGATCTTAACTTTCATCTTCGAATCAAATTGGGTGGCTCCATATAATCTTAAGTGCACCTTTGTCACGATCTTGTAGGCTTCATGCTTATTTAAACAAAGTCACCATATATGATCGAAAGACTGTTGGTACAACACACCATCCATAAGAGCATAGGAAAGTGCTCTCATCTTGATGGGCTTAGACTTCTCTTGAGGTAGTTTTCCTTTATTTAGGTAATCCATGAATGGTTTCCTCCAATCTAACTCCTCATCCTTCTTGGCAATGATAACCTCCCTTCAGAGTACTTTTGATGAGTTCAATATCAATAAGGATAAAACTTGTATATTTTGGACATTTATTGATATGGACTCATCCTTTGGACATGCAAACTCATTGGCTAGCTTGGCTAAAGCATATGCTATAGTGTTCTCTTCTTGAGGAATCTTATAAATGGTAACCTCTGAGATTTGGACCAACAACTCCATGGTGTTCTTATGGTAGTGATGGAGCTTGGGCTTTATAACCTTATAGGACCAAGTGATTTGGTTGATAACTAGCACAAAATCCTTTAAGATGTTAATGTTTTAGATGCTTAGAGTAATGGCTAACTCCAGACCAACAATCAGAGCCTCATATTCAGCTTCATTGTTGGTGTAAGGATTAGACAAATGATATGAGAATCTCATCACATTATGGTCCAGAGTTAACATAACTATTCCTACCCCTACATTTCTTGAAATAGTAGATTGTGGTTCTTATCTTTTTTAAGAGGAAGTTGCATCATCAAAGTACATCTCCCAGTGGTGAATGCTTGTATCCCCTAAGTTCATGATTTGTTCATTATAGAGATCATGACTAAGCGGAGAGACAGCAGGAAGTGGGTGTGCTGCTAAGAAATCTACTAGCACTTGTCCTTTCACTGCACAAAGCGGTATAAAGGTAATGTCAAATTATGAGAGGATCATGGACCGTCATGCCAACCATCGAATAGTCAAACATGTCATGAGATACTATAGTGGATTGATCTAGAGATTAATCTTATGAGGAAGCATGTAGTGTTTATAATTTTGGGATGCAAAATATTAAAGCTAGATGCTTCTCAATGGGTGGATAATTATCATTAGGGATTAGATGATGGTTGAGTAGTAGAGTGTGTTTCCTTCCCTTCATCTTGGCCAAAATAAAGCACCAAGGAGTTAACAACATAATAGTAAGGATAGTGGCTTTCGGGATAGGCTGCTAGAAGGTGTATCAGGTAATGCTTGATGTCTTTGAAGGCATTCTCACACTTATCATCCCACTTAAACTTGGCATCCTTTTAGCAAGAATTAAGAATGGCTAACATCTTTCTCATAGGTTGGATATAAAGCATCTTGGATACGCCAACCACCCTTGGAATGATCTGAGTTGAGTTAAACTTTTTGGGGGTGGCATTTCTAATATCTCTTAATCTCTATCAATTTGATTAGTGGTAGACAACCAAAAGGAATTTCCACGAGCTACTCAAATGCACACTTAGGGGTTCATTTTGAGGTTAAATTATCTCAACTATTTGAAAGCTACTCTCAAGTCAAAGAGATAGTCTTCCTTTTTGTACTTTTGACCACGAGATCATTGATATAGCACTCGACTTGATGATGAATGAGTTCATCAAGATTTGAGTCATAGCTGGTGTATGTAGCACATTTTTAAGGTGAAAGGCATGACCTTATAGCAATAGATTTTTTATCGGGTTCTAAAAGTAGTGTTTCTTTCATCTTGAGGGCCATCTTTATTTGGTTATATCTAGATGAGCCATCCATGAAAGAAGACTACATGAGATGAGGCAATGTCCACCATCGTCTAGGATTGGTGGAAATTCATCTTTTGGACATGCCTTATTTAAATCCTAAAATTGATGCATATGTTAATTTGATTATTCTTTTCTTAATTTGGATGATGGGTGTTGGGGTATTTATCTTCTTCTGACTATGAATGCATTCTTAAACTCGTAATAGCCCTACTTTAAGTCATTAGTTTTAGCTTCATTCAACAAAACTCATCCTTGTTAAATTGGATCTTCTTTTAATTCTTATGTTGATTTCCTTGAGCTTGTCGATGGTTGACTTGATCTTCTTTTGAACTCTAGCAGTGTATCTTTGACTTCAAAATCAATTGGATCATTTGAAGTTTCTAAGCATAGCTCCCCATATGAGTTAATATGATTTGAAAAGAACCTATTAGATTCCAAATGATTGGTGATGACTAAGCATTAATCATCATCGATTGGACACTGAACCATATGAATCTAGTTTGATCTTGATTGAGAACTTTTGCATTTGTTCTTCCATATTCTTTTTTGAAAGTGACTATACTTTGACCAAGTATGTGGGATTAACCCTTTCTTTGCTAAATTATGAACACAAGGCAAGTACCAATCAAAAGGTAATTCTAAATCTTTATATGTCCAAAGATGAAAAAAGAACCTCTAAGTCTTTACATGGATGACTTAGGGGCTTTTTAATTACCAAACCCTCCTTTTTTTAAAGGAAAGTATGGTTAGAGCTAAGGTTCCCAAATGCCTAACTATTTCATATATAGACTTGGATACAATTATGCTTTGCTTTGGAGCATCTTTCGCTATCTGCTCAAGTGTCACCTCAGGGAATCTACTACTGAGAAGAGGCTAGTGTGTGCTAATCATATAAGACTCATCCTATGAACTAGATTCTAAGTCTATATGGATAGTAGGTGTACTGTAGCTAGGATATCTTCTATTGGGTGGCCAATAAGAGGTTTTCCACCCCTAGGATTGCCTCACGACTTCTTCTGCAGTGGAGGTGGTCATCTACCCATATGTTTTGAATGGAGTAAGGAACTGTGGGTGGAATCTATTGTTAGGCTCCACTTCCTCCTCCAAATCTATTTCCACTCCCTTTTATTTTTAATTTTCATTTTATCTTTTCTTTTCTTTTTCTTTGTCTCTTGCTTTTTCTTTTTCCTTTTCTTTTATTTTTATTTTTAAACTTTGGCCAAGTTTATGAGAATAGACTTATTGATTTTAAGGGAGGTAGTAAGCTGCATCCTCATATATGATGACCTCATGAACTATAAATGGCTTGAGATCTCCTTTGACAAAGAAGATGATCCCACCTCTCACGAACTTCATACACTGATGTAGACAGGATGGAACTATGTTGTTCTCATGTATCCATGGTCTCCCAAGCAAAGCATTCAAAGATGTATATGAGTCTATAATGTGAAATTTGGCTTAGGTCTTCTAATCATCTATCTCCAAGGGCAATACTATGGAGCCTAAGGCTTGTTGACCTCACTTTTTGGAGTGCAAATTCAATCTTCCCATCTTAGACTTGAGTCTTCTAGACACTAAGACTTCCCTAGTCATAAGACACTTAACAATTAGGTAAACACTTAACCTAAGCTAAAGACTTAGAAGGGTTAACCATAGGATTAGGTTATCTTAGGGATTAGGATAATCCACAACCTAAATCCAATCCATGTTCACCTTCTCAAACTAAACCTCAAGTTCAATTCAAACATCAAATTCAAATCCAAACCCAAATTCCAAAACCAAATGATTGAAGCCCATGATCAAATCCAAACTTGAAACCCTTCCAAGCCATATGACCTATCCCATGGACTTAGCCAAATCTTAATCCAATTCAATCCAAAATCAATTGATTTTCTCATAATCAAATTATATCTTCAATCATCTTCCTAATATAAATGAAATCTACATTCAAATGATCAAAACTAAATCAAAATAAATAAAATTAAATCAAAACCCTTCCTAAGCGGACCTCCCATGGACTTAGCTAAATCTTAATCCAAATCAAGTCAAACTAAATTATTTTTCTCACAAATAAATCATATTTTTAATTATCTTCCCAAATTTAAATGAAATATACATTTAAATCATCAAAACTAAATCAAACCAAATCAAAAACCAAACCTAAGCCACATGATTCAACACCATGGACTTAGCCAAATTCCTTCATTCCAAAACCCAAATTCAATTGATTTTCTCATGAATCAATCAAACCTTTAATCATATTCACAAATATAAATGAAATCTACAATAATCAAGCCAAACCAAAATCAACCCAAGTCAAACCAACTTAACCCTTTTGAAATGTTTTAAATGAACCAAAACCCATTTGAACCAAAGCTTAATTGAATTTATATATAATCCCAAATCATATATAAACTCAACTAAATCAAACTCAACCCAAAATCAAACTAAACCAAATTGGTCCCCCAAAGTGGCCAATTTGACCTATTTGAGCTAAGTTTTAATCCTACCCAAATTGGATTGAAGCCCAAAACCTCCCATCATGATTGTTGATCACCCTAGTTGATCAATTATCATAATTGGGTCAAACCCAACCCATATGAACCCAAACTAGCCAAATTACAAGCCAAATCCCTTGAAACTAATGATTCATACCAAATCGAAGTCAATATTTGAATATGACTTGACCTTCAATTGAGTCAAACCAAATCCAATTTGAACTCTTGACCCAAGTTGACCCAATTGGGTCAAATCAAAATATAAACCAAATTGATTGCAACCAATGGCTCAAGTTCATTCCAAATTGATTGTTGAACTTTACCAAAGCCATGATTGGACCCAATTGAACCCAATTGACCTAGCCCAAATTGACCTAAAGGTTCAAGTTGGCCTAAATCAAAACCAAATCCAAATTGAAACCAAAACTACAATCATCTTCAATTGGTCAACTAAACCTTAACTAACACCCAACACAAGCCAATTCCGCAAATTTGGTCAAATTGGTTAACTTAATCCATTTGAGCCAAATGAATTCAAATGAGATAAAATCAAATCTAAGCCAAACTAAACCAAACCAATTGAACCAAAACATCCCAAATGATCATATGAAGTTAACCCAACTCTTGGTTTGACCAATTTGACCAATTGGTCAACTTGACAACTAACCTAATTTGACCTAAATGAGTCAAATTGAGCCAAACTAACCAAATCAACTCAATTGACTTGAAATTTGGGCTAACCCACTTTTGGCTCATTTCAAATCTGCCCAAATCAATCAATGCAAATGATCATTCTACTCTTGTCAAGGGCATCACATGAGACAAATCACCCAAGTAAGTGGTCATTTCCATTTTGGGAACTTGGTACTCTCCAAATGGTCCACTTAGGCACTAGGACACTACCCAACTGTCCCAGGGGTGGTTGGGATGACCCATGGGAGGTGAAATCACCTCACCCTCCCCATTTAGCATTTTAAAACCCATAGGACACCCATGATTCCTCCTTAGCCATCTCACACCTTGAACCAACTAGAGCCAACTCCTCCCTACCACCCATGACTCCCGAGATGGGATGATGGTTAGAAGCAAACTTGATCCCATGTCAATCAAGATGAAGGAAGGGGTATACACTCATTTCACTCAAACACACACAAAATCATTCCTCAATGCCCTAGCAAGATGAGATGTTAGAGCCATTCCCTAGCTCCCAAGCTCATTCCTCGATCAAAAAATGCCATTCCCATCTATCACGAAATAGACACTCCCATTTACCTAACTTCCCATTTCTCCATCAAACTCAAATTAACTTTTCCATGCACCTTCCTAGGCCTCTCGAGCAAGAATCAATCATCTCCCAAGCTTCCTAGCACTAGAGGTGGGACTTATCAAACGAGCTCCAAATCATCTTCATGGCCTTGAAACGAGGAATTGATCCAATTCGCTCAACATGGCTTCATCTTCACTAGATGAAGCTTCTTCAATGTTTGAGCCGGTCTTGAGCTCGGTGAGGTATGCTTCCAAAAGCGATCCTTAGGAAAAATGGGTTGGAGCTTTTGAAGAACTTGCATCTCATGTGATCTTGATCGTTGGATCCCCTCGATTGATGTCATGAAGGTGATCATTTTGGATTTGATCCGAGCTCAGCTAAGCTCAGATCAAGTGAGCAATGGAGGACGGACTACATTCTCCCTCACTTACATGATGTTATATCACGCATCATCCATTCCACGTGACCGGAATGGATGGTCTTGATTAGATCCACTAGATTGATCTAATTTAATCCTATTAAGTTGTGGGATTAATCATAACCATCGATCTTAGATGGATGATGGAGAAAGCATGCACAACATAGGCAGAGTGGGATAAGTTTTAAGTAGCCAATCCCCGGTGCCATGTGGAAAGCACAGCATGGCCATGGCCAACAGAATGGCTTTAATGGCAATTAATCATTTTTAATGGCTAAAACTTCATAAAAATAAAATAAATGCAAATAAATACTCATTTTAAAGGTATTTTTAGAGGAGAATTAATTAAAATGATCTTAACTAATTTTGAATAGTAATTAATTAAAGTTTAATTATAAAATTAATTAGCTTAATTACTCAAATTACTTGAGCAATTAATCCCAAATTTTATGGGATAATTTAATGGGATGACTCTACCTCCCATGATTTTCTTGGGATTTATTGCTCACTTAATTAGAAAATTGACTAATTAAACCTTAACTACTCTTTTAAGTTAATTAATGATTAATTAATCCCATGAATATAAATAAATTAAGTTTATTAATCATTGTTCAATAGTAAAGTGAACTAAGGAATAGGGTTGGGACCCCTTCCCTAAGTTCATTTCACCCTTTTTTAAAATGAAATTAATTAGGATTTAACTAATTAATTAAATAACTTAATCAAATTAAAATCATAATCATCAGACCTTAATTAATTAAATCATGGGGTAGATCTTTAGGTGTTTAATAACCTAAAGGAGTTTAATGAAATATAGTTAGTCCACATGTGTGGAAAACCATAAGAGTAATTAATAAGTCCTTAATCTAATTAACTATTAATCATGAGCCAATTGCATTAATTTTATTTCCTAAGATCATTGCAAGTTTATTCCATGCATATCATGTTGGCTCATAATTATTTAGTTAATTACTTTAAGGTGACATAAGTAAGGTAATTAATTCATCTAATTAAGGGTTCAACTTATTAACCCATAAAATCAACTTAATTACATTTCCTTAAATTAAATCAAATCACTAATGTGGGAATGGGTTTAAAATAGTGATGATTTCTCTTCTCCTCTTTAAATCAAATCAAATCCAAAACTTAATTAATAAAGAAGCTTTGGTTTGCTTTAAATAATCTTATTTGATTTGATTGTCCTTAAGAACTAGTTTGGTTGAATGAATCACATGCTTATATTTGATTGTCCTCTTTCCAATCATGTTAAATTTGGTATGTCATTTGAATTCATGCATCCATCTTTTCAAAATCAAGTAAAATAAAATGGATTTCCTTTATGTAAGCTTGCATGTGTTGATTTAATTTAATATATGCATGGCTATTATCACTATTAAATCCAAATGTATTTTTCAAAAGCTTATAAATGAATAATAATATGTGTTATGATGCTAGTTATAAATACATAAGAAATGCATGTGCTTATATCTTAAGTGTATGAATGTTGAGTTCTCTTTCCTCTATTCATGTGTTGATTTATATAAGATTGAATGGTAATGGGTATATAGTCTAGACATCCAGAAACATGAGGCTTTAGCTAGCCCCGAGGTCATTTGATTACCTCACTTCCTGGTTTAACAATGACATGTACCCATTTGATTTCATTCTTATGTATTTCAACATTAGAATTTGGAGCTTTAATTCATATATGTAAATGATTCAATAAAAATATAAGATTCTTTGCATGGTTTTCTTTCCCTCATTTATGTATACATCCATGTGTGTCCAAGAAAAGCAAGTATATAGTAACTCATCCAGGAATACAATGCTTTAGTTAGCCCCAAGGAGGTCATTTGATTACCTCACTTCCTAGTTTAACAATGACATACTTGCCTATATCTTTGTACATATATGTATATGTGATTAGTGAATGAAAATCCCATTTTACATTAAAATTGCATGCATTCATAATTGACTAAGTGGTTGAATTAATTAGCCATATGATTTGGAGCTTACTTTCTATGTTCATGTAAACAAATTTACATATGTTTGAATGCAAATGGGTATACAATCTGGACATCTGAAGAATATGAGGCTTTAGCTAGCTCCAAGGAGGTTGTTTGATTACCTCACTTCCATGGTTTAACAATGACACATGCTTATTTAATTCATTCTTATGTCCTTTTTGAATAATAATTTGGATAAAGTTTTAAATTAATATGTTTAAATAATTCAATCAATAAAATATAAATCTAAACATACACATACATTCATCATTTAAGTGTGCTAAAATATGTTGCATGTATAAATACATAGGATTAAATCATATGCATGTTACATTTGAAGGAAAGGAATGATTTAATATATGTCATGTGATAGTAATTCAATTAAATTAACCTTAAGATGCCTTTCATTTTGAATAGGATTATTTAAAGTGAACCTAAACATAGGATTAATTAAATCGTTTAATAAATAATTCACTAAAGAGAACTAAATCAAATTAATATACTTTAGTGACTTAAGTAGGGATGAAAGAGGGCAATCCTCTTTCCTCTCTTTATAACACTTAGTTGCTACATAATCAAATGAAATAAAAGAAAACACAAATTAAAATTCTCAAATCAATTAAACTACTTCAAGTGAAATCAAACTTTCATGTTAAATTGAATCCTTCTACACTTAGAAAATACAACTAATACCACATAAGACTTAATAAACACATTAGAATTAAGTCACCACTCTAAGTTAGGAGGTGTATGTGATGTATGTTTTTTATTTTATGATGTCTTATTTTAGATTGATGTTAGGGTGTATGCTTTGTAGATTGATGATAGGCCAATATTAGCCAAATCATGTTTTCTAGAGGATTATGCTTAAGGATGCTTAAAATAAATGTGAATGCTCTTTGTAGGTTGCTTAAATCAAGAATAATCCAAGTTAGGGTGGCTTAGTTACCCATGTGGGTGCTAAGTCAAATTATATAAATACAACTGGGATTATATGTATATTTTGGTTTGCTTTAAATAATCTTATTTGATTTGATTATCATTAGAATGTTTTAGTTTAATGAATAATTATATTTGATTGTCTTCTCCAATCATGTTAATTTGGTATGTCATTTGAATTCATGCATCCAAATTTTCAAAATCAAGTAAAATAAAATGAATTTCTTTTATGTAAGAATGTGTTGATTTAATTTAATATGCATGGCTATTATCACTATTAAATAACAATGTATTTTTCAAAAGCTTATAAATGAATAATATGTGTTATGATGCTAGTTATAAATACATAAGAAATGCATGTTTATAGCTATGCAAGAATGTTGAGTTCTCTTTCCTATTCATGTGTTGATTTATATTAGATTGAATGGTAATTCATATAATCTAACATCCTAACATGAGGCATTAAGCCCCAAGGAGGTCATTTGATTACCTCACTCTAGTTTAATAATGCCAATCACCTTTTGATTTCATTCTTATGTATTTCAAGAATTTGGTTAGAGCATTAATTATATATATAAATGATTCAATAAAGAAAATAAAATCTTTGCATGGTTTTCTTTCCCTCATTATGTATACATCCATATGTGTCCAAGAAAAGCAAGTATATAGTCCAAATCCCATAATAATGAGTCTTAGTTAGCCCCAAGGAGGTCAATTGATTAGCTCACTTCCTAGTTTAACAATGACATGTACTTGCTATATCTTTGTACATGAATATGTATATGTGATAGTGAATGAAAATCCCATTTTACATTAAAATTGCATGCATTCATAATGACTATGGTTGAATTAATTAGCCAAATGATTTGGAGCTTAATTTTTATGTTCATGTATATGAATTTACATATGTTTGAATGCAAATGGGTATATAGTCCGACATCCAGAATAATGATTTAAATATAAGGAGGTCATTTGATTATCTCACTCTAGTTTAACAATGATACATGTCTATTTAATTTCATTCTTATGTCCTTTTGTATGTATAATTTGATAAAGTTTTAAATTAATATGTTTAAATAATTCAATCAAATAAAATATAAATTATAAACATATACATCAACATTTAAGTGCTAAAAATATGTTGCATGTATAGAACCTAGATTAAATCATATGCATGTTACATGTGATAAAGGAATAATTTAATATATCCTGGTAGTAATTAATTTAATTAATCTTAAGATGCCTTTCATTTTGAATAGGATTATTTAAAATAAACCTAAACTTAGGATTAATTAAATAATTTAATAAGCAATTCACTAAAGAGAACTAAATTAATTTAATATACTTTAGAAAGTAATTTAAATAAAAATAAAAATCTCAAATCAATTAAACTTTCAAGTGAAATCAACCTTTCATGTTAATTGAATCCTTCACACTTAGAAAATACAACAAAATGCCTAACAAGACTTAAAGTAAGCTTAATACACATTAGAATTACATCACCACTTCTAGCCTAAGTTAGATGGTGTAGATGTGATATATAATTTTTTTATGATGTATTATTCTAGATTGATGTTGGGGTGTATGCTTCAGACTATGATAGGCCAACATTTCCCTAATCATGTTTTCTATAAGGGATTATGATTAAGGGATGCTTAAAAATAAATGTGAATGCTGTTTTTGCTGGTTGCTTAATTCCTTAATCATAATCTAAGTTAGGATAGGTGGGCTTAGTTTCCTATGTATAGGGTGCTAAGTCCAAAATATAAATACAACTACTTGGGATTATATGTATATTTAGCTAACCTAATTTGCAAGTGTAGTTAGATTTATCCACATAAAGTAATTTTGCAATAAATTAAGATTAGTGCTATAGAAGATTAGATAAGCTCGGCATAGGGTGCCTGATGCCTTTAAAATAAGCACCATCCAAACAAAGAAAGAACCAAATCAAAAAATAGAGAATGATGAAAGAAGACCCCATAGCATTTAAATACAATTATAATTATTCTTTCATATTTTCCATGTTGTATAAGGTAGAGCTATACCCATCTTTCTCTCTAGTTGTAAAATGACGATAAAGGCCTTTTATTCTTTTACGATAGTTTATATAATTGTTTGATGTTATGTTTACATTGTGCATTAGATGGCATGCATTTCATAGTTTCTTAAATGATTGATGCTTTAATGTGTGGCTTGGATATGATTAGTCTCTTAGGATAAAAATAACTTTTCTACCCAACTAATAACTCATAACTATATTTTAAACAATTCATAACCTCATCATAATCCCTAAGACATAAATAAGATAATTAAAAGATTTAACATCATGCATGCATATTCTTTTCTCTAAACATGATGGATCTCCATCCTTTCACAAAAAAGAATGCTTGACCTATGAGGGCTCCCTTGTGGTGGAGAACACCATTGAATTGACCCATGATCTATTTCAGCATGCATTTAGGCATAAAAAATCTTAAAGCCTCTATTAGAATAATGTGTCTAAAATGAAATAAAATTTGAAAAGATTTTTCATCTATAGATTAAGTTATATGCTTATACTACTCATGCTCTAATCTCTTAGGGAGTGTGTTTAGGCTCTAATCTCTTCTAAATAACTACCCTAGCTATCTTGTAATTCATAAGGCGACTACATGGTTATATAATCATGGAGGCACCCAGTGGTTATAAGTCTGATAATTTATTCTTGTGGAGGTAAACCTTATGTCCATACTTAGATTTAAGTCATCTTGTAGCTCATACTAAAGCTCCCTAGATTTAGGATCTGAGGTAGCTATTTTGTTCGAGCTACGAGCATAAATCCTCACCGCTTATGTATTCCCACAACCTTGTGTTAGTGGATTATAATCTAATTAAATTTTATCTCAAAACATATAAATCTCAACTTAAAAAAATTATAAAGCCTAACCATAATATAAATTGGAATGATCACTTTCCTAGTATCATGAGAATTTCCATTATTTCATTTGGATTCCAAAATAAGTCTTCTCCTTGAACTTTCCAATTGATTTTCCAAATACAACAAATCCTTATAAATCTTGAAATCTTTGAAGATGATAATTGTCTATTCAATTGAGAGTATTCTTAAATTTCATTTCCTAAGATAATTAACTATGGAGGCTTACCTCCATGGGAACTTAAGAACCTAGTTTAATATAAACCCTATTTAATATAAACCTACTTTTTTTATACAAAAAAAATAGGGGAAAAATCTACATTCAAGACCCATCATGCTTGAGTCCTTATTATGTGATTATCCATTATGGGATGCCTCTATCGAGATAGATTATACCTCAATGTGTACCTCAAAAGTACCCTACCTATACATCCAAAAATAAACAATAAGGCCCTCTTGCCTTGTTCATTGAATTTTCAACATCATCCTTTCTTGAGTTTGGAAATTTCTATCCTCAAGTAAAGGGTTCTTAGACTCATAATGTTGACTAATACACATGGTCAACAAAACTTTGGATACCTATCCGCCAACATTCATTTATAAAGAGGCACTTGTGCTCGATCATCCTATAAGTCTTCATCTATAAATAAAAACCTAAACCTACAAAATAAACCTAAAAAATAAACTTAAAATAAATAAAAAATAAAACCTACACCCAAAACTAAAAAAAAAACCTAAACCTAAACTGAAATTAAAATAAAAAAAATAAAATAAACCTCAACCTAAATAAAAATAAAGTAAAATTAAATAAATAAAACCTAAACCTAAACCTAAAATAAACTAAACCTAAACCCAAAACTAAAAATAAATAAAAAACTAAAAATTAACCTAAACCTAAACAAAAAAAATAAATTCTAAAAATAAACTTAAAATAAAAACCTAAACCATAAACCAAAAAAAATAAAATAAAAACCTAAACCTAAACCTAAAATAAAAAAAAATAAAACCTAAACCTAAAAAATAAATAAATAAAAAATAAACTAAACTAAAAAATAAACCTAAACCTAAACTTTAACCTAAAATAAACTAAATAAATAAAACCTAAACTAAAATAAATAAACTTAAAATAAATAAATAAAACTAAATAAAAATAAAAATAAACCTAAATAAAAATAAATAATTAATTAAATTAAATTAAATAAAAAATAAACAAAATAAACTAAATAAACCAAACCCTACCACTTTACTTAATTTAAAAATAAAAAAAAATTAAAAAGAAATGAAACCCTAACCTTAAACCCGAAAACTAACCCTAAACCTACAATCCTAAACCCTAAACCCTAGACCCTAAACACTAAAACCCTGAACCCTAAACTCTAACCCTAAACCCAAAACCCGAAACTCAAAACCCTAAACCTAAACCTAAAGTAACTAATTTTATTAAAATATAAACTTAAACCTTAAAACCCAATAAACCTAAATCTAAACACTAAGAATGGGCAGAACATTCACTATAGGAACATGACCGTCAACCAGGCTCAATCTAGATCTAGTAGTGGAGGCGAAGGTGGAGAAATGATTTATAAATGGTGCCTATTTGGAGGTAATATAGGTGGTGGTAAGGTGGTTATGGAGGCAGAGCTAAAAACCCTAGTGGTGGTAGGGAGAGATATATGATGGTGGATCCTCCAACTCAAGAGGGTGGTCATGGTAATAGAGAAATAAGAATTGCCAATCGGATCTACTACTTGTGGAACTATGTCTTTACAGTAGAGACGGTTCAAATTATCTAGGGTTTTTGAGTTGCTCTATGTGTGCTCATTTTTTATCTATGTCATCACTTGTGCCTTAGAAAACTTGATGTGTTACTTGGTTGATGAAATTCAAAAGAAGAAATGTTGAACCTAAATTTGTTCTTTGTTAAAAAATAAATAAATAAAAAACCGAGAACCCTAAACTATAAACTAAAACTTGAACCCTAAACTTAAAACCTAAAACCTAAACCATAAACCCTAAACCTAAAAAACCTAAACCTACAGGTTTACTTAATTTTTTAAGAAAAACCCTAAATCCTAAACCCTAAACTCTAAATCCTAAACCCTAAACACTAAAACTAACCCTAAACTTAGAACCCTAAACCTACAACTCTAAACCTTAAACCCTAAAGAACTAACCTTAAACCCTAAAAACCCTAAAAACCCTAAACCCTAAACCCTAAACCGTAAACCATAAACCCTAAAAACCCTAAACTCTAAACCCTAAATAATAAACCTTAAACCCTAAACCATAAACCCTAACCCTAAATGCTAAAATCTAAAACTCTAAACCCTAAAACCCTAAACCTTAAACCCCAAACCCTAAATCATAAACCCTAAACCCTAAAATCCTAAAAACCTCAATCTAAACTAAATAAAATCTAAAAATAATATAAAAAAAACCTAAACTAAAACCTAAACCTAAACCTAAAAAAATAAAAATAAAAAAATAAACTAAAATAAAATAATTAAAAACCAAAACTAAACTAAAAATAAAATAAACCTAAGTGTAAAACCTAAATAAAATAAAAAAACTAAACTTAAAATAAAAAATAAAATAAACCTAAAATAAAATAAAATAAAAACTAAATAAAAACCTAAACATAAAAAATAAACCTAAAAATAAATAAAAAATAAAACCTAAATCCTAAACAAAAAAATTTAAACCTAAAAAAATAATAAAATAAACCAAAACATATTATAATATAAACTAAACTATAATAAATTAAACCTAAACCTAAACCTAAACTTAAAGTAAATAAAAGAAAATAAACTAAAAATAAACCTAAACCTAAACTAAAAAATAAAACCTAAAAATAAACTTAAAGTTAAAACCTAAAACCTAAACCCTAAAAAGCTAAAATACTAAACCTAAACTAAATAAAACATAAAAATAAAATAAATAAGGAAACATTGAAAAAATAAAATAAAAAATTAAAATAAAATATAAACATATGCTAAAACCTAAACCTAAACCTAAACCTAAAAAGAAATTAAAATAAAAAAAACTAAACTAAAATAAAATAAATAAAATCCTAAACTAAACTAAAATATAAAACCTAAATAAAATAAATACTAAACCTAAAATAAAAATAAAATAAAATAAAACTATATAAAACCTAAACCTAAAAAAAAATAAACCTAAAATATAAACATAAACCTAAACTAAATAAATGAAAAAATACATCAACCAAAAAAAGAAAGGAAGTGAAATTACTAAAAGTGGATGGTAAAGAATATGTATCTTTTTTATAATCAATCTCTAAGTACAATGAGATCCACAAGATAGACAAATTCATTGGCATTCTATACTTAACAATATTAAGTAATGAAAGAAATATTCAAACTCATAACTATCATTTTTACACTTGGTAAATTAGAACAAATTATATAAAATACTTTCTTCTTGATTTAATATTGCTAACTTGAAGTAATTCTTAAATAATAGACATATTATAATACTTTATTATTTATTTTAGGTTTAAGTTTATTTTTTATTTTTATGTTTAATTAGATTTTATTTATTTTTTTTAGGTTTATTTAATTTTAGGTTAATTTGTATTATTAGTTTCTAAACCCTAAACCCAAAAAATCTAACCATAAACCCTAAACCTAAACCCTAAAATAAATAAATTAAACTAAATAAAAAATCAACTAAATAAACTAAATAAAAAACCTACTTTATTTACTTAATTTAAAAAAAACCCTAAACCCTAAACCCTAAACTAAAATAAACCTAAACCCTAAACCCTAAACCATAAATAAATAATTTAAACAAAATAACTAAAAACTAAAAAACTAAAAACCCTAAACTAATTTAAACCTAAACTAACCTAAACCTAAACACTAAACCTAACTAAAAACCCTAAACCTAAACCTAAATCTAAACTTCAACTTAAACCTAAACCTTAACCTAAACTTAAACCTAATCCCTAAACCTAGACCTAAACCCTAAACCTAAAATAAAATAAAATAAACATAAAAATAAAATAAAAAATTTAAAAAAAATTAAAAAAATAAAAACTTCAAACCTAAACCTAAACCTAAAACTAAAATAACAAATAAAAACTAAACTAAAATAAAATAAACAAAAACCTAAACTAAACTATAAATAAATAAACCTAAATAAAATAAAACCCAAACATAAAAATAAATAAATTAAAATAAAATAAAAACCTAAACCTAAAAAATAAATCTAAAAATAAAACCTAAAAATAAATTAAACAACCTAAACACTAATTTTTTTTTTAAAATGTAAACCTAAAATAAAGAAAATAAAATAAACCTAAACCTAAACTAAAATAAACTAAACTAAAATAAATAAACCTAAACCTAACTAAAATAAAATAAAATAAACTAAAAATAAACCTAAACCTAAACTAAAATATAAAACCTAAAAATAAACCTAGAGTAAAAACTTAAAACCTAAACCTAAAAAAATAAATTAAAAACCTAAACCTAAACCTAAAAATTAAAAATAAAACCAAAACCTAAAACACAAAATAAATAAAAAAAACTAAACTAAAAAATAAGCATAAACCTACACATAAACCTAAAAAATAAACTAAATTGAAAAACCTACACAAAATTAATAAACCAAAATAAGAAACTAAATATAAATAAAGAATAAACCTAAATAAAATAAAAATCAAATAAACTAAAATAAATAAATAAAAAATAAATAAACTAAATAAACCTAAACTCTTACTTTAACTAAAAAAATAATAAATAAACACTAAACACAAAACTCCAAATCCTAAACCATAAACCTAAAACCCTAAACCTACAACACTAAATCCTAAACTCTGAACCCTAAAAAATCTAAACCATAAACCCTAAACCCTAAACTAAACCTAAACCCTAAACCATAAACCAGAGACACTAACTCTAACCCTAAACCCTAAATGAAACCCTAAAACCCTAAACCCTAAACTCTAAACTAACCCTATACCCTAAAACCTATAAACCCTAAACCCTAAACCAACCCTAAGCCCAAAGCTAGCCCTAATCCCTAAACCTTAAAGCATAAACACTAAATGTTAAACCCTAAACTTTAAACCATAACCCTAAACCCTAAATAATAAAACCCTAAACCCTAAAATCCTAAACCTAAACTAAATAAAACCTAAAAAAAATTTAAAGCTAAATAAAATCATAAAATAAAATAGAATAAAAACCTAAACTAAAACCTAAACCTAAACCTAAAAATAAAATAAAATAAAAAAGAAAAGATAAAATAAAATTAAATAAAAAACCTAAACTAGACTAATACATAAAATAAACCTAAGAATAAAAAACCTAAATAGAACTAAAACTAAACATAAAATAAAATTAAAATAAACTAAAATAAATAAAAAAATAAAAAACCTAAACCTAAAACCTAAAAATAAACTAAAAAAACCTAACCCCAAACTAAAATTAAACCTAAAATGAAATTATAAAAATAAAATAAACTAAACCTAAACCAAAATAAAAACTAAAGTAAATAAAACCAACCTAAACCTAAAATAAACTAAACCTAAACCTAAACCTAAACTAAATGAAATAAAATAAACTAAAATAAACCTAAACCTAAACTAAAAAATAAAACCTATACTAAAAAATAAAATAAAAACCTAAACATAAACCTAAAAATAAAAAATAAAACCTAAATTTATAAAATAAAATAAAAATAAAACTCAACCAAAAAATAACCTTAAACCTAAACATAAACCTAAAAACTAAAGTAATATAAAAAACCTAATATAAAATAAAGAAACCTAAAATAAATTATAATAAAAACCTAAACCCTAAACTTTGAAAAAAAACTTAAACCTAAAATAAAATTAAAAAAACCTAAACCTAAACTAAAATAAACTAAACTAAAATAAATAAAACCTAAACCTAAAATAAACTAAACCTAAACCCGAAACTAAATAAAAGAAAATAAACTAGAAGAAAACCTAAGCCTAAACTATAAAATAAAACTTTAAACTAAACTTAAAATAAAATAAACCTAAACCTAAAAAAAAAATAAAAGAAAACCTAAACCTAAACCAAAAAAAAATAAAAATAAAACCTAAACCTAAAATAAAAATAAAATAAATTAAATTAAAAAAGAATTAACCTACACATAAACCAAAAAAATAAACTAAAATAAATAACTTAAACTAAAATAAATAAACCTAAAAAAAATAAACTAAATAAAATAGAAATAAAAAATAAACCCAAATAAAAATTAAAAAATAAAATAAACTAAATAAAACTAAACCTACTAGTTTACTTAGATTAGAAAAAAAATAACTCCAAACCTTCAACCCTAAACCCTAAAACTAACCTTAAACCACAAACCATAAACCTACAACCTACAACCCTAATCCGTAAAACACCACAAACCTTAAACCCTAAACTAACCTGAAACCCTAAACCCTAAACCCTAAATGCTAAGTCCAAAACCCTAAAACCTAACGCTAAACCCTAAAATCTAAACCCTAACCTTAAACCCTAAACAATAAATACCTAATCCCTAAAACCCTAAACCCTAAACCCTAAACCCTAAAAACCTAAAAACCTAAACCAAAACTAAATAAAACCTAAAAATAAAATAAAAAAAACTTAAACCTAAATAAAATCATAAAATAAAATAAAATGAAAACCTAACCTGAAACCTTAACCTAAACCTAAAAATAAAATAAAATAAAAAAGTAAAAATAAAATAAAATAAAATAAATAAAAACCTAAATTAAACTAAAAAATAAAATAAACCTAAGAATAAAAACCTAAATATAAGCAAAACTAAACATAAAATAAAATAAATAAAATAAAATAAAATAAAAGCTTAAGCCTAAAAAAAACCTAATAATAAAAAGAAATAAAACCTCAACCCCAAACTAAAAAAAAATCTAAACCTAATATGAAAATAAAATAAATAAAATAAAATAAACCTAAACCTAAACCTAAACTAATCAAAAAAAATAAACTAAAAAATAAAAAATAAAAACCTAAACTAAAAAATAAAACCTAAAATAAACATAAAATAAAACCTAAACCTAACCTAAAAAATATAATAAAACCTAATAACCTAAAATAAAAAAAAAATCTAAATCTAAAAATAAAAAACCAAAAATAAACTAAACCTAAACCAAAACCTAAAAAATAAACTAATATAAAAAACCTAAAATAAAATAAATAAACCTAAAATAAAATAAAATAAAAACCTAAACCCTAAACTTAAAAAAAAAAACTTTAACCAAAAATAAACAAAAAAACCTAAACCTAAACTAAAATAAACTAAACTAAAATAAATAAAACCTAAACCTAAACCTAAACAATAAAATAAAAGCTTAAAATATACCTAAAATAAAAACCTAAACCTAAACCTAAAAAAATAAAATAAAACCTAAACCTAAAATAAAATAAAAAATAAACCTAAACCTAAAATAAAAAATAAAATAAAAAACTAAATTAAAAAAATAAGCATTAACCTAAATAAACCAAAAAATAAACTAAAATAAAAAACTTAAACTAAAATAAAACCTAAAAAATAAACTAAATAATAAAAAACCAAAATAAAAAAAAAAAATAAATAAACTAAATAAACCAAAACCTACTAATTTACTAAATAAAATAAAACAAACCCTAAACCTAAATCATAAACCCTAAACCATAATAAACTATAAATCCTAAAAATAAACTATAAACTAAACCTAAACCCTAAACTAAACCTAACTAAACCCTAAACCTAAACCTAACTAAACCCTAAAACCTAAACTTAACCTAACCTAAACCCTAAACTCTAAACTAAACCTAAACTAACCCTAACCTAAACTAAAACTCCTAAACCTAAACCCAAAAAACCATAAACCTAAACCCTAAACCTAAACTTAACCTAAACCCTAAACACTAACCCTATGAATAAAACCTAAACCTTAAAACCCTAAACATAAACACTAAACATTAAACCCTAACCTAAACCCTAAACCCTAAAATAAACTAAACCAAACCCTAAACCCTAAAATTGAAAACCTAATTAAACTAAATAAAACCTAAAATAAAATAAATAAATAAACCTAAATCTAAATAAAATAATAAAATAAATAAATAAAAAACATACTAAACATAAACCTAAATTTATAAATAAAATAAAAAAAGTAAAATTAAAATAAAATAAATAAAAACATAAACTAAACTAAAAGTAAAATTAACCTAAGAATAAAAAAACCTAAAAAAAATAATAACTAAACTTAACATAAAAATAAAATAAACATAAAATAAAATAAAATCAAAACTAAATAAAAACCTAAACCAAAAATATAAACCTAAAAATAAATAAAAAATAAAACATAAACCATAAACTAAAAAAAAAACCTAAACCTAAAATAAAAATAAAATAAACAAAATAAAATAAACCTAAACCAAAACTAAAATAGACTAAACTTAAATAAATAAAACCTAAACATAAACTAAACCTAACCTAAAACTAAATAAAATAAAATAAAAAAATAAACCCAAACCTAAACTAAAAAATAAACCTAAAACTAAACATAAAAATTAAACCTAAAACTAAAAAAATAAAATAAAACCTAAACCTAAACCTATAAGTAAAAAAATAAACCTAAAACTAAAAAAATAATATAAAAAATAAATCAACTAAAAAATAAAATTAAACCAATCCTAAACCTAAAATAAACTAAAATAAAAACCTAAACTAAAATAAAAAAACCTAAAATAAATAAACTAAACTAAATAAAATAAAATAAACTAAATAAAAAACTAAAAATAAACATAATATAAAATACCTAAACATTTACTTAAATAAAATAAAAACTAAACATAAAATAAAAAAATCTAAAATAAAATAAAATAAAATTAAAATAAACCTAAACATAAAATAAACATAAAAAAAACCCTAAAATAAATAAAATAAACCTAAACCCTAAACTAAAAAAAATCCTAAACAAAAAATAAATAAAATAAAATTAACCTTAACTTAAACAAAAATAAACTAAACTAAATAAATAAAACCTAAACCTTAACATAAAAAATACCAAACCTAAACCCTAAATTAAATAAATAAAATAAATTAAAAATAAACCTAAACCTAAACTTAAAAAAGAAACCAAAAAATAAACCTAAAAAAAATAAAACCTAAACCTAAAAAAAATAAAAATAAAACTAAACAAAAAAATAAACATAAACCTACACCTAAACATAAATAATAAACTAAAATAAAAAACTTTAATTAAAAATAAATAAACCTAAATTAAATAAACTAAACTAAATAAAAATAAAAAATAAACCTAAATAAAAATTTAAATAAACTAAAATAAATAAAAATTTAGCTAAATAAACATAAACTTATTAGTTTACTTAATTAAAAAATCCTTAAACACTAAACCCTAAACCCTAAACTTTAAACACTAAAACTAACCCTTAACCCAAAACACTAAACCAACAACCATAAACCCTAAATAAATAAAAAAATCCTAACCCTAATTCTTAAACCTTAAAACTAACCCTAAACCCTAAACTCAAAACCTATAACCTTAAACACTAAACCCTAAATAGTAAACCCTAAACCCTAAAACCTACAACTCTAAACCCTAAACCCAAAACCCCAAACCCAAAACCATAACCCAAAACCCTAAACACAATACCCTAAACCCTAAAAACCTAAAAATTTAAACCTAAACAAAATAAAACCTAAAAATAAAATAAATAAAAAACCAAAACCTCAATAAAATTAAATAAAAATAAATCAAATAAAAACCTAAACTAATACCTAAACCTAAACCTAAAAATAAAATAAAATAAAAAATAAAAACTAAACTAAAATAAAATAAATAAAAACCTAAAGTAAATTAAAAAATATAATAAACCTAAAAATAAAAACCCAAATGTAAAATAAAAATAAAATAAACATAAAATAAAATTAAATAAAAACTAAATAAAACGTAAACCAAAAAAATAAACCTTAAAATAAAACCTAAAACTAATTTAAAAATAAAACCTAAAACTTAAACTAAAAAAAAAAACTTAAACCTAAAATAAACAAAATAAAATAAACATAAAGCTAAACTAAAATAAACAAAACTAAAATAAATAAAACCTAAACCTAAACATAAAATAAAGTAAACCTAAACCCTAAACAAAATAAATAAATTAGACTAAGAAAAGCCTAAACCTAAACTAAAAAATAAAATCTAAAAATAGACCTAAAATAATAACTTAAAACCTAAACCTAAAAAAATAAAATACGAACCTAAACCTTAAACCTAAAAGATAAAATAGAAATAAAATTAAACTAAAAAATAAACCTAAACATAAACCTAAACCTAAAAAATAAATTGAAATAAAAAAACCTAAACTAAAAAAAAATAAACCAAAAATAAATAAACTAAACTAAATAAAAATTAAAAATAAAGCTAAATAAAAATAAAAATAAAATAAACTAAAATAAATAAATAATAAACTAAAATAAATAAAAACAAACTAAATGAACTTAAACCTACCGGTTTACTTAATTTTAAACCCTGAAACCCTAAAACCTAAACCCAAAGCCATAAACTAACCCTAAACCCTATACCCTAAACCCTAAAAACTTTAAACCCTAAACCCTAATCCCTAAACCCTAAACCCTAAAAAACCTTAAACCCTAAACCCTAAACCCTAATTACTAACCCTAAACTAAAATAAATAAACCTAAAATAAATAAACTAAACTAAATAAACTAAAATAAATAAAAAATAAAAAATAAATCTAAATAAAAATAAAAAATAAAATCAACTAAAATAAATAAAAAATAAATTAAATAAACCTAAACCTTTTGGTTTAATTAATTTAAAAAAACCTAAAACCTAAACTAACCCTACACCCTAAACCATAAACCATATTCCTAAACCCTAAACCTTAACCCTAACCTTAAACCCTAAACTCTAAACCCTAAACCCTATACCCTAAAACCTTAAACCCTAAACTCAAAACTAATCTTAGACCCTAAACCCTAAACCCTAAAATCCCTAAACCCTAAACCCTTAACTTACCTTAAACTGTATTCTAACCCTTAACCCTAAACCCTAAACCCTAAGCCTTAAATCCTAAACCCTAAAGTCTAAACCCTAAACCCTAAACCCTAATCTCTAACCCTAAACCATAAACCCTAAAAGCATAAACCCTAAAACTTTAAACCCTTAACCCTAACCTTAAACCTAAACCTTAAATTTGAAACCCTAAACCTAAACTTAAAGTTACTAAATAAATTAAAAAATACCTAAACCCTAAAACCTAATGATCCTAAACCCTAAGAATGGGTTGAACCATGATGGCAGGAACATCACCGTCAACCAAGCTTAGTCTAGATCAATTAGTGGTGGTGAAGGTGGAGGCGATAGTTACTGCAGTGGTGGTGGGACATCTGGAGTGTTGGTGGATATAGAGGTGGTGGTCGGAGCATTAGTGGTTAAGGAGGCCAGAGAAGCGACGGAGGTTACAACCATGGTGGTGGCATAGCAAGAGATCGAGGATATGATGGTGGATCCCACTACTCGAGAGGCTTGGGTGGTTCTGATGGGAACTGAAGAAATTGAAGAATGGCTGATCTAATCTACTATTTATGGAACTGTGTCTTTATAGTAGAGACGGTTCTAGTTATCTAGGCTTTTATATTTGCTCTATGCGTGCTCATTTTTTATCTATGTTGTCGCTTGTGTCTTTGAAAACTTGGTGTGTTACTTCATTGATGAAATCGAAAAGAAGAAATGTTAAATTTGAATTTGTTCTATGTTAAAAAAAAACCAAAAACCCTAAACCCTAAAGTAAAACCTAAACCCTAAACCCTAAACCTAAACCCTAAACCCTAAAAACTGTATACCCTAAACCATAAAACCCAAAACCCTAAACCCTATATCCTAAAACCTAAACCCTAAACCATAAACCCTAAACTAAAACCTAAATCCTAAACCTAAACCCTAAACATTAAACCCTAAAAACCCTAAACCCTAAACCTTAAAACCCAAAACCCTAAACCCTAAATCCTAAAACATAAACCCTAAACTTTAAACCCTAAACCCTAAACCCTAAACCCTAAACCCCAAACCCTAAACCCTAAACTCTAAACTAACTCTAAACCCTAAACCCTAAAAAAGCTAAAACCTAAACCTAATAAATAAACCTAAAATAAAACCTAAACCAAAATAAAATAAAACATAAACTAAAACTTAAAACTAAAGCTAAACCTAAAAAGAAAATAAAATAAAAAATATAAACCCAAACAAAAAAAATTAACTAAACCTAAACGTAAACCTAAACTAAATAAAATAAAATAAAATAAAAATAAACCTAAACCTAAATTAAAAAATAAAACCAAAAAATAAACCCAAAAAATAAACCTAAAACCTAAACCTAAAAAATAAAATAAAAATAAAACTAAACTAAAAAATAAATCTAAACCTAAATCGAAACCTGAAAAATAAACTCAAATTAAAAACCTAAACTAAAATAAGTAAACCTAAAATAAATAAACTATACTAAATAAAAATAAAAATAAACCTAAACAAAAAATAAAATAAACTATAATAACTAACAAATAAACTAAATAAACTAAATAAACTTAATCCTACAAGTTTACTTTATTTCAAATAAAAAATAAATAGAATAAAATAAAATAAAAATAAAAATAACTTTAGCCCTAAACCCTAAACCCTAAAACTAACCCTAAACTATAAGCCCTAAACCCTGAACCTATAACTTAAACCCTAAAATAATACCCTTAAAACCATAAACTAAGTGAAAAGTCAGAAGGAAGTGGGTGTGTTGCTAGGAAATCCACTAGCACTTGTCCTTTCACTGCACGGAGGGGTACGAAGGTAATGTGAAATAGTGAGAGGATAATGGACCATCATGCCAATCGTCCGAATAGCGTCGGCCATGTCATGAGATACTATAGTGGATTGACCCAAGAGATTAAGTTCACTTTATGAGAAAGCATGTAGTGTTGTAGCTTTTGGGATCCAAAGATTAAAGCTAGGAAATACTTCTTAATGGGTGGATAATTAGCTTCAGTAGAGATTAGACGATGGCTGAGGTAGTGGAGTGTGTTTTCCTTTCCTTCATCATTAACTTGGGCCAACAAAGCACCAAGGGAGTCATCTAATGTAGCAGTGTAAAGTATGATGCTTGCGGAGATCTGCTAGAACCGGTGGCATCATCAAGTAATGCTTGATTTCTTTGAAGGCATGCTCACACTTATCATTCCAGTTAAACATGGCATCCTTTTTGATAAGTGTTGAGAATGGCTAACATCTTCCCGATAGGTATGATATAAAGCATCTTAGATATGCCAATTTCCCTTGGAACGATTTGAGTTGAGTCAATCTTTTAGGTGGTGGAATTTCTATTATCGCCTGGATCCTCTCAGGATGATTTCAATTCCCTAATGTTAGATAACAAACCCAAGGAATTTCCCTAAAGTCACTCTGAATGCACACTTCAGGTGGTTCATTTTGAGGTTAAATTATCTTAACTATTCAAAAACTACTCTCAAGACAAAAAGATGGTCTTCTTTTTCTCTACTTTTGACCATGAGACCATCGAGGTTAAATTATCTTTTGGACATGCCGTATTTAAATTACTAAAATCAATGCATATGTGAATTTGGCCATTCTTTTTCTTAAATGGAATGACGCTGGCTAACCAAGTAGGTTATTTTTCTTCCCGAATGAAGCCAACATAGATTAGTTTCTTTACATTAGAAATGAACTATTATTTTATGTCTAATCGCATGTGTCTAGGAGCTTTCTTGATGAAGTTAGTAGTAGACTCTTTTGCTAGTTTATGGACCACTACATCAGGAGCCAATGCTAGCATCTCTTCATAACTCTATGCAAAGCAGCCCTTAAACTCATTCAATAAAGAACTGATGTATATCGATCGTGGATCTTCTTCAGTTCCTAAGTTTATTTCCTTGAGCTCTTTGATGGTTAACTTGATCACTTCTTCAAACTCTGGAGGTGCATCTTTAACTTCAAAATCATCTAGATCATCTGAAGTTTCGAAGCACACCTCCTCATATGAGTTAATGTGATTTGGAAAGAACCTATCAAATTCCAAATGATTGGTGATGACAAAGAAGTAATCATCATCATTGATTGGACCAACAATACTGAAACCTAGTCTTAGTCTTGATTGAGAGGTTTTACATTTATTCTTTCATATTCTTTTGAAGTAGTCAGACTTTTGCTTTCACTAAGTACGTTGGATAAACCCATTCTTTGCTAAATTATGAACACAAGGCAAGTACCAATCAAAAGATAATTCTATAAAATCTTTATATGAACCATCCTCAAGTTCTACATCAACTTCTTGACTCGGGGATGATGATCCCAGAAAGACCCTCTGAGTCTTCACACCTATGGATAACTTAGGGGCTTTCTTAACTACCAAACCCTCAGTTTTTTAAGAGGAAATTGGGGTTAGAGCTAAGGTTCCCAACCGATGCCTAACTATTTCACTTATAGACTTGGATACACTTATGCTTTGCTTTGGAGCTCGGTCTTCATCGCTATCTCTCTCAAGTGTCACCTCTAAGGGAATCTACTATTGAGAAGACCTGGTTGGTGTGCTAACCATATAAGACTCATACTACAAACTAGATTTTAAGTCTATATGGATAGCAGGTGTACTCTTTTATTGTTGGGACCTATCTTCTATTAGGTGGCCAATAATGAGGTTGTGCACCCCTGATACTGCCTCTGAACTGGCCTCTTCCTCTACCTGATGGAGGTCAGGTCATCCTACCCATATGTTTGAATAGAGTAACAAACTATGCGTAGATTCTAATGTTATGCTCCACTTCATCCTCCAAGTCTATTTTTGCTTACTTTTATTTTCTTTTTCTTTTTCACTTTTCATTTCTTTTCTTTTTTATTTTCTCTATCTTTTCTTTTTTTATTATGTTTCTATTTTTTAACTTTGGCCAAGTTTGCGAGAATAGACTTGTTAATTTTGAGGGAGGTAGTAAGCCACATTCTCATATATGCCGACCTTGTGAACTATAAATGGCTTGAGATCTCCTTTGACACAGTAGATGATCCCACCTCTCACAAACTTCAAACACTGATGTATAGAGGATGGAACTATCTTGTTCACATGCATCCATTATATCCCAAGCAAAGCATCGAAAGATGTATCTGAGCCTATAATGTAAAACTTGGCTTCAGTTTGTTAATCATCTATGTTCCAAGTGGCAACACTATGGAAGCCTAAGGCCTGCTGACCTACTTTAGAGTGCAATCTTCCCATAGACTTAGAGTCTAGACACGAGACTTCCAGTCATAAGATACTTCTAACAATTAGGTAAACACTTAACCTATCCAAAAAAACTTAGGTTAACCATAGGATTAGGTTATGCCTTAGGGAATAGGATAATCCACCTACCCTACAACCCAAATCCAATCCATGTTCACCTTCTCAAAGCAAACCTCAAGTTCAATTTAAACATCAAATTCAAATCCAAATCAAAATCCAGACCCAAAACCAAATTCTAAAACCAAATGATTAAAGCCCATGATCAAATCCAATCTTGAAACCCTTCCTAAGCCATATGACCTATCTCATTAACTTAGCCAAATCTTAATCCAAATCAATCCAAAATCAATTAATTTTCTCATAATAAATTTATATCATCAATCATTTTCCTTAATATAAATCAAATCAACATTCAAATGATCAAAACTAAATCAAACTAAATCAAATTAAATTAAAACCCTTCCAAAGCCATATGACCTATCCCATGGACTAAGGCACATCTTAATCCAAATCAAGTCAAACTCAATTGTTTTTCTCGCAAATTAATCATATTTTTTATCATCTTCACAAATTTAAATGAAATGTACATTTAAATCATCAAAACTAAATCAAACTAAATCAAAATCCATACTTAAGCCACATGACCAAACTCTATGGACTTAGCCAAATTCCTTTATTCCAAAATCTACATTCAATTGATTTTCTCATGAATCAATCATACCTTTAATCATATTCACATATATAAATGAAATATGCAATCATCGCCAAAGAAAATCAACACAAGTCAAACCTAACTTAACCCTTTTACTTCAAATATTCAAATGAACAAAACCCATTTGACCCAAGTAATTAATTGCAATGAATTTATATATCAATCCTAAATCCATATATAAAAAGCCAACTAAACCCAATTGGTCTACTTGACCCAAAGTGTCCAATTTGACCTATTTGAGCCAAGTTTTAATTCTATCAAAATTGTATTGAACTAAGCCCATCAAAACCTCCCATCATGATTGTTAATCACCCTAGGTTGATTAATTGTCACAAACCAGGTAAACTTGGTCATTTGACAAAGTCAACCCCGTTACCCATATGAACCCAAACTAGCCAAATTGCAACCTAAGCAAAATCCCTTGAAACTAATGATCTATACCAAATCAAAATCAATATTTGAATATGACTTGACCTTCAATTAAGGCAAACAAAACCTAATTGGCCCTCTTGACCCAAGTTGACCCAATTTGACCTAAAACACCAAATTGGGTCAAATCAAAATATAAACCAAATTGATTGCAACCAATAGCTCAAGTGCATTCTAAATTGATTATTGAACTTGACTAAAACCTTGATTGGACATAATTGAATCTAATTGACCTACTTAGCCCAAATTGACCTAATGGTTCAAGTTGGCCTAAATCAAAATCAAATCCAAATTAATTGAAACCAAATTCTATAATCATCTTCAATTGGTCAACTTAACCCAAACCAACTCCCAACCCAAGGAAATTTGACCAATTTAGTCAAGTTGGCCAACTTAACCCATTTCACCCAAATGAATTCAAATGAGCTAAAATCAAATCTAAGCCAAACTAAAATAAACTAATTGAACCAAAACATCCTAAATGAACATATGAACTTGACCCAACCTAACTTGATTTGACCTAAATGACTCAAATTGAGCAAAACCTAACCAAATTGACTCCAATTAACTTGAAATTTGGGCTAACCCACTTTTGGCTAATTTCAAATCTGCCCAAATCAAATTCAATGCTAAAGATCAATCTACCCTTGGGTCAAGGGCATCACATGAGACAAATTACCCATGTAAGTGGTCATTTCCATTCCTTGGCCACTTGAAACTCCCCCAATGGTCCACCTAGGCACCTATACTACCAATATGACAGGGATGGTTGGGTTTTATGACCCATGGGAGGTGAAATCACCTCACCCTCACCATTAGAGCATTTGAAACCCATAGGACACCCATGATTCCTCATTGGCAGCCACCTCCACACCTTCAACCAACCAAGTCCAGCCAACTCACCTCCTCCCTGCCACCCACGACTCCCTGAGATGGTCAAAAGGTCACTAAGAGCCAAACCCGATCTCACCATCTGATCAAGATCAAGGGGGGTATACACCCTCTCATTTCCACTCAAATACAAAAAAAATTCATTCCTTAGTGCCCTAGCTACCCAAGACAACCCACTAGATCCATTCTCTAACCTCCCAAGCTCATTCTTCGATCAAAAAAACCCATTCCCGTTCATCTTGAAATAGGACATTTCCATTTTCGACCTAACCTCCCCATTTGTCCATCAAACTTAAATTAACTTTGCACCACCTTCTAGGCCTTGTTGAGCAAGAATGAATCATCTCCCAAGATTCAGCAGGAGGTGGGACTTCGAATCAGCTCCAAATCATTGGTTGTCTTCCGAGCAAACATCAAGGGATTGATCCAATTGCTTCTTAACAGGGATTCTTCTGCACTAGATGAAGCTTCCTCAATCGTTCGAGCTATCGGTGTCGAGCTCCGGTGAGGTGCTTAAAGATCCTTAGGTAAAAATGGGTTGGAGCTTTTGACAAAAACTTTCATCTCATGTGATCTTGATCATTGGATCCCCTCCGATTGATGTCGTGAAGGTGTGGGATCCTTTTGGAGTTGATCCAAGCTCGGGTAAGCTTGGATCAAGTGAGCAATGGAGGATGGACTCCATTCTCCTTCACTTGCATGATGTAAGATCACGCACCATTTATTCTGTGTGATCAAAATGAACGATCATGATTAGATCCACTAGAATGATCTGATTCAATCCTATTAAGCTATGGGATTAATCATAATCGTTCGATCTTAGATCGGACAAAAAGCGCCACCGCCATAGGCACCGAGATAATTTTTAAGTCAATCCGCACACTATGTGGAAAGTGCACCGCATCGCGCCACGTGATGCCAAAGATTAGCTTTAATTAGGCTTAATTAATCATTTTTAATGGCTGAAACTTCTAAAAATCATAAAACATCATAGAGAAATCAAAATAATGCAAATAAATTCTCATTTTAAAGGAATTTCAGAGGACAATTAATTAAAAATGATCTTAACTAATTTTCAATAGTAATTAAGATTTAATTATAAAATGTATTAGCTTAATTACTCCTTAATTACTTGAGCAATTAATCCTAAATTTTATGGGTTAATTTAATGGGATGATCTCTCACTCCCATGATTTTCTTGGGATTTATTGCTCACTTAATTAGGAAAATTGAATAATTAAACCTTAACTACTCTTTTAAGTTAATTAATGATTAATTAACCCCATGAATAGTAATAAATTGCTTAATTAAATTTATTAATCATTGTTCAATAGTAAGTGAACTAAGGAATAGGGTTGGGACCCTTTCCCTAAGTTCATTTCACCCTTTTTTTTAAAAATAAAAATAATTATGATTTAACTAATTAATTAAATCACTTAATCAATTTGAAATCATGATCACATCAGACCTTAATTAATTAAATCATGGGGTAGATCATTAGGAGTTTAATAATGTAAAAGAGTTTAATGAAATTATGGCTAGTCCACATGTGTGGGAAAATCATAAGAATAATTAATTAAGTCTTTTAATCTAATTAACTATTAATCATGACCCAATTCCATTAGGCCCCTTTTATTGCCTAAGATTATTGCAAGTTTATTTTCCATGCATATCATGTTGGCTCTTAATTATTTAGTTAATTACTTTAAGGTGACATAGGTAAAGGTAATTAATTCATCTAATTAAGGGTTTAACTTAACTAATCCATAAACTCAACTTAATTACATTTCCTTAATTTAAATCAAATCACTAATGTGGGAATGGGTTTAAAACAATAAGTGATGATTTCTCTTCTCCTCTTTAAATCAAATCAAATCCAAAACTTAATTAATAAAAAAGATTAGGTTTGCTTTAAATAATCTTATTTGATTTAATTATCCTTAAGAACTAGTTTGGTTGAATGAATCACATGCTTATATTTGATTGTCCACTTTGAAATCATGTTAAATTTGGTATGTCATTTGAATACATGCATCCATCTTTTCAAAATAAAGTAAAATAAAATTGATTTCCTTTATATAAACTTGCATGTGTTGATTTAATTTAATATATGCATGGCTATTATCACTATTAAATCCAAATGTATTTTTCTTATAAATGAATAATAATATGTGTTATGATCCTAGTTATAAATACATAAGAAATGCATGTGCTTATAGCTAAGTGTATGAATTTTGAATTCTCATTCTATTCATGTGTTGATTTATATAAGATTAAATGGTGGGTATATAGTCTAGAAATCTTGGGAACACGAGCTTTAGCTAGCCCCAAGGAGGTCATTTGATTACCTCAGTTCCCTACTTTGTTACTTGGTTGCAAAATCGAAAAGAAGAAATGTTGAATCTAAATTTGTTCTCCATTAAAAAATACCATAAACCCTAAACCATAAATTAAAATATAAACCCTAAACCTAAAACCTAAACCCTAAACCCTAAACCATAAACCCTAAAATCCCTAAACCCTAATCTTAAAAGCTAAACCCTAAACCCTAAACCCTAAACCCTAAAACTCTAAACCCTAAACCCTATGCTAAAAAAATAAAAACCATAAACCCTAAACCTTAAACCACAAACCCCAAACCCTAAACCGTAAACCATATACCTAAACCTAAAAAAAATAAAACCTAAAAATAAAATAAATGAAAAAACCTAAACAAAAATTAAATAAAATATAATAAGAACATAAACTAAAACCTAAACCTAAAAGGAAAATAAAATAATTAATAAAAACTAAACTAAAATAAAATAAATAGAAACCTAAACTAAACTAAAAAATAAAAATATAAATAGAATAAAAACTAAACCTAAAATAAAATAAAATAAAATAAAGATTAAATTAAAACCTAAACGTAAAAAATAAAATAAAAAAATTAAAACTTTAAACTAAATATAAAATAAAACCTATACCTTAAACTTTTAAAAAAACCCTAAACCTAAAATAAAAATAAAATAAACCTAACCCTAAGCTAAAATAAACTAAACTAAAATAAATAAAACTTAAAATAAACTAAACCTCAACCTAAACTTAAACTAAAAAAAAATTAATTAAAAGTAATCCTAAACCTAAAGTAAAAAAAATAAAATCTAAAAATAAACCTAAAATAAAAATGTAAAAACTAAACATAAAAAATTAAATAAAAATATAAACCTATACCTAAAAATAAAAATAAAACCTAAACCTAAAAAAATAAGTTAAAAAATTAAACTAACCTAAAAAAATTGTTAAACCAAACCTAAACCTAAAAAATAAACTAAAATTAAAACCTAAAATAAAATAAACCTAAAATAAATAAACTAAACTAAATAAAAATAAAAATATACTTAAATATAAAAAAATAAAATAAACTAAACTAAAAAAATAAACTAAATAAACCTAAACCCTAGGAGTTTACTTAATTTAAAAAAAATAAAAATAATAAAATAATAAAAAAAAACTTTAACCCTAAACCCTAAACTAAACCCATACTTAAACCCTAAACCTATAACTAAACCCTAAACTAAAATTAAATACTAAAATTAAACCCTAAACATTAAACTTTAAACCCTAAAACCTAAACCCTAAAACCCTAAACCATAAAACCATAAACCTAAACTAAACAAGCCCAGCCCTAAAACACCCTAAACCCTAAACCCTACCCCTAACCCTAAACCCTTAAACCATAAAACCCTAAACACTACACCTTCAAGTAACTCTAAACACTAAACCCTAAACCTTGAAGCTTAAACCTTAAACCTTAAACCCTAAACCATAAACTAACCCAAAACCCTAAGCTAATCCTAAACCCTAAACCCTAAAAACCCTAAACCATAAACCCTACACACTAAACCCTAAACCAAAATCCTAAACCCTAAAACCATAAATCCTAAACCCTAAACACAAAAAGCATAAAACCTAAACATAAACATAAAAACAAAATAAATAAAAAAACCTAAACTTAAAGAAAATAAAATTGTAAAAAAAATAGAAACATAAGTTAAAACCTAATCCAAAACCTAAAAATAAAATAAAATAAAATAAACTAAAATAAAAACCTAAACTTAACCAAAAACTAAAATAAATGAAAGAATAAAAAAACAAATAAAATAAAAACTATACATAAAATAAAAATAAAATAAACTTAAAATAAACCTAAAATAAAATAAAATAAATACTAAATAAAAACCTAAACCTATAAACTAAACCTAAAAATAAAACCTAAAAATAAATAAAAGATAAAAACATAAACCCTAATCTAAAAAAAACTTAAACCTAAAATAAAAAAAATTAATAATAAAATAAACCAAAACCTAAACTAAAATAAACTAAACTAAAACAAATAAAACCTAAACCTAAACTCTAAACTAAAACCTAAACCCTAAACCTAAAACTTAAACCCTAAACCCGAAACACTAAACCATTAAAACCCTAAACCCTAAAGACTACACCCTAAAGCTAAAATAAAATCGTAAACCCTAAACCCTAAACCCTAAACTAAACCCTAAATCAAACCCTAAATCCAAAACACTAAAACCCTAAACCTAAACCCAAACCTAAACTAAAAGTTTAAACCTAAAAATAAAATAAATAAATACTAACCACAATAAAAAAATAAAATAAAATAAAAAAAAACATAAACTAAACCTAAACCTAAATAATCTAAAATGAAAATAAATTAAAAATAAAACTAAACCAAAATAAAATAAATAAAACCTAAAAAAAAAACTAAACATAAAAAAACCTAAATAAAATAAACATAAATCTAAAATAAAATAAAATAAACATAAAATAAATAAAATAAACTAAATAAAACATAAACCAAAAATAATGAACCTAAAAATAAAACCTAAAAAAAATAAAAAATAAACCTAAAACCTAAACTCTAAAAAACCTTAAAATAAAATTAAAATAAATAAACCTAAACTAACATAAATAAGCTAAAATGAATAAAACCTAAACATAAAATAAGCTAAACCTAAACCTAAACCTAAATTAAATAAAATAAAATAAACTAAAAATAAAGCTAAACATAAACTAATAAATAAAACCTAAAAATAAACCTAAAATAAGTACCTAAAACTTAAACCTAAAAAAATAAAATAAAACATAAACCTAAACCTAAAAAAAAAAAAAAAAACTAACCTAAAAATAAACAAAAATAAAAAACCAAAACTAAAATAACTAAACCTAAAATAAATATACTAAACTAAATAAAAATAATAAATAAACTAAATAAACCTAAACCTACTAGTTTACTTACTTTTAAAAAAAATTTTAAAAAATTAAAAAAAAAACCTATCCCCAAACCATAAACCCAATAACTGTAAACCCTAAACTTACAATCCTAAACCCTAAAACCCAAAAACCTAAACCATAAACCCTAAACCCTAAACCCTAAACCCCAAACCCTAAACCGTAAACCCCAAACCCTAAACCATAAACCCTAAACCCTAAACCTTAAAAACCTTAAAACCTAAAAACCTAAACCTAAACTAAATAAAGTCTAAAAATAAAATAATGAAAAACCTAAAACTAAATAAAATTGAAAAATAAAATAATAAATTAAAATAAAAAAACCTAAACTAAAACCAAAACCTAAACCTAAACATAAAAATAAAATAAAATAGAAAATAAAAACTAAACTCAAATAAAATAAATAAAAACCTAAACTAAACTAAAAAAATAAAATAAACCTAAATAAAATTAAAACTAAATGTGAAATAAAAATAAAATAAACCTAAAATAAAATAAAATAAAACTAAATAAAAAAACCTAAACCTATAAAAATAAACTAAAATAAAATTTAAAAAATAAACCTAAACCCTAAACTAAAAGAAAAACCTAAACCTAAAAAATAAGAAATTAAAATAAACCTAAACCTAAACTAAACTAAACTAAGCTAAAATAAATAAAACCTAAACCTAAACCTAAAATAAACTAAACCTAAACCCTGAACTATATAAAAATAATAAACTAAAAATAATCATATACCTAAACTAAAAAATAAAACATAAAAAATAAACCTAAAATGAAAACATAAAACTTAATACTAAAAGAATAAAATAAAAACCTAAACCTAAACCTAAATAATAAAATAAAAATAAAATTAAACAAAATTAAATTAACATAAACCTTGACCTAAACCTAAAAATAAACTAAAATAATAAACCTAAACTAAATTAAATAAACCTAAATAAATCAACTAAACTAAATAAAAAAAATAAACCTAAATAAAAAGAAAAAATAAAATAAACAAAAATAAATAAAAATAAACTAAATAAACCTAAACCAATTGGTTTACTTAATTTGAAAAAATAAATAAATAAACTAAAATAAAGAAAATAAACCCTAAACTAAAATAAAATAAACTAAGCCTAAACCTAAACTAAATTTTAAAATAATAAACCCTAAAGAAACTAAACTAAACCTAAATAAACCCTAAACCAACTAAAACCTATGAACCCTAAACCCTAAAGCCTAAACCTAAAACCCTAAAGCTAAATCAAAACTAAACCCTAAACTAAAATAAACCCTAAACCCTAAACCTAACTCTAAACCCTAAACTAAAACCCTAAATCATAAACCCCTAAACCCTAAATCCTAAAACCTAAAACATAAAATAAATTATATAAAAACTAAACCTAAATAAATTAAAAAATAAATGAAATAAAATTTAAACTAAACCTAAACTAAACCTAAAAAATAAAATAAAATAAACTAATAAAATAAACTAAAATAAAATAAATAAAACCTAAAATAAACTAAAAAATAAAATAAACTAATAAAAAAATACTAAAATAAAATAAATAAAAAACCTAAAATAAATCTAAATAAAATAAAATTAAAGAAAGATGATCTAAATAAACCTCTTTACACTAGACCCTAGTTATCTAGGTTTTGATGTGCTCTATGGTGCTCATTTTATCTATGTTGTCACTTGTCTTAGAAAACTCGGTGTGTTATTTGGTTGCAAAATCGAAAAGAAGAAATGTTAAATCTGAATTTGTTCTCTATTAAAAAAAATAAAACTAAAAACCCTAAACCCTAAACTAAAACCTAAACCCTAAACCTAAAACCTAAACCTTAATCCCAAAATCCTAAACCCTAAACTAACGTTAAACCCTAAACCCTAAAAAGCTAAAAACCTAAACCTAAACTAAATAAAACCTAAAAATAAAATAAATTAAAAAGCCTAAACCAAAGTAAAAAAATTAAAATAAAATGAAAACATAAACTAAAACATAAACCTAAACCTAAACCAAATCTTAAAAAAAAATTAAAAAATAAAAACTAGATCGAAATTATATTAATAAAAACCTAAACTAAACCAAAAAAATAAAAAACCTAAATAAAATAAAACCTAAACTTAAAATTAAAATAAAATAAACCTAAGAAAAAATAAAATAAGAACTAAATAAAGACCTAAACTAAAAAAATAAACCTAAAACTAAACCTAAAAATAAATAATAAATAAAACCTAAACCATAAGCTAAAAAAACTTGAACCTAAAATAAAAATCAAATAAACATAATTAAATAAACCTAAACCTAAACTAAAATAAACAAAACATGTACCTAAAAAATAAACCAAGACCTAACCTAAACCTAAAGAAATAAACTAATATAAAAACCCTAAACTAAAAAATAAATAATTTTAAAATAAGTAAGCTCAATTAAATAAAAAATAAACCTAAATAAAATAAAATAAAATAAAATAAAATAAACTAAATGAACTAAATAGACCTAAATCTACCAGTTTACTTAATTAAAAAAAACTTTAAACCCTAGATTGTATACTTTAAACCCTAAACCTATAACCCTAAATCCTAAACCTTAAACCCTAAAAAACCCTAAACCCTAAACACTAACCCTAAACCCTAAACCTTGAAAGCATAAACCCAAAAACCATAAATCCTAAACCTTAAACTCTAAACCACAAACCTTAAACCCTAAACCCCAAACCCTAAACCTAAACCTAAAGTAACTAAATAAATCAAAAAATAAGACTAAACCCTAAAACATAAGAAACTTAAACCCTAAGAATGGGTATAATCTTGATGGTAGGAATATCATCATAAACTAGGCTTAGTCTAAATATAGTGGTGGAGGTGTAAGATGGTTATCACTTGGTGGGGATCTAGTGGTGGTGGTCTAAATGGTTATAGGAGGAGGAGCGACAAAGGTTACAGTTGTGGTGGTGGTGGAGGGAGACATCGAGGATATGATGGTGGATCCCGCTACTCAAGATGTAGGGGTGGTTTTGATGGGAACTGGACAAACTGAAGATCGGCTAATCAGATCTATTGATTATGGAACTGTGTCATTATAGTAGAGAAAGTTTTAGTTATCTAGGGTTTTTAATTTTCTCTATGTGTGCTCATTTTTGATCCATGTTGTCCCTCGTGTCTTAGAAAACTTGGCATGTTACTTGGTTGATGAAATCGAAAAGAAGAAATATTGAATCTGAATTTGTTCTCTATTAAATAAAAACCAAAAACTTAGAACCCTAAACTAAAACCTGAACCCTAACCTAAACCCTAAACCCCTAAACCCTAAACCTTATACCCTAAAAAACTTAAACCCTAAACCCTAAACCCTAAAAACCCTAAACCCTAAACCCTAAACCCTAAACCTTAAACCCTAAAACCCTAAACCCAAAACCCAAAACCCAAAACCCTAAACCCTAAAACATAAATTATAAACCATAAACGTTAAACTTTAAATAAATAAAAAATGAACTTAATTTACTAAATAAACCTAAACCTACCAATTTATTTTATTTTAAATAATAAAGCTTAAACTCTAACCCTATAACAATAAACCTACAACTTCACTTAATAATAATTAGAATGAAAATAAGCATGAGAACCAAATTCTTATTTCTATTTTTGTCAAGCTTAGAAACATCATTATCTTTTCTAATAAACTGGATCAAATCCTTTTCAAGCTCTCTTATAATGGTGATTCCATTCTTAAAAGGGTTTGGAATTTAATTAGAAATAAACAGAACAACTCTAATGTTTCATTAAACTTTGGAACAATATCATTCCCATTTCTTATTCAGTTTTAGCTTGGAGAATTTTTAATAAGTTCATCTCGATTTATTCCTTGCTCTAGCTTAAAGGGTTTTACTTACCTTTTAACTGCTATTATTGCTTTCATATTGAAGATGTTAATCATGTTTTTGTTAATGGTGCTATTACTTCCAAACTTTGGATATGGTATGATGATTTATTTAAGACTAACAATTTTCATGGCTCTCTTTCATTATATCAACTTCTTGAAGTTTGTTTCCTTAAAACTTTGAAAGGTCATATCAAAGTTTTAATTGCTATTAGCCTTATTTGGTTCATTTAGATGGATAGAAATGATGTTAAATATTGTGTCATCCCTATGTACCATAAAAGAATCCTTGTTAGAACAAAAGAAAAAACTAATGCTATGTTTAATGCAAATTTAATTAGTAATTTTGAATTTAGAGGTTATAAATTTGGGGCTAAAAAATTTGGTATCACTTTACATGATGATCCTTCCTACAAGAGTATTAGGATTATACATTGGATTAAGCCTAAGATAAATTCTATTACTATCAATACTGATGGTTCTGTTTCCCCAAACAAATATGGCTATGGTGGAATTCTTAGGGATTCTAAAGGCAATGTCATTTGTGCTTTTTCCTACCCCCTCAAAGCTTGTTCTATTATTTATGCTAAACTCATGGATGTTAACAAAGTTATTGATATTTATTTAAGTAAAGGCCTCTTTGATATTTAGATTAAAGTTGATGCTCTTCTTTTACTTGATATGCTCAATAATAATAAAATGGGAAATGCTGACTTATTTTATCTTCTTAATCACACTAAAAAGCTTCTTTCTCAAGTCTACTACAAAATTTCTCACATTCTTTGATATGGTAATGCTTGTGCTGATTTCCTGGATAATTTGGGAGGGGAATTAAATTAGCTCACTTTAATTGATAACTATAGCTTACCTAAGCATCTGTGTGGTTTGGTCGATCTGGAAAACACTGGACGGCCTTACCTCATATTTTAACCTTCTGCTCTTTTGTTGATCTTTTGCTATGGTGGTTTTATTCAGTCTATTTTTTGTTGTTATTTTTGTGCTCCCCTCACTAGAAAGTGGTCTTTGCTAAGTTTATTTCTATACTTATACCCCCTTCCTCTTTACCCCATTGTATACTTGCCTGACCTTTTTTTGGCTCATTGTGGTGAAATTTTTAATTGGTTTGCCTATCCTCTGAGCCTGGTGGTTTTTATTTTGTAGCTCATGATTTGCTTGCTGGGTTGTGGCTGTGCCAGATTTTGGCCTACCCCTTTTATCAATGAATGTTGGGTTTGCCTCTAGTTTTGGCTAGCTGGGGTCTTTTTTGAATTGGATTTATCGATGTTATGGTTGGTTCTGCTGGTTGTTGCTATTTGTTTCTTTCATCTGCTAGGAAATTTTAGGTGGTTATTTTTTTATGGCTATTGTTGGCCTCTTATGGCTTGGCTTAGTTTTGGATTTTTTTCGGTTGGTATTATTCTTCTTTTCTAATTTAGCTTAGAGGTTTATCTTGGTTCCATCTTCCCTTGTGAATTGAGTTAGCTTCTGGTTGTTGTCTCCCATTTTCTCCTTTGTAGTGACTTTGATTTAGATTTGGAGGGGGTTTTGTTTTTCTCTGGCCATGTTCCTTTCTTTATAATTTTGTTACTTGTGGTTGGGTGGTCCTCCTTGGCGTTTTATAGTTTGGCTGGCTGACTACCATTTTTTTCTTGTTAATTTTGGAGATTTCTAGGTGGGTTGTGGCTTTTTCTACTATTATTCTTTTCCCTTATCTTGGGCTCTATATTGGCTCTGTCTGTTGGTTGGTTTTGTTTCTATGGGTTGGTTGGATATTTTAGGGTTTGTTGGCTGGTGGATGTGTTGGATGTGTTTGATGGTTGGTTTAGGTGCTTTTGGTTGAGTTCCTTGTTGGGTTGGTGCTGGTTGGTTATCCTTTCTTAGGTGCAGATATTTTTCCTTTGTTCTTGCATCCTAATTTGGTTATTGGTTTTCCTGCTGCTCATCCTATGGGCTATTGGCCTTGGTGGTTTTAATGGCTATTTTGTTGGTGGAGGATATGATCTCTTGTCATTTTTTTGGTCTTATTTTATGACTTATTATTGAGGGTTGGCTCTTGATGGGTTTTTTGTGGCTATTGTCTTTCCTTAGATGCTTGTGCCATGGCTTGGTGTGTTGGGGTTTATGTTGGCTATTAGTATTGACTCCCATTAGTTTAGTTGGTTCTCCTTATTTCTTGATATTTGGCTCTTGATTGTTGATGGTGGATTTGCTTTCCTTTTGCTTGCCTTGGTGGTGGTTTTGATGGTAATATATAGATGCCCTCTTGGTCTCTCTATGCTATGGCTTTCCTATCTCTGGTGGTGCTTATCTTCTACTATTTTGCTATTTGGGTGGAGGTTTTTCCCTAAGATTTGGATTGCTAGTGCTCTGAAAATAGTTGTGGTTGTTCTCAACCACTGAGCCTACTATAACTTCTGGGATGCCGACTTGATGTGTTTGGTCTATTGTGGTTTTGGTTGGTGGGTTAAAGACTGAACTATTAAGAATGGATTATTTTGCTTTTGCTATATGATGACTTTGATGTTTCCCATATCATCTCTAGTTGGTAGCATGCATATGATTGTAACCCTTATCATAAAGTTTAGATACTCATATGTATTATTACCCCTTGAGATGATCTTAACTGAGCCTGGCCTTTCTCTTTCTTAGCTCTTTCTAAATTGTTTACTTTATCAGTTTTCCATGAGCTATGACCATTTCCTTTGTAGTGGTTTGCAAATTTCTTTTGCAAGTTGGAACTTTACAAATGGAATGATCTTTACTCAACTAATTCATGTACTGTTGATGTGGATCTTGCTTATCTTCCCTTCTCAAAGGGATCATGAGCTGTGGCTGACTAGTTCTTTTACTATTTTCTTAAGTTTTATTAGTCTTTTTTGTGTCTTTTCTCATTCTCCTTTATTTTCTTTTTTCATGAGCAAAGGGATCTTGCTTATCTCTTTAGGTTTCTTATAGCTCTGTGAGCAGTAGAAATTTGAGCTTTACCCCTTTTAAGGACATTGTATCCTTTATTTTTATGGTAATAAAATTCTAACTTTTCCTAAAAAAAACCTAAACCCTATGAATGGGTAGATCCTTAACAGTAGAAACATCACCATCAACCAGGCTTAGTCTAGATCTGGCAGTGGAGGTGAAGGCGGATGCGGTGATTATCGTAGTGGTGGTGGGGCATCTGGAGGTGCTAATTGACATGGAGGTGGTGGTCAAAGAAATGGTGGTTATGAAGGCGTGAGGAGTGATGAAGGTTATAGCTATGGTGGTGGTGGAGGGAGAGAATCAGGATATGGTGGTGGATCTTGCTACTTGAGAGGTGGGTGGTTCTATGAACCAGAAGCTAAAGAAAAACTGATGCTTCTTATGGAATCTTTTACCAGAGATGATTCTAATTATCTAGGGTTTTTGATTTACTCTATGCATGCTCATTTTTTATCTATGTTATCTCTTGTGTCTTAGAAAACTTCATGTGTTACTTGGTTGATGAAATCAAAAAGAAGAAATTTTGAATATGAATTTAGGTGTTTAATAGCCTAAGTTCAATTAAGCCTTCAATAAATCCCAAGAAAGTTAGGGGAGGTAGAAGTCATCTCCCAAAACATACCTAAGAAATTTGGGATTAATCAAAGGCTTAATTAAAATGTAATTAGCAAAATAAAGTTTCCAAGAAAATCCACAATCAGAGAAAATAATAATTTAAAACCCACTAAATTAATTTTAAAATATTCTAAGTTGAATTATCTTTCCATAAGATTTTATTTCGTAATTTTCTAAATTTTCTAGAGGGAGTTATGAATTTTAGAAGATCCCTAGGTTAATTAAAATTAATTAAAACATTTTTAACTAATCCTATAGTTCAGGGCAAGATGCATGGCGGTGGCAGTCAGCAAACATTACACACATTGCATCGAGGGATTTACTTAAATGTTAAATCCAAAATGGAGGCTAGCGAAGGATGCGGTTTGATCTCTGTCATCTGATAAAAGATCAGATGGCCAGAGATCTTCCTGTAGTTTTAAAATGGATAATAGATATCTAAATGTGGGAAATTTTCTTGGTTGTCCATCTAAAACATGCAGATGGATGGCTGAGATCTCCCAAGTTCTTCCCCTTGATCAATAGAGACTATCCATGATCAAGGGGAAGATCCGATCTCGATCGAGCTCGTATTCAAACCAAACTCAACCCACACCATCTAAAGCTAAAGAGTGGCACATCCAACAGTCAAAAATCCATGGGATTACAATTTCCACAAATCTCCACACCACATTGAGTTTAATGGTCAAAAAATCCCATACCTCCCCGAAGGTGATCACCGACACTCGATTCCCTTGGAGAAGCTTTGACTGGTTGAGACGAAGCTGTGTTGAGAGTATGAGCACTTGAGGTTGAGTGGATTGATATATGGACCATCTCCTCCTTATCTAGCTTGTGGCTTTGATCCAATTCAACTCTTCCTTACTGTGGGAACTCCAAAGGAAGCTTGGGTGCACTCGACTTAGCTCCTTGATGAAGTATGCAAGAGCAATTGGATGGAAACTAAGTGAAGAGGAAGTTGGCTCTTCAATTGACCTCCACTATTTCAAACTCTAAAAATTGAGAAATGGAGTTTTCAAATCCTCTCTAAGAAAATTGGGAATACTCTCTGAGGCTTGCTCTGAGTTCCTTAGCTTCAATCAATAGAGGGGAAGTTAGAATTGAAATGAATTAGGGGGAGTATATCTCCCCCTTGAAGGATCAGACGGTCATCCACCCTAATGCCATTTTGATCCAATTAATCATAGTGGGGAGTTTGTTTTGGTTGTTTTGAGTGAGCACATGGTTGATTTGAACCAAGGAGTGGATTGCCAACCTCCCATGTGCTTGAATTTGAGTGGGAGAGGGAGTTTAAATTTGAAATTTTGTCTCATGGGGTCGGGTATTATCTAGGGACCAATTGGGCTGACCCAAATCCATTGGGTTGGGTGCACCACTCTTCACTATGTCCCCTTGAGCTTTTAGGAGAGCCTCAAGTGAATGTGAAGAGGGTATGACCAAATTACCCATGGATTAAGCCAAAATTTGTTTTACATCCTAGGGGTAGGATGGTCATTTTGCTAATATTTCACTTTGGAAATGTTGGGTATGTGGAGAAATTGTGTTTGGCCAAGTTTCATGAGATTTGGAATTCATTTGATAGGGTTTGGCTCATGTTGACCCGTTTAGGTCAAAATGGGTCAACTTTGGTCAAGTTGGCCAATTGGTCAAATTGGGTCAAACCAAGGGTTGAGATAAGTTTATATGACCATTTGAAATATTTTGGTGGCTTTGGTTTGATTCAATTTAGTATAGTTTTGAATTTGGCTCATATGACTTTAGGTCAAATGGGTCAAGTTGACCTATTTGACCCATTTGGTCTATTTGAGGTAGGTCAAGGGTAGGTTTAGGTTAGTCATATGGAGTGGATTGGTATCTTTGTTTCCAATCAATTTTGGTTAAGTTCAAATTTGGTTCAACATGACCCCTTTAGGTCAAGTTTGGTCTAAAGTCAATTGGGCTAGGTTAGGTCTAGTTAGCCAATTGAGGCTTTAGTCAAGTTCAAAAAGTGATTTGGAATGAACTTGACCCATTGGTTTTGATCAATTTTTCTTAGATCAAGTTTTAACACATTTTTACCCTTTTAGGTCAAAATGGGTCAACTTATGTCAAGTGGCCAATTGGGCTAGATTAGGCTCATGTGTTGGCTTGGTAAAGTTTAAATATAGGTTATGAGTGAACTTAGATCAATAGTTTCAATCAATTTGGCCTATGGTGGAATTTGGCTATGTTAGGTTTCATTTTGGGCTAAGTGTTGTCTTGGTCAACCCTAAGGTTTAACTTAGTTTGACCCAATTTGATTGATTGATCATCGCATGATGATTGTTGATCATGATGAGAGGTAAATATGAGTTTGATTCAATCCTATTTGGTTAGGATTAAAATTTGGCTCATAAGAGTATTTTAGGTCAATTAGGTCAAGTGAGCCTAAGTGGGCCAAATGGCTTGGTGAAAGCTTGATTTGAGCTTGATTGATCTTGTATATGGTCTTATGATTGAAATATAAATCCATTTACAAGTGATTTAAAGTCAAATTGGTTTTGATCCATTTGAAAATTTCATATTCAAAGGAAGAATACGAAAGGGTTTTGGGTTTGATTTTTGGCTTAGGTTTTGATTGAGTGACTGGAGTTTGGATTTATATATGAGTTCATGATTGTAGGGTTGATTGAATCATGAGAGAAAATCAAGAGTTTGGCTTGATTTGAAATTGATTTGGCTAAGTTCAAGATTTTGACTTGAAAGGCTTAGATTGGATTTTGAGTTGATTTGAGTTTGATTTTTGGAATAGGTTTTGATTGTTTGAATTTATATTTCATTTATATATGTGAATATAAATGAGAATATAAATTGATCATGAGAAAATTTCAAGGATTTGAAGTGGTTTAATCATGATTTAGGCTAAGTCCATTATGGAGGATTTAAGTTACTTAAGAAAATTTTGGAGTTTAGAGTTTGTATTTTTAAATTTGGTTTGATTAATTTATATTTATATTTCATTTATATATGTCAATATAAAAGAGAATATAAAATAATTATGCAAAAATTCCATAACTTTGAGAGGGTTTGATCAAGGTTTAAGCTAAGTTCATTAATGGAAAATTATGGACCTAAGGAAATTTTAAATTGAGAATTTAATTTGAGGGTTTGATTTGATTGATTTAAATTTATATTTCATTTATATATGTTAATATAAATTAGAGTATAAATGAGTTTTGAGAAAATCTCATGAGTTTGAATTGATTTGATCAAGGTTTAGGCTAAGTCCAGTAATGGAAAATTAAGGGACATAAGAAAATTTCATGAATTGATTTAGAATTTTGCATTTACTTTGATTGATTTAAATTTATATTTCATTTATATATGTGAATATAAATGAGAATATAAATGAATTATGAAAAAATCTCAAAGATTTTATTGGTTTTGATCATGATTTTGGTTAAGTCCTTATTGGAAGATTAAGGACTTAGGAAAAATTTGGACATAGGAATTTTTGATGAATTTTGATCATGGGTTTCAATCATAGATTTCAATCATGGATTTGATTTGAGTTTGGAGGAAATCAAATAGAATTGATTTGGAGTTTCACTTGATAAAAGGAAAGTGAGGAATGGTTTAAGCTAAGGGTCGGAAGTTTTCCTAAAACCCCTAAGGCATGACTTATTCCTATGGCAAACTCTTATAAGTCTCTAGGGTTAGGTTCAGTGTCCACCTAATCACTAGATGTGTCTAAGACTAAGGAAATCTTAAGGTCTAAGTGGAGTCCTATGTCTAAGATGGAGGGGTTGAGAGCTCATCCTAAAAATGAGGTCAACAAAGGGTGCCCAATGGTGTGACTGACAAGGAACACCGCATGTATTGGTGTTGACCGAAATGATCAACAACACCGAGAGATCACAAGCACTAACAGAAACAATCTATCCTTAACCCAAGGAAAAGAAAGAATCTTAGTGCAATGTGGCTCTACTTATGTCCAAGACAAAAGAGAGAGGGAAGAATCCACTAAGGGATAGAGTGTGAACCTTCCAATAGGGAAGCAGGTTCAAATCATCCACAAAGGGATGAAAGGTTTGATTTGATTTGAATCTCACTAAGGAGAAAAACATTTGATTTGTTTTAGGGAAGAGGGTTGAATTTGCTTTGAATTTTTGTTAGGTTTAGATTTTTAGATGAACTTTGGTTTACAATGAGCACTAAGTAGAGCCATGGAGGCTAAGACCTAACATAGATTTATCAATCCAAAGGGAGTAGTTTACTAAACACATAGTAGGACTAGCCAACCAAAGGGATGCCTTTTGATATGCAATAGCTGTACTAGGAAGAAAGTGTAATAGACTTACATCTTCGAAAATATAGGCCAGTTGCTAGGGTAATTTATTGGCAATACATCAGATTGAACATGACCTAAGGTTGACTATTGAGTGAATGCAACTAGGGGACTTAAATCAGCTCAAAGATAGTCAAAATTGATTTCATTTTTAGATTTATTTGTTTTGATTATGATGGACCCCGTGGGTTTGCGATGAACTGCATTGAGTAGGGGCCATGGAAGCCTAGACCTAACTTAGATTTATCAATTCAAAGGGAGTATTCTACCAACCACAAGGTAGAACTTTCCAACAAAGGGAAAATCCCTTTTGGTATACAATGGCCATGTCTTAAGAAGAAAGCACGGGGAATCACATCTTCTAGAAACAAGAAACCATTGGGTGATTGGTTGCTTTGGGCAACAAATCAAACCCGACCTAGGGCTAACTATTGAGTGAATGCCAATGGGGGACTTAAATAAGCTCAAAAATAGTCAAAATCTAATTTTGATTTTAATTTTACTTGTGGATTTCATTAGTTTGTGATGGATCATAATGAGAAGGAGCTTATAGAAGCCTAGACCTATCTCAGATAAAACAAAAAGACTAGCTTCCTGATCGATGGGAGATCTATCCAATCACAAGAGTGCCTTTTGGTTTTCAGTGATCAATTGAATGGAAGAAAGCTCGAGGTCTCACATCTTCCACTAGAAAATATTACTAGGGTGATTGGTTTCTTTGGACAACAAATTGAACCTGACTTAAGGCTAGAAAGAATGCATCATAGTCTTACATCTTCTAAAGCTGAATGAATGTCAGCGTAACCAGCTTGTAGAAAAATAGATTGAACCTAACCTAAGGGTGACTACAAAGTGAGTACCGACCCCAGGATTTATCTCAACTCAGGTTGTTAGGCAATTCCTATAGGGACTTTGCTGACACTACCCTAAAGATAGGATGCATGCTTGGGAGAAGGGGCCCTTTGGGGGCTTGAATTTCTAATCCACAAGCAAATTAATTTTATTTATTTTAGTTTGTTTATTTTATCATGGACCCTGTTAGTTTACATGGGACCAAACTGAGAAGGACCTTATATCGCCTAGACCTATCTCGATTTTGAACCAAGAAAAATTTGTGCATCCTAATAAAATTTTCAACCATAGGGGTGGCTACTAAGAAAGGGGAACTGTACAAACCAAAAGTAACTCGGGTTGTGTCTAAATGGGGTCGTAAAGGACATGATTCAAATAGAGTGCCCGCAGGGGATGGGGCCTATAAGGGCTTAATCCAACACCTTGGAGAAGATGACATGGCTAGTCATATATTCAATAGGTATTCAATGTCCAACTCAAGGAGAAAGTGCGGGGACACATATCTACCAAGAGTGGTGTACTCACCAGGTGAGTCACTGTTAGCATAGCAAACATCAAACAACCTAAGGTGCCCGTTGGTTTGCAATAATTAGCCTAGGAAGAAAGCTCGGGGACTCACAACCTCTTATAGTGGAACTAACCGGATAGTCTCTTGAGATGTTATCTACCTGGTGACTACTGAGTGAAAGCCACTATGGGACTTGTATCAAGTCAAACGTAGTTAAGAAGAAAGGAGACTATGGGGGACTTATCCTAAACCTAAAATATATGTGACCTAGTTAGAGCATGATGGCTAGTTCAAGAAGAAAGCACAGGGACTGACATCTTCTTAAATGAAGTTAATCATGAGGTAGCTTACTGGATAGGCAGTGAAGAATACCATACTAACAAGGAAATTATTGGTTTACAATGATCAAGTTAGGAAGAAAGCACGGGAAATGTCATCCTCTAGAAAAAGGTCCACTGGGGTGACATACTAGAGAGGTAGCATGTAGACTTGACCTAGATAAGCTAATGAGTGAGTGCCACAGAGGGCTTGCTCCCATATCAAAATAGCTTGAGATAAAAGATTTTTGTTTGTTGTGTGCATGTGTTAAACGGAATAGGATGCCTCTGGGGGACACTTAGACCTACCTTAAAAACACTAGTGGTTTGGGTGAAATGATGCCATGGATGGAAAAAAAGATTCCCACTAAGAAAGGATGCTGCTTGGGTTCTCTCACACCTAACTTAGTTGTGGTAATTGAAATAGGATGCCTCTCTGGTTCTCTTACACCTATTCTATTAGCATTGGAAGATTATGTTTGTCTTGTGAAAAAGGGATAGGATTCCACAAGGGGACTCTTAGACCTATCGTAAATACAACACGGTAGATTCATAAGACAAGCAAACACCCACTTCAAAAAGAAGAGAAGATTTGATTAATGGAATCAGATTTTTTTGTTCTTTTTATTAATGATTATCTTCAAATATGATTTGTTTCACGGGTAATATTTCTTTAGATAGAGCCCATTAATTGGAAGCATCGAATGTTCCCCTTTATAATTAATAAGTTGATAAGATCCTCCAGGGTAGGCCTTCTACATGTGGGCCTTCCCAAGTGGGTTCAAACTTGCCTCCCATCTTCGATGGGCAATAATTAGTCTCCTTAAGACTAACACAAGTTCTCCTACTCAAAAAGACCTATGACAGACCAGCTTGTTATGAGCTTGAATCATTTTGGCCTTATACAACTCGAGGTTCTAGCATGCTCGTAGGTGAATCTCCTCCAAACCATTGAGTTCTTATAATCATAACTTTGCATTCTACTCTATAATGATCTTGTTACCCAATGCTATCCTTAGCGATGGGAGTTGAACTTCTAAAGGAAGAACTGCTTTAGACCCATACACTAAAGAAAATATTGTAGACTGAGTTGGGGTCCGGTATGTGGTGTGGTAAGCCCACAAGGCTTCAACTCACTACTCATTCCACTATCGTTTATTGTCATCAAGAGTCTTCTTCAGTATCTAGATGAGAGTTTTATTGAATGCTTTTTTAGCTCAGGGTAGTAGATGGTGGAGTATCTCTAATATATATCATGTCTTCTAGCAAAGCTGTTGATCTTCATGCTTTTGAATGCAGTACCATTATCGAATATAATTCATCAAGGATCCCCAAACCTATATATGATATGGTTCCTGAAAAACTGAAGCACATGGTAAGCTGTGACCTCTTTTAGTGGGATGGATTCTACCCACTTGGAAATTTAGTAAGTGACAGCTAAGATGAATCGATGCCCCTTGGAAGAAGGAGGATCGATTGGACCCACAATGTTGGCACCCCAATACTCAAATGGCCATGAGGCCAAAGTACGGTGTAGAATGTTGGGTGGCTGGTGGAGGACCACACCTTGCTACATTCATGCAGTCTGTGATCATCGAAGGCCAATAGTACCTAATTCTCTTAATCTTTGTCTTTATCTTTGGACCGAATTGATGAGCTCTATATAGACCAGAATGTACTTAGGTTATAATGCCACGGGCTTCGTGTGTTGTATAAATAATGTAAGCACTTTTGGTCAAAGAAACATAGGTACATGGTGCCATCAACAAGAGCATAGGAGAGATCTCTCTATTTCACTTGATGGGCTTGTGACTTTTCTTGAGCTAGTTTACTGATGTTCAAGTAATCTATGAAAGGTTGCCTCCAATCCAGCTCCTTGCCCATTTTGGCAATAGCAACCTTTCCTTCAAGAGAAATTCTCTCGATGAGTTTAGCATCAATAAGGGATAGGATTTGTCTATTTTGGACCCTTATTTAAATGGACTCATCTTCAGGACATGCCAACTCTTTGGCAAGTTTGGCTAAAGCATCTTCTACTGTGTTCTCTGCTTGGGGAACCTTATAGATGGTGACTTCAGGAATCTGGGCCAACAGCTTCATGATATGCTCATAGTAATGAGAAAGCTTGGGTTTGAGGACCTGGTAAGACCCGACATCTGGTTGATGACCAATTGAAAATCCCTAAAGATGTTGATGCTCTTGACACTGATAGTGATGGCTAACTCCAGACCTGCAATCAAAGCCTCATACTCAACTTCGTTATTGGTGTAGGGGTTGGAAAGATAGTATGAGAATCTCATCACATCGTAGTTTAGAGTTAAGAACTATTCCTACCCCTACCTTTCTTGGGAGAATAGATCATGGTGCTTCACCTTTATGAAAAGAAGTTGCACCATCAAATACATCTCTAGTCAGTAGTTATCAGCCTCCCCTAAGTTCATGATTTGTTCATCGAGGAGTTCATCGCTAAATGGAGAATCAATAGGAAGTGGATGTGCTGCTAAGAAATCCACTAGTGCCTGTCCTTTTACTACATGGAGGGATACAAATGTGATATCAAACTGTGAGAGAATCATGGACCAACAAGCCAAATGTCTAGATACTGTTGGTCGTGTCATGAGATACTGCAGTGGATTTATTCGAGAGATCAAGTTCACCTTATGAGAAAGCATGTAATGTTGTACCTCCTAAGAGGCAAAGATCAAAGTTAGATAATGCTTCTCAATACTTGGATAGTTTGCTTTAACATGGATCTGATGATAGTAGAGGTCGTAGAGTGCACTCTCCTTCCCTTCATCATTAGCTTGGGCCAACAGAGTGCTGAGAGAGTTATCCAATGTTGTAGTGTACATAATGAATGGCCAGCTAGGGATAGGGGTTTTTAGAATTGGCAGCTTCACCAAGTACTCTTTAATGTCATCAAAAGCATGTTGGCACTTGTCATCCCACTTGAACTTGGCATCCTTTTTGATAAGTGCTAAGATTGGCTTGCATCTCCCTGATAGGTTTGAGATAAAGCATCTTAGATACGCCAACCATCCTTGAAAGGATTTGAGCTAAGTTAAACTCTTAGGAGGTGGAATTTCTGAGATAGCTTTGATCTTTCAAGGTCTATTTCTATTCCTTGGTGTCGAACAACACACCCAAGGAATTTCCCTGAAGTGACTCTGAATGCATACTTCAGGGGATTCATTTTTAGGTTATATTATCTTAACCATTCAAAAACTACTCTCAAGTGAAAGAGGTGGTGTTCCTTTTCTCTACTCTTGACTACTAGATCATCAACATAGCACTCAACCTAATGGTAGATGAATTCATTGAAGATCTAAGTCATGGCTTGTTGGTTTATAGCACTAGCATTTTTTGAAAGGCATGACCCTATAATAGAAGATTTTGATCGGGGTTCAAAAAAGTAGTGTTTCTTTCATCTTCGTGGAGACATCTTGATTTGGTTATAAAGAACCATCCATGAAAGAGAGATACTAATGAGATGAAGCATGTCCACCATTAAGGTATAGAAAGAGGAAACTCATCCTTAGGACATGCCTTGTTTAAGTCCATAAAATCAATGCAAATGCGAATTTGGCCATTCTTCTTCTTAATTGGGATGACACTAGCTAACCAGATAGGATATTTTTTCTTCCATGATAAAACCAGCATTGATCAATTTCTTAACTTCAGAAATGACCTGTTGTTCAATTTCTAATCGTATGCATCGAGGACCTTGCTTAATAAGGGTAACGTTAGGGTCTATTACTAGCTTGTGGATTATTACGTCAGGAGATAATTTTGGCATTTCTTCATAACTCCATGTGAAGTAGTCTTTAAACTCAGTCAATAGCCTAACTAAGTCATTAGTTTCTTCTTCATTCAACAATGAACTGATGTATGTCGGGCGAGGATTTTCTTATGTCCCAATGTTGATTTCTTTAAGCCTATCATGGAATGAATCTCCTCTTCAAATTCTGGCGGTGCCTCTTTGACTTGGAGATCATCTGGATCATCTGAGGTTTCTAAACACACATTCTCATAAGAGTTAGGGATGTGTGAGAAGAACCTATAAGACTCCAAATGGTTGGTAACAACTTGGCAATAATCTTCATCATCGATCGAAACCACTGTATCGAATCCTAGTCTTGCTCTTGATTGTGCTTCCTTGCCTATATTGTTCCATAGCTTTTTGAAGTATTCTAACTTGTTCTTGGACTATGTTTCAGGAACTAAACCTTTCTGTATAAGATTTTGAACACAAGGCACAAAAGTAAAATGATAATTCCATTAATTCTTTAAAAGTATCTTTCTCAAGCTCTACATCAACTTCAAGGCTTGAGGATGATGATCCCAAAAAGAACTTCTTCTGCTTCATGTCATTGGAAGACTTAGGGACTTCCTTAACTACTAAACCTTCAACTTTCTGAGATGTAAGTGAGGTAAGAGCTAAGGTTCCCAACTACTGCCTAATGGTTTCACATAACTTAGATTTGAATACTTTGCTTTGCTTGGAGGCCTGGTCTTCATCCTTATCTAGAGCAAAAGTCACCTCCAATGGAACCCGTGGAGAGGGGTTGGCTAGTATACTAATCACATTGGACTTGCCATCCGAGCTGGATTCCAAGTCTATGTGAATAGTAGGGGTACTCCTATGAACTAGAACATCCTCTATTGGTCAAGGCCAACTAGGGGTCTCCCACGGAATTGCCTCTATTTCTACCTGTGCCTCAACCTGGTGGAGGTTGAGCTATCCTACCCACATGTCCATATGATGGAATAAACTGTGGGTGGAATGTGATGTGCAGATCTACTTCTTCCTCAATTCCCCTTTCTTGCTCACTTGGACTTTTATTTATTTTTTTTAATTTTCTTTTATCTTTTCTTTTGTTTGATTTTCTTTTTCTTTTATTTTTTGCATTTGAATTTTGTCCAAGTTCATGAGAAAGGGAATTTTGAGGAAGATAGTAGGTCGTATCCTCATAAATCTCAACTTCTCTAACTGAAAATGGCTTTTCAGCTATGTTGACACAATATTCAATTCCATCTTTTTTGAACTTGATGCATTGATGAAGGGAGGATGAAATGATCTTGTTCTGATGTATCCAAGGCCTACCAAGCAAATTAGTGAATGAAGTATTCAAATCAATGGTGTTGAACTTGGTTTCAGTCTTTTAGTGACCTATCTCCAAAGGTAACACTATAGAACCTAAAGCCTGCTCACCTTGATCATTGAATCCTCTCAGCATCATCCTCTCTCCTTAGAGTGTAGAGATGTCAGTCTTCAAATAGGCAAAGGTATTTAGACTCATAATGTTCATTGATGCACCTGAATCCATGAGAACCCGGTGAGTCTAACTTCCATGTCAACTGTGATGTGAGGGGATTGTGCTCCAAGTCCCCAAGAAGGTCTTCATCTGTGATCCCTTAGCTTCTTTTGCATAATGTGCTTCCTCACCTATAGTGGTCAGTTGATCTATGCATCTTTTAGGATCAAGGAGAGCCTTGATTAGTGATTCTCTCATTTCTTTGGATACGATAAGGGCATGATATATTCTTAGCTTAGATGACAATTTTCTTAGATGAGAAAGGATGTCGTAGTCCACTTCGGCTGGTCTTCCATAAGCATATCCAAAGGTGGAGCATCTTGTGGATGGGGTTCTCAATCTTCATTACCAATGACTTATTTCCCTCTATCTTAAGGTGCTGCCCTAAGAGGTAGAACCTTACCACTACGGAGGTTGACTTCAATAATATCTTGAGGCAAGGTGGTGGAAGGTTCTACCTACACTTCAGGCTCACCTACAGCTTCTCCTATGGGACTCTCAGAATCAGATGATTCTAAGTTTATCTCAAGAGATGAACCTATAGTATTCAGAGTTTGAAAGTCCAACTCTAAATTAGAAAGAGGAAGATTAGAATTGTTATAGTTATTTAGACTTGAAGAGTTATCATTAGGAATAGAAGAAGACAACCCATCAAAAGTGACACAAATGTAATTCAAATAAGCTTTATTCTTCAATTTCATTGAATTATTTAGATGTAGAAAGTATAAGTCAAGTAAAGTGAGTGGAATAAGGGATTTGATGCCTTTATCCGCTGATACAAGAGTTCTACTGGTAGAAGAAATAGAAGAGCTTGCTTAAATGGATTAAGTCACCGGTGTGGAAAATACAACTAAAGGCTGAAGGCTAGATGCGGTCGGTGGCTATTTTGAAGGGCTATCCTTAGCTGACACATGTTGTTGCTACTATTGCTACTATTGAGCTCCCACTTTCCTAGAGTTGGCACTGGCAACATGCAAACCTTCCTTGATGTTGGAGGTTTGAGCTGACTTAGGCACTTGCAAGGAAACCTTCTTGATCTTCTGAATTATTTTCTTAGAGATTTTAGATAAAGAAATGTCCCAACCTTCTTTGGTTTTGGTAGGATCATAGGTATCTTCAAGGATTACCCTAATGGAATGGAAGGTTGTTCCATAAGGTATACCTTTTGGGATAACTATAGCACTGGTCTTGAAACTATGTTTAGGCCAGTCCTTGAATGTGAAGCAATCCTCCAAAATGTGGACTAGCATATGATGGTAATGGTAAAAGTTTGGATCATGACTTTTCCTACTTCCTCTAGTCTCCTAGGCTCGGATAGCTGAAAACCAGGTTTCTTTAAGAGGTCCTTAAAGATTTTCTTGATTACCTCCCTCTTAAATGAGTAAGGTTTGTTTAACTTATCTAAAAGAGTAGGTGCACCATAGTGACCTGGCGATGGGTATGCATGTCGATGTTGCTAATGGTATGGCTGAGGCAGTGGTTGTGCTGGTCATGGAGGCTGTGGTGGAGGCCGATAGGGCTGCCTCGGTGGTGGCAAAGGAGGTGGAGGCTACTGAGGTCATGGTCTCTCAGACTGATCTCTAGCTGGCTACTTTCCCATGTCAACTGCTGCTACTACTCTTGGCTTCTTCTCATGAACCTTATATGATTTCTGCTTAGGCAACTGATCTTGAAAAGGCAACTGTTTGGCCCCTCTTTGTAAACTAGCCAGCTTGTTGATTAGCTTCTCAAATGTCTTGATAGTGAAGCCCTTAAGCATGAAAGTGACTGGGCCATGGATATTCTTCAAGATAATTTTAATGGCATGTTATTCAGATAGCTGCAATTTACACTTCATACTCAGGTTTTCCATTAGAGAATATAATCAATAAGGGACTCATTGTACGCTATAAAGATCACCTGTAATAACCCTTTGTTGAGCTCCAATAAATCTCTTGAGGAAGAGTTGCTTTAACTTAGCAAATGTCTTTAAAGAATCATTCGGTAGTTCAACATACCAATCAAAAGCAATACCCGCTAGGCTACTAACAAAAAGGTAGGAAAGTAGAGCATCGCTACCGCCTGCATTGCAATAATTAGCCCTGAAATGTGTTATGTGTTGCCTCGAGTTTCCACTGCCATCAAAGGTTTTGATGGAAGGAAGCATGAGACCTTTGGGATATTGGATAGCATCGAATTCCTCTGGGTAGGGTCTACCATTTGGAAATGATGATCCTTCCTAGGCTTGAACCAAAGCTTCCTTCACCTGTTGCCCAATCATGGATTTTATATCTTTTTCTTGTATGGAGATACTTTCCACTACCTTCCTATACAAGCTAGTGCTACCTTGCTCAATGAGAGGTAGAGTCTTGGTTGGGTCCAAGACATGCACTAACTCAGGCTGACTGATGTCGACTATTGTAGGATGAACTAAATGGGTATGCTTCTAAAGCATTAACACTGCTACTAAAAAGTCCTATAACTATTGTGCCATCTTCTCAATTTACTCATCCTTCTACCTCAACTGATGTCAAAGGTGCTGGGATGATTCTACAGTGTTTCCTTGATCAACCTCATCACCTTCCATGGCTTATTGTTCTCTAAGAACAGATCCTCTAGTGTCAACCATGTAGACTTCAGTTGAGTCTCCCTTCAAGGGATCGAAGCTGACTCTCTCCTCATCGTACAAGGCATACCCCAAGATCTCCTTATTCTCCATGAAATAATATGCAACTATCTCATCTAAGGAATTATCCAAATCAACAGGGACAAACAGTTTAGGGTGACTAGTGTGATCAGTATCGTGCACTGAGAGGCACTAGACCTCACCTATCACTAGAGAGTCAATCCTGTGTGGACTATACTCACTGGATGAATGATACTCCTACTACTACTAGCTATAAGAGGGATAACAATCCTAGGATGTTCCACTACCACTGGTGTAGCTGGACTGTCATTTGGAATATCTATAATAACTATCACCATTTTCACATCCAACTGTATGGGTAGAGTTGGTGAAGGGGTGACCACGTTGCTTCGAGGTCGCCACTCCTTCCGCAGCACCACTAGGGTAGAAGGTCTAGTAGGAGAGCTTGGCCCTACCACAATGGGTGGTGTAGAAGAGGTAGGATCCCTTGGCCATAGCCAGATCACCAACAGGGTGTGCTTTTCCTCGGATATGGCCTTTGTGGTCTTAGATGGAATGGGAGATGATGTAACCTGCACTGGCAATGGCGTACGAGGAGTAGAATAGTTGGGTGGAGCACCATCGACTCTCTATGCATAAGAACTTCCCTCCTGTGGTGGCTAGTCCCAATGAGAAGAATACTATCAGTATGGTCGACATGGGTAGCATGCCGAGCTAGAAAATCAATCAAAGCAGAAGTGGCCGACTGACGGCTCAACCTCCATTGTCCCCTGCTAGTAACATGTGTTGTATGGGCCTCACACGCCCTCTCTTGGAGAATCTACCTTCATACGCTATGGGGAATAACATATCAAAGATCAAACTATGTATCGGACTCTGAGCATCCGTATGCTCCGCCTACCTGGTGTAAAATACATTGGAGGTCGGCATACGATCTCCTACTCCTAGAAAATGCTAGATGAAAGTACACCACTAGAGGAGGTGATGAACGGATCCTCCTAGCATCCTCTCTGTCTGATCTAGTGGAAATGGAAATGGTTTTCTATAACTAGTGGTGAATTGATAATGGGAAACTCATCCACGGCTGATCAAGCTGCTGCCTCTATCTCCCTAGCTATCCGAGTGGTACCACCATTCATGCGTTCATATTCCTACGCGGTATGTAGGATGGGAGGAGTGCTAGACCCATACTCAAATGTAGGAGGCAAACCCGAGACTGGGGAGCCTTACCCTTTGAGGGTACCCCTCGCAACATGAGCAACTCTATGATAAACTACAACTAGAGCTGGTACTACCGGTACTACTAGCCCTATAACAATTGAAGTTTGTGGTACTGCCACAGCTTTCCTCTTCAGTAAAAAGACATCAGAATCAAAGAGTAAGATGATCTTCTGGTCACCTTGGTCCTTAACTGGTGAGGGAGTGACCTCGCAAGTGATCCTGGCTCCCTCAAATCCCATACCAAAGTGAATCATGAGAGTATGGTCTAGACGGGGGAAGTCATCATGATCTAAATCTAGATCCGTACCATGGGGAAAAGTGAAAACAAACTTTTGAGAACCAGCCATTTTAATAATTATAATAGACTAAAACTGAGCCATATTGCACTGACTGTAAAGATCTGCAATGAGAAATGAACTTGTATCAGATTTCTATCTCTATAGATTTTTGAATTTTGAATTTGAAAATTTGAATCCACATCCAACAACTTGAAAGTGTTAAGTGGGGTTCAAATGGATTTGAGAAGATTGATTTAAAGAGGAATTTGAATATGAATCCAACTCCAATAAATTTATGTATGTTGAAATATGGATTAAAATTTTTTGATGAGGATGCTTCCATAAGGTCATGTTTGTCTTGAATTTGAATTTTGATTTAAGGACCCTTTCCTTTAACAAATTTGTGTATGTTAAAGTAAGGGTCAAGTTGATTTTGTTTTTTTTTATTATTTTGGAATTTTACTTGCTTAGCAAATTTAGGTATGCTAAGTGAAGTGTTTGAGAAAGTGATTGTGAATTTTGTTTTAGTTTTGGAAAATTGAGATAATTAGACAAGACGATGTTGGAATTTTATTTTTGATAATAAGAATATAAACAAATATATAATTTTGACTCAAAACATAATGCAGATCCAATGAAAGTTTTAATTAAAAATATTATATAGATTAAATTTAATTTAAAATTGGATACCAACATTTTAAAAATACAATTAAATAAATTTTTATTTTTATCTAACAAGCTATGAAAAGTACCTAACAACACATTAAAATAATTATCCTATGGTATATTATCCGAGTTTGTATTGTTCCTCATTGCAAATACAATTATATATGTCTCTTTGACTCAATAAGTTAAGATAATAAAATTGTAAAATTCCAAGGGCTAAAATGGAAAATGAATGGATGTCAAATTTTATATAAAAGAAATATAGAAGGAGAATTATTAAATCTTCTTTTCTTTTCCGAAGAGGAAAATATTCTGGTATTGACTTAATATCCACGTGGAAAATTTAACAGACTCTAAAACATAAAAATAAATAAATAAATAAAAACTTTTTCAAAGCCTTATGTAGTTTATGGAGTTAACTCAGAGACCAATCATGATTAAAATTTATCATCGAGCATGTAATTTTAATCATTAGTGTGAATAAGAAAAGAAATAATCTAAATAATGACAAAATATTCCTTTGTAAGTCTACATATAATCCCCATTTTCAGCTCAGCTTATAAAAAAAGTTTCCTAATTGAAATGATCTAACCTCTTTGGTTATGAAGATCAACACTACTTTTAGGTAGTTAAACTTTAGTTGATCAAACACTACTTTTAGATTATTCATATATTAAGAGACCATTTGGGATTGTATTTTGCTTTTGTTTTATATTTATTATTTTATTTTATTTATATTTTGATTTAAAATAAAAATAGATTTGTTGATAATAGTTATTTTTAAAACATTAAAATATTTAATATTATTTTGAGTATTTTAAAATAGAGTGATTTATTTTCTAAAATAAAAAAAACTAAAACAAGCAATACGTAACGAATAAACAAATTGTTGATAGTAATATAAAAATAAAAACATAAAACATAAAATAAATCACACACACACACACACCATCCTCAAATAATCTAATGAGGACATCCATCATCATCAACCAATTGGCTTCATACTACCTTAAGAGTCATCCTCTTTGAAGATGGAATCCATCCAACCATCCTAAAAATAATTTCACATTAAAGTTATTGCCCCTCAATAAATAATTCCATCATTGATATTCTCTCCTCAAACATTTAGCAAAGGATCATACCATCCCCCAACCTTTGTGTTAATGCATTCAAGTCCAATCTAACATTTATAATTATTTCTTGTGTCATCTTATATCATAAACCTATTTTATATTGGCCTTTTGTGTGTTTATATTTGATTTTCTTATGAATAATAATTATTTTCTTAGAAAAAAGTGGTATTTTCTTATGTAAGAGAGATCATAAAAAAAGAGATTATGTAAGCACATAAAAAGTAAAATGCATTGAGAAGAAATCTATGTGAGTTATAACTTAGATATTTTACAATGAGGATTGCTATTATACCTAATTTTAATCTTTATATGAAATAAAAAATAAAATTAAGTTAGAATTCTTTTTTTTTAGTTAAAATATAGGAAACTTTCCATGCATAGTATACAATTCTTATGCATTTATATATTTAACACATAAATTATGATATTTATAAATATAAGAATTTTTTTGTGCATAGAAAGATATATTTCACTTTAATTTTAAAAATTAATGATGATATTATTGTTGATGTAATATTAAATATTTGAGTGTTATTTTTATAAATATAAAAGTTTAGAGTTTTGGCTAGTGGTTGAGAGCTTTGGCTTTTAACCAAGAGGTCTTAAGTTCACTTCCTTAAGACAAAATTCACACATATAATGTGTGAATTTGTGAAAAAATTTGCTCAGATGTCCCAAAAAATTATATATATAAGTTTAGATGCTAGATAGGTAAATATATAAGAATCATGAGATATGTATTTAAATGTCCCTAAGAAAATAATATGATGTTCAAAATCTTTATATTTAAAATAAGGCCAACTTGCATAAAAATATTCTTCCAAAGGTGATTTTGTCTTTAAAAAAAAAATACAAAGTGGAAGGAATAAAGATTAATAGTTTGAAAGAAATCCTAAACCGTCAAATACAAAATAATTAAACTAAAATTAATTATAATAATTATTTTTTTGTCCTTGAAAAAATAATATGATATTCAAAAATATCTTTTGTACCATTATAAGAAGGAATCAATACCCAAAAAAGGGCTTTTTTTAATTAAGTATCGTTATAAACTTAATTAGGGAATTAAGTATCATTAAAAAATTTAGAAATAGGTATAGTCGCCACTAAGTGGCCGACTAGGTAGTCGCATCAACTCCGACGTGGTTGGGAAGCTAATCCGGGAGTAAAAGTATCTAGTCACTTAATTAGTGGGTGACTAGGTCTATAACATCTTAGGGTAGTCGCCCAATAACTGGGCGACTGGTCTGTAGGATCTGCAGGCTAGTCCCCCACAGAAATTTTTTTTTTAACATGCGATTGGCTATTACATCAAGGATTGACTTTAAGCTCTTATGTTTTTGCTTTAGGTTTGGATGTTCATATGTGAGCTTTAAGCCCTTATCGTCAATTATGGAGATCAACCTTAGAGTGCAGATTTTCATTTAAGTAGATCTAAAACTAAGTATATGGATGATTCATTGCAAAATGAATATAAGTTCTACAAGTCATTCCAAAAGTGAGTACAAGTATTTACATAAATGGATGATCCATAAATAAAAATAAAATAGATAAGAATAAATGTAATGCAGGCAAATAGATTATCTTAACGGCTAATGCCTCCGTGTGCATGGAATCACACCACTCAAGGTGTGTACTGGTTAGGTGCATGTGATGGACGATCACGCAGCTGATGGTGGCCCTCCAATGCAAGATCTTCAGAAGTCTGCGTAGGATAGTCCTGTGATGGGAAGATAGGCGGTTGTGACTCATACATAGGCTGGTATGTAAAAGGATCTGGATCAACATATGTAGATGGTCTGACGCCCCAGTCATGTTGTGGGACATCCTCTGTAGGCTCCAATCCATAATGTGGGTCCCCGATATGTACACGCAGCAAGCTCGCATAACACCTCGTACCTATCTCTCACGTAGCTCATGCTCATCTACACGAATGCGGTTGGAAGATGTCACGGCCAAGATGTGCTTCGATTGCATGAAAAAATAGTGTGTGAAATTATCCTCAAGTAACATATTGAATTTAATTGAATACTTATGTTAACGCTTACATATATACGCTCTACAAATGCTCTGGGATATAAGTGGTCGGAGGATCTGTCATGGTGGCCAGTAACTAGAGAGAAGCCCAAGACCTAAACCAGCACATGTACTGATTGATAGCCAGCCTATCCTCATCTTCATCCAAGCCCTCGACTAGGTAATCCCTCCGCCTCTCCCAAGAGGCAATGTGCACCTAGTGGTAATAAACCCAGTCGACATCCGCTTTCGCTCGATCATCGACCCTTTTGAAACTAGGGTCAACTGGTGCCACATCTACTCTGGAAGCCACATCTACTCTAGGTATGAGTTTAAATTATCGTAGCACTCAATCAGGTAAATGCCACTTCACCCTCTTCCAGCTGATCAGTGAAACTCGTGCCAACCATATGTCAGAGCCTACTAAGCATGTATGTGACAGACGTAGCATGATCTGCTCAATATATGGCTTTCAGATCACCTGCACATATTAAAAATTATGTTAAATTAGAATATACATTATAGAAATTTGAATTGAAATGAACTAAGAAGTCCAACTGTATGCAAAGCCATCCAAACCATTTATTTACAATGCAACGTTCATCATTGGCATGTGAACATATCTCTGCTCCACGCACACAACACATTTAAACAAACATATGCCAACAATTTGAAAGTGAAAGTAAAATATACGCAAACCAATCACCGCCGAGATCGAGGATATGGCACAAGGGTTGACCTCCCCACATGAAGATGCTCCCAAGATCATATCTAGGAGGTAAAAACCATGTTGGCCTGTTAGTAGATTAGAGCTCTATAAGTGGGCTAATGCTCCTCCTATAACAACTAAAATGAATCTAGGTCCTCTAAGTGGAAGATCTAGGTGGACCTCAACTGACATATATCCGTAGTAAGAAACACCAAATAAGAAATGAATGTAGGCAAACAAAGTGTACTCCCGCTCGATGCATGTATGACTCTAGATTAGAGAATGGTTTTTTAAAGAGCATGACTACATTCCCAATCATAGTAGCTTATAATGAACAATCATCAGATATATTCTTACTACTTGAACTGCTCATAGTTACTCATCATCGTCAACACTCTAAGGCACATAATGGTTCCTAATGATAAATAACATCATCGTCATCACAAACTCATAAATAGGATGAGAAACTTTGATATTAAATATTACAAGTATAAACAGAAAAGGTTGACAAGGTATTTCAATCTTCATCAAAGTTTGTCGCCACGTGCAGGATGAAATCAGATATGCATCATTAGTATATATACGACCTTATTATGTAATGTGGATGCAACATTAGCATCATCCACTTCCACATACAACACTAATAAAGGAAGCTTCATTCAATGTAACATCGCAAAACCTCATCGCCGATATAATGACGCTATAAATTGCTACCCAAGGATAACATACAAAGACTTCAGTGGTGATCTAAATTAATGTTCAATGACATCATAAGTTGACCCAAAGAAGGGTGTAGAACCTTAAGACCATTTTGACCTCTCACATAACTTGGAGTGAACTACTATCGATAAGTTCATAGAAAAGGATTGAGAAACAAACTATCTACTCATTCCTCAAATAACGAGAATAACCAATCATATCAATATTTCAAATCTAAAAAAACATTGGCCCAAATTTATTTGTAGAATAAACTTCATAAATCATAAGAAATTTAAATCAATCGACATCTATCTAATACGCCATCTAAGGTGACTATTTCTAAAAGTAATCATGCTTATAGCCAATCTCAACAACTCAAACCCAACTCATACATTCAAAATATGTGAGTCACTTATAATAGTATACTCATATTATCGCCTAAAATTACAAATAAATTACGAAGCAATGCTAACACAAACTTACAAATCAAATTCAACTACAAAATTCTAACCATGCTTTAAGCTCTAGAACACATAATCTACTAATTTATAAATGAGAAAAATAGAGATTTACTGTGTTTATGAAAAATGACAGAATGTGCACAAAAATCAGAATTTGCATAGAAACTTCCCTGAACGGAATGGAGCCACCAGAATCATCGAAGCTAATGTTGGGTTCCAAGATTAGATGGAGAGAAGTGTCAAATGCCTTACATCCGTAAGAAAACGAAATGGTTTGGCGAGGGGAAGATGGAATAATGAATTAGCAATGCAAGAAGCTTGAGACTAAGATGGCGATAAGCAAAATGGTGGGCTTCGTGGAGGCGTTAGGCTGCACATCGAATGGATTAGAGGAAAGAATATTGCCGATCGGCTCGATTTCTTTAACCTCGACTAGTACCACTGTGGAACAGCCACTAAGTGGATGACTTTAGTTAACTAACACGCCACATGTGACGCGGACTACCTAACTTAGTGAGTGGTTATACCTATTTCTAAATTTTTTTAAATGATACTTAATTCTCTAATTAAGTTTATAACGATACTTGTTTTAAAAAATTGGATCCATAGCTATTTCTTTCTTTTTTTATTTCTTCAAAATTATTTAAATCTTCAAAAGTAATCTGTTTAAAAAAAGTAGGATTCACACGTGGTTCTTTTTTAATATATTATTATTATTGTCAAAATGACAAATAAAAGAAATAAATATCAACCGTATGTATAAATATAAACTCTTTATTTCATTCTCAAATACATAAATGTATAAATAAATATATAGGAAGATATGCAGACTGTTAATTTAACGTGTCATTAATGGAATAAATCAAGCATGGGATTGGATGTCCACTTGGCGTTGGATTTGTGTCACTTACAACAATAGCATATAATTTGAATTATACATTTATATTTAGCTCATATTTGGAGTTAATTTCACGAGGTTTGTTTTAATTTGAATTATATATATTCTTAAAAATGATATAATTTATTTATAAAAATAAAAAATATAAATACAAAAATACTAAACAAAGAAAGAACAAAAAAAAAATTAAAACAAACCTGGTCTCAACAATCCCTTAGAAAATATGATATCACCTAAAGAAGAAATAAATAAATAAAATTTCTTTGTTAAGATTTTATTGAAATCAATTTTAACCAAAATCTATGTAATTAATTTTCATTGATGCTATTAAGTGTTAAAATATTTCAAGCATTAGTATGAAAGAATTTAACATCTTAGTTTTGTACAAAGATCCAAAATACAGATATAAAAGAATATTGTAACAAAGCCATAATTTTAATATATAAAATTTGGAAAAGAAAATTATGATGTCTAACATAATGAAAATAATTTACTATAACTATTAGATTACAATAGCATACTTTCTAGATAATTGGAGAAGATAAGATTAGGGAGTTAGAAATACTTGATTTATCTTTATGTTTATGGAAGAAGCAAGTGGAGGGTGAAAGCAGCGGATGAGAAACAATTGTTGAGTGATAATGGTTATATGATAGCAAACTAATAGAATGATTGATAGTGGTGTTGATCATCTAATAAACACCAAAAGAGTGACTATTGTGGGGAAAATTTGTGATATCACATAGAGTTTAGAAATTTCTTATTTGAATGATCAAATGTATCATTAAAAAATAAACATATTATCTCAGAAGATAAATATATTATCCTATAATGGATTCGATCATTTAATAAAAGACTCCTAAGGCTCATGGGTCTTTCGTGTATCAAAGATTTTTCGAACTATATGGAAGGTAGAACAGAGTTTAATTTAAACTAGGTTCATGATTCCCTATCGAGGTAAGCCCCTATAGTTAATTATATCTTAAGGAGTGTCTCTTCCTAAGAATATTCTTGATTAAAGAAATAAGTTATTATTTCTAAAGATTTCTAAGGTGGTTTTCAAAGGATTGATTTTTGGAATTTCAAATGGAGCGGTTTAAATTGGAGAGAGTTATTTTGGAGGCCAAACAGAAAGAAGTAAGAAATACCTATTGATAATGGGATGGCCGTAGTCATTTTGACTATCTAATAATTGGGCTTTAAATTTTGGAATTTAATTTATATTTTGAGTTGACATTTTCTAAGAAGTTTAGGACTTAGATTCTACTAGCACAAGATTGTAGAAATGCCTAGGGTTGGAGACTATTCTTGAAAAGGAAGCTATAGAACCTAGTCATGGATGCTTGACACATGTCGATGCTCAACCTAATTTTATTTTTGGGAATTATCAGTCATTCCTCTCACTTGAGAAAATTAACATATCTAACACTTCTGGACTTACAAACCGTCTGGAGAGGGTTCACAACTAACATCACTTAAGTGCATTTTAAATTCATAATGTCAAATCTTATGAATGCAAGATGGTTGGACTATTATATTTTTAAGAAATGAATCTATGAACCTAGACTCACTTAATCTCTAAGATAATGTAGAGTATGCAATGTATCTAACTAATGCAATTTTCAAAATTTTATAAATTTTGACTCGAATTATTTTAAGTCATGGGTTTGCAAGTTATGCCAACATGGTATGTAATTAGAAAGAGTGTCATGGGCCAAATCAATAAATAGAAGACAAACTTCCCCAAGAATGCGGTCATCCTCACATGTCAAATGTCCCTTATGTGTAATGGAAGAAGTTGCCCAATTCAAGGATTAGAATAATATGATTGCATGATTTCCAAAAGCTAATTGGTTTCTAATTGATTTTAAATTATTTTCTAGGCTTTATTTATATTCGCTTTGAATTACATTTATTTTATTGAATTGATTAAATTTAATTGGGAAAAAAATTTTGTTTTGTTTTATGAGCTTATGTCCGACATTCATCACAAAAAACACAACACAAAAAAGAAATCTAGAAAAATAGGTTGATTCTATTGCACACCTAAAATAAAGCAAGCCAATTTAAATTTATAAAAATAGGCCAATGCGGCTGAGTACCGTTGTACACCCCAGAAAAAAGAAAAATGGGCAACCGAGCTCTGCCCTTATACAGCCCCGCTTAGAACTACAAGCCTAGATCTATGGGTCTTCTCTCCATGATTGTCTCCTTCTTCAGGGACCTCCATTGGGCATCATGAGGACCTGCACCATCTCCGATATGAATCCTAAATCTTCTAAATCCTAACCTAATTCTAAGCTCAAATTTATATTTTTAAATTCAAAAATAAATTCTAAGCCATGCAAAATAAATGTCAGTAAATATAAATAGCACATAATAGTTATATTTTTCAAACATACGGGCTTAGCATTAGTTACTTGCCAAGCCCACCTGTCCTATGGACTATGTTAAGGGACTTTAAAGCACTTGCAAGCAAAAAATAATTCTATAATTTTATCTATGACAACATTCCCTTTAACAGTCCATGCAAAAATAATATTACTTTTAGAAATAACATCCTACCATTCAAATTATCGACAATCAATCCTAGCCATCTAGTCTAAAACAGTACACCACAAAATAATAAAAATAATTCTCATCATATAATCACAGGAAATCACATAAAATCACAGAACATCCTAACCTAATTTTAGGATCCATGACCTATCATTCTAGTGTGTGAAGAAAAGAGTTTGTGTGGCAAGACATTACTAAGCTTTATGATTTAATTTTTATTTCCTTGGTTTTGAATTTATTTACCTTTGGATAATTTCAATTCAAATTATTTAATAATTTACATTCATTTTAGGTTCATTTTATTATGTTTAAAATTTAAATTAATTTTTTTAGGAGTGAAGAATAAAATTGGTTTCATTTTAAATAAAGCTCATTCCATTCAACGCCCTAAATCCTAATAGGATGATATCTTTATTCTAAGGTAAAGATTCATCCTAATGATCTAACTAAAATCATAAGTATTTTGATTTGAACTTGAATTTAGAGGGTTTGACTTGATTTTGTTTATTTCATTTCATTTTATGTTTCTCTATTTAGGTATTTTATGATTTTGGTTTGGATTAAGTTATTCCATCTATCATTATAATTTGAGCATTTTTTTATTTCTTTGGTTTAAGGTTGTGATATTGATATTAATTACTTATTCTTTAGTTTGAGATATTTACTTAGTTGATTATGATGACTTTTATTTGTATTGAATTTATGTTTGATTTAATATTTATGTTTGTTCATTAACTTTACTATATTTGATTTTGGGTAAAATTTAAATGTAGGCATTTTCTTTATTCAAGTTAAGTTAATATGATTTTCATTAATATAAAACTTTTTTAATTTCATTTGTTTATTTTCATTAATATTCATTAACCTAAATAATGTTATATTTGATTTATTGTATTTAAGATTATTCAATTATAACATTCCACTTTTATAATGTATTCATATTAATGATTCTTTCATTATGGAATAGTTCTAAGTTGTTATATTTAATATTTCCAAAATTATGTTTCATTAATAGTTTTAATTTGTAAACATTATGAAAGGATTCCATTTATCTTAATTAATTTAAAAAAAGAATGATCTTTATGTCTTTTGAAAAAAAAACATTTATCTTAATGTAGATTTATTCTATGACTTGATTGACTAAAATATGATTTGTTACTTTGTCATTTTGAAATTTTAATTCACTCTAGTTTGTGTCTAATTATATTTAACCTTTTTATGTTCTCATTTATACTATTTTTTTTTGCAAATGATATTAATGTATTTATGTATTGATATTTTACATATTTCAGAAATCAATGGTCTTTCTATATATATATGTTTATGAAATTATCATAATTTAGAGATTAATCATAATGAAATATGATTTAAGTTTCCTATTTTCTTTAGTTCTGATTTTTAATGGAGAGTTATTTAAATTCTTTCATTTTCAGTTGACTTATATATTTATTTAAGTGTTTTGATATAAACTGTAGTGTTTTAAATTTGTATTATGAATTTTATAATTTCTATAGATTTTCTGATTTAATATTGTCTTCTAAATTGACCTAGAGGCTTAGAAATTTAAATACTCAATCCAGAGGTCAAAAGAATCTGAAATTTTATGGCAAGTGGGATTCCTTACCTATTTAATTTTCCTAAAGTTTTAGTTTGATCAAAAATGTGATTAAGGTGTAATTAAGTTTTAACTATTTCATTAAAATCTAAATTAGGCCTAATTTAATGAGAATTATTTAAGGGTTTTATCTGTCCTTGAAACTCCTCTCGCATATATATCCAAAGAGGGTCTAGTAAAAATTTTTTATGCTCTGGTTGATTTATTACATTTTATTTAAGTTCGAGATGATTAATTGAATTAATCAATTCAATAAATAGCCTAATTAAACGATTTTATGAATTATTATGTTCTCATGAGTATTAATAGTTTATTTCTGATCATTAGATTATATTAAGATGTTATAAATCATTTTGATTAATTTTCATCATTTATTTCATTTATTAATAATTAGTTTCATGAAAATTAGGGTTTAGGGTTTAAAATTTCCAATATTAGGATTCATTGATCAATAAATTATGAAAACTTTACATGATGTGTGTCTTAATATCAGTTTTAATATCCCAAAGTTTCATTTGTATTAGATTATTAATTTTAGAGTAATTAAGATTTGAAGGTTTACATTCAGACCTAAATTAAAGTAAAAATACCCAAATTAATTTTGGGGATTTTAATTTTCTTGAATTTCTCTCATCAGGATGAATCCATAGAGCTCAAGTTTATAATTTTTGGATTCATTTATTTTATTAATTTTTGAAGTTTCTGTGATTTTTAATTGTTTTTTATTAATTAAATAGGGAATTACCCATTTTAAGATTGTGGCATCAGCGCCGCCGCATGTGGCGGCGGAGTGGACCACGTGGATCTCGTGTGGCATCCGTGTCAAAAGAGGTGCCAATGGGATGATCTTGATCGATCAAGATCGATCCGCTCAATTTCTCGCGATTCCTTCGGGGTTTAATTAGAGATCCGACTAAATCTCGACCGTCTGCTCCTTTTAAAAGGAATGGACGGTGAAGATTATGTCCCCTACACCGATGGAGGTCGAGAGCTGTCCGTCATTTTTGCATGATTTACAGCCATATGGATATTGAAATCACACACTTTCGATTGCAAAACCATCAGTGAATGCAATTAAAGGGATCTAAGCAATTTGTTCTCACTTGAGATTAAACTTTCTTCAAAAAACACCAAAGCCAAAAGCTTAGAAGAGGTCATTATTGGCATACCTCAGTCTCGGTGATCTCCGACGGTGGGGTCAACTCCAACAGCTGTGGAATGACATGAGGATCATATGTACCAAAGGAATTGGATTGCCTCCTCAATGCTCCCTAGACCAAGCTTGAATGCATGCTATGTTCTCGAGCCTCCCAATGGTGAGGGAAGTGGGGAAAGTTTGTTTCAACTTCTTTGAGGTGGTGAAGGTGATGGGAATGTTATTTCTTGGGGTTTCTCTATGCATGTAATGGCTCTTGGCCATGAGGTCTCTCTTTATATCTTCCCTCTTCTTGGTCAGCTAAGCTAACCACAGTCTTTGGAAGTTAGGCACCATGTCCCTTAGCCATCCTACACCTGTCTAAGATGAAGAGGTGGAGAAGGAATTAAGTTGCAAAAGGAATTTGGCTAGTCATCCATTTGACTAGACTTGGACTCTTTAGTTTAGATTTATGTAGGAGTGATTAAATGACTTGATTGAGGTTGAGAATCCTCATTAGAAAAGTCTGAGAAAATTTCATTAATATCTTGAATGGATTGATAGAAGAGAGGATTGAAAAATTTTAAGATTAAGGTGCTTAACTATCCTTTGCATTAGCTTAATTTAGGTCATTCCAACTAATGAATTAACATTGGTTCAATGTTGGACATGTGTACATTTCATCATTAATGGACCTTAAGATAAAAGTGTTTCAACAACTTTAAGGTTTATGATGTATTTGATCTAGGTTTAGTCCATTTAATATCATTGAATTTGGATTGGTTTTAATTATGTTAAATAGTTTATTTGGATTAATTATAATGTATTTAATTTTTCAATGGGTTAATCCAAGCAATTTGGAATGCATTGGATTAAATAATTCCAATTTTATTTTATTTTGAACTCATTTGACCCAAGTTAGGTTTAATGGGTTAAGTTTGGGTACATTTGGGTTACATGACCAATTGGCCAAATTGAATACAATGATGGATTGATTTTGTGTTCATTCCATCCATCCATTTGGAATGATTTTATTTGGTTAAATTTGGTTGGTTGACCTTTGACTTGGTGTGACCCACATAAGTCAAACTCATGTACAAAGTTTGGCCAACCTTTGACTTTTGAATTGGATTTTTATTCATTTAATTTTATGTTTCTGATTTCATTTAATTAGGATTTTTTAGTTTAATTTTAATTTGTTTATGTGGTAATAAGGTTGATTGAGATAACTAGGTTTACTTCCCTAATTAGACCCTAACCTAAGCTTAATTAATTATGTATGTTTAGGTTTAATTGGATTGAATCTAACTAAACCCAATAAGTTAGATTAATCCAAAGAAAGTGCACTAGATCACTAAATGTAAAGACCTAGGTACTTAGTTAAAAGGCTTTTTTAATTTTGGACAAGGTGTCCTAATGAATGCCTTTGGAAGAAGTGTTATCCTCTTCCAAAATGAGGTCAACAATTATGTTTGGATGATGATAGGTTGAGAAATGATGGTTGGATGATAGTGATCAGATGATGATGATGATGATGATGATGATGATAATGATTGCTAGTGGTGGTCATCATTAAGTAATGATAATCTTGTGATGATGGAGAAGCAATGATGAATGATAGATTACAATCAGATGATGATAATTAGATAATGATGATTGTCGATATTAGTTGTTGAGTAGAGCTATAGAGTTCTTTAGTTCTCTATGTCCCCTTTAATTTCTAATTTAGCCTTGAACATTTGATGAATGAAGCATTATTTATAATTTTTTAGAGTGAGTTTTTTGCCTAATTTAGTTAAAGTTCTAAAATACTCCATTGGATGACATTCATTCCTGCACATTCAACATTAGCGCTTTAAGGATCATTAAATTGAGTGACCACAGACTTACTGGATTAGTTAGTTTAGATTTCTAGTTTAACTAATATTCAAAAGTTTTTTTATTACACTTCAAGTGTTTGATTCGAATTATTAATTTAATATAGATCTTATCATTTTTTGGACTTGTTAGATTCATCTTGTTAAAGTTTTTAATTTGACTATAAATTTATTAATATTAGAATTCAAATTATTTAAATTTAAATTAAAAAAAGTTTCAATCAAACATTGCTTCAAGATTTATACTAATTAAAGAAATTTTCTAATGATGTATTAAACATAAATTGGATTTACACTAAATCAAGTTGCTTACTTCAATAAGCCTAATATTTTAGACAATACTCAATAAGAACAAATAAAAATGAAAGAAACAATAATATTTTACATTGTGTTTTTAGATTAACTTTCTGCCTGCGGTTAGGTGGTATTTGAGAAACTGCATTTTAAAGTTGTGATGAGAAAGTTATATTTTCTTAATATAATAAGATAGAGTATAGTGACTACTAAAAAGTTGTGTTTTAAATTTTTAAAAATAAATAAATTTTGTAATACACACCACAGCTTCTTCTACAATAGCTACAATTATCTCAAATTGACTCTTAATCTCAAACAATTGAGATTTTGCTAATGGTGATGAATTATGTGATAGATAATAATATTTAAAATATTACTATAAATTTAAATTATAGTAATATTTAAAAATTACACTATATAAATATATTCTTAAAAATAACATAAAAAACAAAAATAATCCCAATTAAGCCACCATTTTTTTGGAAGTTTGTTTGGACAAAATAAAAAAACAATTGTTTTAGAGGACGAATACACGTAAGGATTGCTATATATTCTGAGCGATTGACATATGACCTATATATGGAAGCTGATAGGAAAGAATTAAAAGGGAATTATTTTTTAAAAACTTTCAGCTTTAGCTCTTCTACAAACGAATATTCGGAAGAAGGCTTTATTATATTTTTAAATAATGTTATAATAATCAAATAAAATTTTTTATGATTAATTATTACATTCTTGGCAACTTATTTTCGACGATATACCATTGCTTAATATCCCAAGTTTTTTACTTAAACATTTTGGAGAATTTACACATATCACCACGCATTTTTCATGTATTTATATATCTAATTTTTAAATTTTGATATTTATTCTAATAATATTTTAGTTTTATAAGTCAAAATAAACACATAAAAAGATATGTATTTCATTTAATATATTATAGATTTAGGTATTTAAGGAAATGTCCTTAATGTATTTAAATACAAGGAATAAGATAATGTGCTTACTCCTTAGTCCTTACCAAACCTGATGATATCAGTCTCTTTTATTATTGAAAGTGGTTAAGGGAAAATAACACAAGCATTCCATAATCATGATGCTCATGACATACAACAGTTACGTTAATGCTCAAATCAATATATATATATATATATATATATATATATATATATATATATATATATATATATATATATATATATATATATATATATATATATATATATAATTGGGGTTTACATATATAACATTCTAACCTTTAATATCACATCAAAAATATAATCATGCATAGGACTACAGGTCCCGTCGGTTGAGTGCTTCACTCCCAACGCGGCAACTCGTATTCGAGACGGGGTGCATGTGTTCAGTTTACCATTAAAGCTCAACATGCGAAATATATATATATATATATATATATATATATATATATATATATATATATATATATATATATATATATATATATATATATATATATATATGTAAATCTTCTTGATATTTAATTCTCCATGTTACAAGATATTTTTATTTATAGAGAGAGAGAGAGAGAGAGAGAGAGAGATAGATATAATATAGGCTAAATTTTCATAATAAGCATGTTTAGTAATTTAATTAGCTAATTAAAAAAAAAAAATTTAAAATAGGAATCGGGGCCTACCCAGGGCGATCTCATACCCAAAATAGGGCAACGAAATCCCGAGAGTCGCTCGCTCGGTTTCGTTTCCGTCATCCCCACATTCGCCACGCCGATCCATTGCGTCGGCGGAAATTGCTCCGCCACCAAGGAAGCTTCGCTGAAGAAGGATCTAAGGGTTTTGTTGAAATTTTCCACCGATTTAGGTATTTCTAACCCTAAACTAAAAAAACTTGTTAGATTTTGAATTGTATGAGTTTATTTTGTATGTTTAAGCTAATTATTATGATTCTCATAGGAAGTTTGTGTTGGATCTCACTTTGTATGTGATATTTTTATTTTTAGGGATTGTAATTTGTTAAATATATTTTGCTTGATTAAGCGTGTATGTGTAGTTTAATTAGGTGTTATCAAGCTCTTTAGTTGGATCTCACTTTGTATGTGGTGTTTTTTTTTAGGGGATTGTAATTTGTGCGCAATATGTTTTGCTTGATTAAGTGTGTATGTGTAGTTTAATTAGGTGTTATCAAGCTCTTTAGTTTAATTAGGTGTTGTGACATTCTATTTGGATTGTATTTGTTATGCTGAAATAATCTGATAATTATGAGAGGCATCATGTTCTCTTTTAGGATTTGTGTGATCGTTTGAAGATCAAGCTCCATGTTGATTTCACATATTAGGATAGAGTGATTGTTTCAAGATTAAGTTGTCTTCTAGGAATGTGTGATTCTTTCAGTCTTCTTTATCATCTATTAATGCAAGCTTTCTTGTGCGTAATAGGTAGCAGTTCAGATACTGGTATTTCGTTATTACTAGTTAGTGATGAGTTCAGATACTGTCTGTGTAGTTCTTTATTATGGTGGTGAACTCAGAGTAAGCGATGAGTTCATTCCAACATATATTGGTGGGAGAAATCGTCACCCAAATCTTAAATTAAATTTGAAAAGTAGTAAAGATCATCAAATCCAGTTCAATCAAGCACACATTAACGATTGATGCAAAGTTAAGCATACAAAAAAGTATTCATTGAGAACTCCCATGTGGAGGTTAACAATAATGAGAGCAGAGCTGGAATCACCACTAATTACATCACACCACCTTCTCAGTTTAGCACTCATGTGGAATTGTATGGGTCTGCAACAAGAGAAACTGAATATTTTGGCACAAGTTCTACTCATGGTTGAGAAGGTAATGAATCGAACCCACCATCTAATGAAGATGTTGAATATGAAACTATGCCCAGTGGAGATAGTAGCGATGATGATGACGGCGATGATAGTGACTCGGAGTGGCCCGATTTAAGGGCAACAGAACCATCCCATATGGTTAGAGATTTGATTGCCGATTACTCAATGAGAACAAGTCATACTGAGGAGCATTTGATACGTAATAATGATTACATGCGTAGTGCTCAAACCACTAGAGAATGGGATGAAGACCTTGCATTTGATGGCCCATCAGATGATTCATCCTTTGAAGAGGAGAACTGCATCCCTAATGAATTGGTTGAAGGTATGTGCTTTCATGATAAGAAGTAGTTACAATTTGTTATTCAAGGTTAGTCAATTATGAACAATGTTGAGTATGTCATATATGCTTCGAACCAATCAAAATTCACTATGTTGTGCACCCACCATTCTGACACAGCTAGACCATGTTTGTGGCACTTACATGCCTGCTCAGTTAAGAGGTTGGGTGGTGCTTGGAGGATTGGTGAGCTCACCTCATAGCTATACTCATTCTATTCTTAATGTTGGACACAAGCAATGCACATCACAATTCATCAATTATTTCATCCAACCTGCAGTCAGACGTCAGCTGGATCTGAAGCCCAGGGAGATTGTAGGTCGTATCGAGTCAAAGTTCAACATAAGAGTGTCTTATATGAAGGAATGGGATGCACGTCAAAAAGCAGTTAAGGCAATTTTTGGCAGTTGGGAGGAATCTTACAGATCATTGAAAAATTTATGGCTGCTGTTTGTGCATCTACGCCGTGTTGATATCGGTACACTCCACGAATCAAATAGATTCCAATGATGTTTCGTTGTTCGAGCCAATAATCAGATTGCCGCTTTTTATGTCTTGATGAGACATTCCTCACGGTAAGTACAAAGGCACTCTACCTAGTGCGGTTGGGATCGATGCAAACAACGGCTTTGTTCACCGCCTTCGCAGTTGTGGAATCAGAGTGCATAGAGTCATGGATTTGGTTTCTACACACTTTCGGACTTGATCCCATTAGTGTCTACGAGGGTGATCTCATCCCTCTGATAGACATGCGGTCTTGTCCGGTCTGCAGGGAGATCTTTCCTGGCTATGCTTCTGCCATTTGAGGAGAACTTCAAAAGTCAAACAACTTAACATAGCTATGCTCAGTGGTCGGCATAGAGCAGTACATCCTGATTCGCTAAATTTTTTTTCTAAGAAATTTGTGAGCCTTTATACTTATGTAGTTGTTATACATACGCAGTTTAAGTATACTTCATTTTGGTTTTCGAGCTTGAGGCTACACACTTGTTGATGTTTAGGAATGGCATTAATTGTCCTAGATTCATGGGTGTCAAGATATCTCCGACGTGTATCCCAGATGTAGTATATTAAGCTAGATCATCACTTACTGACAGCATTCGTGGAGCGCTGGTGCCCGCAGATGAACACATTCCACTTGACCACTGGTGAGATGGCGATCACACTACAGGATATTGCGATGATCCTGGGCATTCGGATAGATGGCCCACCTGTGATTGGCAGTGTTGTTGTAGGTGGAGGGAAACGGTGGGCTATGTGGCCAGACAGCTGTGATGAGTTGATAGGAGCGCATCCAAAGCCACACATCGTGTACCGTGATCCGATCTATCCACATATCACATCAAAATTTTGGATGGGACAGGCACATGCACGCACTTGCTTACCATTACGATGGCTGAGATGGACTTACTACGAGATTCAGAGATATCTAGTTATGCATATCGATGCATGTACTATTCATTGGATCTTTTCTTCTCCGACACTTACTCGAGGTTCATCTACAGTATCTACTATTACTGGAGGATATTCATACATTTAGGGGGTTTTCATCGGGCTCAGCTGTGGTTGCACATCTATACAGAGAGTTACATGAGACAACCAAGCCAAAGCGCACGAACATAGCAGGATGTATTCATTTATTACAGGTATGGGCTTGGGAGTGCATTCATATTGGCAGAGCTACCTTACGTGTTCCCTATCCTGCAAACATTGATGGGCTCAGTGTTGGATGTCGGTGGAATGAAAGGTTTGTTCGGGAAATGCCAGCATCCAATAGCAGAGTTTACAGGGATGAGTTGGATGACCTTCTGCAGAGTCAGGTACGTTGAATTTATGTCTTTTTTATTAGCTTGCTCATCATGTGATTGCAATTATTAGAATAACTTATGCTGAATGCACAGGTCATCTAGGCTCCATATGGACATCAGATCCGCATGCGTGTCGCAGATATATGTTTGCAGGGAGAGGAGATATGGCTAGCCAGAGTGTCGTTGATTCGTTGGAAGAGGGTAGAGTGATACCTGCCTGATCGTGTGGTCAGACAGTGCCTCCTATGATTGATGTTGCTGATAGATCCATCGTTCATTCGGGTTGATGGATGAGGAAAGGCTGATGTTGATTGGGTCAAGTACCACCACTCCTACATTGCATAGTGGGAGGGTCGACGTGAGTTGGTTGTGATGGTGGATTCGGCAGATGATCGAGCCGGATCAACCAAGCATGAGGTGGTACCGTTCTTGGGCTACACTTTACATGCTGAAGGCACCGATAGTTCCTCCTGACACATACTACCTTCGTGCGCCTGAAGATCGTTTGATGGTTAGTTTATGTAAAATTACAATTCCTTTTCCTCTTGAACACTGAGGATATATTTGATGTTATTTGAGAGGTGATGACAATAATTTGAAGACATCAACTATTATGGCGTTGATTGTGGAGCGAGGCAGAACATGCACATCTCTGACAGCATATACAAGGATACTAACATTCCGTGCACTTCGCATCGCCAGATATATTCGGTGGATGTGGGTCCATCTCTACGCTAGTGGTGGGACGATACTATACATTTACAGACCATTCCGATTCATATCATGATGCGGTGGTCTTAGATGCACTGGCATGCACCGATCCGCCAACATATGGTCCACGTCATTCCATATGACACCGCCATACGTACACGGTACTGCCATCTCGCTTCCAGACATATACCACACGTTATGGACTTGCGATGTTTGAACAACGGGCGAGGTGTGGAAGAGGAGGAGGATCGATCGATCATCTACGTGATCGCCAACCACCATCCCATTACACCCTAGTAGCGATGCGATTCCACCACGCATGCATCAATGATTTATAGTTGTGTTATCTTATTTTTACGGTTCATGGCATGTAGTTTTAGCTATTTTTATTTCTAATGTTCACTCATTTAGTTTCTTCTGATTGTATACTTATAGTGTTGTTTGTTATTAGTTTAGTTTGTTTTGGTTAATGCAAACATGAGGAGCAAAGATTCAACGTGAAATTACATATATTTCAACTCTGACTTAAGAACTTTTTTGCCAAATATGAATTTTTAAGTTGGTACAGACTCAAATGTAGGTACATCTCGATACTAAATTAACATTACATGGAAAGATTCAACTGCGGCTCACCGGGCGAGATTCGTCGAAAGTTATCAACATGAAAGTTGTAAAATTTTTCATTATCTTACCAACGATACCAAGTACGCCAAATTCCGACACCTAATGGCGTGATATGGCCAAAAAATGGGATCGCCAATTAATTTTTTTTTAAAAATTATTTGAGCCGTCCACCCGCCAATGGGCGATCGGCACCGACCGGCACCGAGGATGCCAGTGCCAATTAGGCATTTTTTATTTTTTATTTTAAGCTGCCTAATTAGCTAATTAAATTATTAAACAAGTCTATTATGAAAAATTTTCCCAATAATATAAAGGATAACGCAGAAGATGCCAGTTTTAACAAAGCTGAGACTTTTTTTATCAACTTAAAAAGAATCATTTTCTTCTAATGAGATGCGTCCTATTCTTTTGGTAAGCTTTTACTGGTACAATGGAGAAGATATATATATATATATATATATATATATATATATATATATATATATATATATATATAGAGAGAGAGAGAGAGAGAGAGAGAGAGCTCTTCAACTCGCTCTAACACGCTGAAGGCTCCAGTTCAATTTAATAACCAGAACGACCTCGAGCTTCTTAATTTTAACCATTATACTGATGTGCTTCTCTCTTGACGTAGGATCTCCTGTGCTGTCTACTAAACCAATGCACCACCTTCGAAAAAGCTTGTCTCCACACTAATTAAGAAAATAAATAACAAGAGTTAAGATATGAAATAGTTTTATGTTACATGCCTACAAAAAATGCAAAGAGGTTAATTTATATGCTGTTTTTTTTTGTAAAACTTGGAAATATTATACAATAATTTAAAATTAAATTGCTTGCCTCAACGAAAGATATATATATATATATATATATATATATATATTGAGGAGGATGGAAAATGAGAGAAAGAGAGGATTTAAAATTTAATATTATATATAATATGGCTCTATTAGAAAGAATTTTTTTAATAATCTTTACATAAGTTTTTGGCTTTTCTCTTACCTTGTGCTCAGAAAGGTTGGCCCTTTCTCACGAGAAAATATTACATCCGGAGTCCGCACGTAGCTTTACGTGCGGACTCCAATCCACGGACGACGCGTGTCCCGATTTTTTTTCGTTTTAGCGATTAACGAAAAGAAGATAACGACCGCAAGAACATAATGGACGGCCGTAAAGACATTTCCCTGCCCGACGCCTGCCTCGTTCAAAAGCGGGAGAAGAAGAGAAACATTAGACGTTCGACATTCCTCACGTAAGCTTTAGGAGGGAACTTGTCCATAACGGATAACTTTTAACATTTAATTATATAATAATTATTTTCAATTATTGAATTTTGTAAAAATAATAGATTAAGACGGCTTTTAAATTTGTCCACACACAGATTAAAGGTAAAAAATGATCTGTACCCTCCAAAGAGGTACACAGAGTACAGATGAAAAATACCACCCAGAAACCATCCAAACTGCCATCAATGCTTCCATTGAGATGTCTTAAATATAATCATAAGAAATAAGCAAAATAAACTGCAAAAAAAAGGTCAAAATCGATATGTACCCTCCAAAGAGGTACACAGAGTACAGATGCAAAATACCACCCAGAAATCATCCAAACTACCATCAATGCTTCCATCGAGATGTCTTAAACATAATCATAAGAAATAAGCAAAATAAACTGCAAAAAAAAGGTCAAAATAATCAGTTCTCCAAAGAGGTACCGAGTAGATGCACTAAACCAGTTCTTAACCATCCAAACTGCCATCAAATGCTTCCTTTGGAATGTCGTAAACATAATCATAAAAAGTAGGCAAAATAAACTACAAAAAAAGGTCAAAATCGATATGTACCCTCCAAAGAGGTACACAGAGTACAGATACAAAATACCACCTAGAAACCATCCAAACTACCATCAATGCTCAAACCCATTCAAACTAAGCTCAAACCCATTGAAACTTGGCATGGCCCATCCTTAATTCACCTTGGGTTAGCCTAAATCCAACCAAACCCAAACTAAACCTGAATTGACCCATTACCCATTAGGTAAAGCCTGCCACATGAGACAAAACCCACATTTGGATGGCAACACCTACCCTCTTCCCAAGCAACCACCTAAGCTCCAAATGGACACAAAGACCAGCTCACCTAACCCAAAGCTATGTGTATTATCCATGAGCCAAGTGGAGGTGAACTAACCCACTCCTCCATTGGAACACTCAACAAAGGACCACCTCTCTTTCATTGGGCACTCAAATCGAGCCACCTCATCGATTCTCTACCACCCACTGCAGTGCAGACACCTGCAAATGGCAAAGCCAATCTCCACTATTGGATTGTGGGAGGGAGGGGGTATACTCCCTCATTTCAACTCAAACACACACATTGAGCATCCTCAGTATGAGAGAGCCAAGATGAATTCCCAAGTGATTTCTCGTGCTCCCAAAGCCTCCTATTGCCCAAAACGCCAAAAAATAGGACAAGGCATCTCCAATTTTATCAAACCTCAACCAATCTCAAATTAACTTCACTCATTTGCTCACAAAGCTGAGAATGAATCATTTTCAACGATTGACCATTGGAGACCACTCTAAGCATAAATCGATGAACTTTTGGCAAGCGTTTGATCCTGAGCTATTCGCAAGGTAAGGGCTTCTCGAAGGCTTCTTCTCTTCAAGATGAAGCTACCTTGTTCAATTAACCACCGGTCCTGAGCTCCGATAGGTATATTCTGACAAACTGAAATTTTCTCAAAATTTTCTAGGCCTTTGTGAAAGAAATGTTGATGTAGTGCAATTCCCACAGTTAGTTCCACTTAGATCCCCTCCATGAATATTTTAGGATCGATTCCAAGCCTACACGAGCTCCGATGAGCTCGGATCGAGCGGGGGAGGGTGGATGGTGTCGGTCTTCTATCGTTCGGGGGATGAAGGATCATCCACCATCCGTTTCTCCTAATTGGAACAGACGTCCATGATTAATCTGCAAGATTAATTTGATTTATCCCCTATAGGAACTACGGGATTAATCCCCACCGTTTGATCTTAGATTGAATGATGGGGATGAATGTATGTCCGTCACCGCCACATCAGCGCCGCGTTGGATGAGTTTAAGTGGTCAATCCCGTGACGCCACGTAGAAAGTGATGCCACGTCAGTAGTCTGCATGGCACTGATGGGATTTGGGATTAATTAGGCTTAATAATCCATTTTAATCACTAAAATTTCATAAATTCATAACTAATTATAGAAAAATTTAAAAAATACAAGTAAATATGCATTGGAAAGATAAAACAGAGGAAATTTTTATAAAAAATAATTTCATTTGATTTTGAATAGTGATTAAGGCATAATTAAGATTTAATTATTTTATTAATTAGCTTAATTAAGCCTTAATTATTTGTAAAATTAATTACAAATTTGGCAGGATGATTTAATGAGATGACCTCTACCTCCCATGATTTTCTTGGGATTTATTGACAACGTAATTAGAGAAATTGGAATTTCAAACCTTAATTACTCTCCTATTCACTTTAATGATTAATTAATGTTCCAAATAGTAAAAAATTATTTAATTTAACTCATTTAATCACTTATTAGCAGTAAAATGATAAGGGACGTGATTAGGATCTCATCCTATTATTTTTTCCAAATTCATTTAATTAAAAGAGAGTTGATTAATTCATGAATTGATTAAGGAATTAATTAATTAATATATCCAAATCAAATCAAATTAAAATGCTAATTACATGAGATAATTAACAATCAAACTAAGGGTTCCTCTTTATGTGTTTAATAATATAAATACCCTTAATAAAATTATGATTAGCCATAAGTATGAAAAATCATAAAAGTACTTAATTAGATTCTTTACCTTAATTAATCTCTAATCATGAGCCAATTGCATTAGTTTCTTTATGAGCATTGCAATTTTTTTTCCCTTATATTCATGTCATTTGTGGCTCATGATTAATGATTAATCAAATTAGAGAAGCATAAGAAAGGATAACTAAATGAATTGCTTAATGATTTAACTTAATTAAATCATAAAATCAACTAATTATCTTTCGTAAACCAATTAAGATTACTAACATGGGAATGTGATTAAAATAGCAAATGATCCCTCTTCTTTAAGCTTAATCAAAATCCAAAATCAAACTAATAAGAAGCTTTGGTTTTTTTTAAATAACTTTATTTAATATGATTGTCCTTAGGAATTAGTGTAGTTGAATGAATCATATGGTTGTGTTTAGCTATCCTTTTCTAATCACTTTAAATGTTATATGTCATGTTATTTCATGCATTAATATTTTCAAATCTAAATAAAGTTTACTTAGGTAGTTTGTATGTGTTATTTAATTTTATCATATGTGTGGCTATTATCACTAAAAAAAATCCAAATTTATTTTTTTCAAAAGTTATAAGTTGATAACAATATTTGAGTGATATTAGTTATGAGCACACATAGGATTTGCATATGTTTATAGCTTAAGCATGTGAATGTGAAGCCTTCTTTCCTATGCTTATATATAAATTTACATATGTTTGAATGATAATAAGTATATAATCTAGACATCTCGGGAATACAAGGCTTTAAGTAGCCCCAAGAAGGTCATTTGATTATCTCACTTCCCGATTAACAAAGGCGTGCTTATTTAATTTCATTTCTATGTATATTTGTATTAGAATTTGAATAGAGCTTTAAATAACATGTATAAATAATTCTACCAAATAAAATACAATCTTTTGTATGATTTTTATTCTTATAATTATTTATACATTCATATATATTTAATATAGCAAGTATATAGTCTGGACATCTGAGGAATACGAGGCTTTAAGTAGACCCAATGAGGTCATTGATTATCTCACTTTCCTGGTTTAAACAAGGGCACGTACTTACTTACATCTTTTATACATGTGTATATGTATTTGATTAATGAATGAAAATCCTCTTTTATCTTAAAAATATATGCATCCATAACCATTTAAGCATATAAAATACATTACATGTAAAGATAATGCTTTTTTCCAAGTTCCTTATATAAATTTACATAGGTTTGAATGATAATAAGTATATAATCTAGACATGCTGGGAATACGAGAATTTAACTAGCTCCAATGAGGTCATTTGATTATCTCACTTTCTTGGTTAACAAAAGCACGTACTTATTTAATTTCATTCATATGTATATTTGCATTAGAATTTGGATAGAGCTTTAACTTACATGCATAAATAATTCAATCAAGTAAAATACAATTTCTAAATGTATGCAACCATAATCATTTAAGTGTGCCAAAATATGTTGTATGTAAAGGTATACTATGTGTTACATCATATGCTTGTTATTGGTGATGAAAAGAAATGATTTAACATGTTCTATATGATAGTAATTCTACTATATTAATATTAAGATGCATTTCATGCTGAATAGGATTCTTTAAGGTTAACCCAAACTTAGGATTAATAAGACATTTAATAAATCATTCACTGAAAGAAACTAAAATCATAAAAATGTACTTTTAGGAACCAATTTAAGGTAGGGATCAAAGAGACTAAGCATCTTTCTTCTCTTTATAACACTTAGATGCTAAGGGTAAATCAAATGAAATGAAATAAAATACAAAACTAAAAGTCATCATAAACAACTTAAAATGAGACCATCCATCATATTAACAGACAATTTCAAACTTAGAAAATTACAATTCAAAGTCTAAGACATACCACATAAAACTTTATACACATTAGAACTAAGCCACCACTTATAGTCCTAGGTTAAGACGGTGTACGTGTGATGTTATATTTTATTTTATGATGTAATATTTTAGATTGGATGTTAGGGTGTATGGATCATATTTGGATCTATTTTGAATCTTACTTTCATGGGATTATGCTTAAGGGGATGCTCAAAATAAATATAAATATTCTTTTGGGGTTGCTTATGCCCCTAAGCATAATCCACATTAGGGCATGTGGGCATGGTTACTCATGTGTAGGGTGCTAAGTCCAAATTTTAAACTATAATTGCTTGGGATTGTATGTATATTTTGCTAACCTCTATTTTGCTCGTGTAGTTAGATTTACTTTTCAAAAAAATAAAATTTTGTAATAGAAAATAGAATTAATGCTATGGGGAGTAGGATGAGCAGTGGCTAAAAGGCTTAGTCCTAGGTGCACTCTGATTCCTTGGAGCAAATCAAAATCAAGAAAGAAGAAATGAAGAATGAAGACCCATATCATGCATTCAATTCTGAATTATAATATTATTTTGTAATTCTTAGTTGTATAAGGGTATATTATTTTGTAATTCCTGGTTGTATAAGGGGATATTTTTTTGTAATTCCTGGTTGTATAAGGGTAGAGCTCGGCTACATAATTTTCTCTTTTCTGGGGTGTTCAGCGGTACTGGGCCGCATTGATATCTTATTCTTTCACGGTAGCCTATAAAATGATTATTTTTTTTATTTAGATTGTGTAATAGAATAACATGATTTTCATAGTTTCTTAATGATTGATGATTGATGATTGAATGTAGGGCTTATATGCGATAGGCTCTTAGGAAAAAATAAATCTTTCTACCCAATTAACAACTCATAACAAAAATTTAACACAACTCATAACCTCATTCTAAAGCTTAGATGGTAATCAAGATAACTAAAAGATTTAACAATCCCTTAGATGTATTTTGTATGTTGTATGTTGTATGTCTTACATCATGTATGTCATATTATACCATTCTTGCAAAAATGAGAGCCTCCATTTCAACATTTTGGGGAGCGCTTGACCTATGAGAGCAGCCTCTTATGATGGAGCTTCACCCTCTTTCTCTTTTGATTTGGCCAATAACCAAATTTCATCATGCATTTAGGCATAAGAAACTACAAAGCCTTTGTCCAAAATATTTTGTCAAGATTACATGAAAAGTTGTAAAATATTGTATTTTTAGACTAAGTCATATGGTCATGTGATCTAGTATCTTAGGGAGTGAGTTTAGGACTCTAGTCTCTTTCCAAATTAAATAATAAGCCTAGCAATCTTGCAATTTCATATGACTAACCTACATGGGTTTAAATCATAAGATGTATTAGCAGGATGCCACTCCAGGCGGTTGTAAGTCTAGAAAAGTCAGACTGGTTTACTCTCTCTTGTGGAGGTAGGCCCTTATGTCCCCTTTTCACTTAGATTTAGGTCGTGTCTTTAGCTTGTGCTAAAGCTCTCTAGATTTAGAATCCAATGTTGACTGTTTCTCTTGGGTTATGAGCATAAATCCTTGCCTCTTAGGCATCTCTAAAAACTTGTGTTGATGAATTATAAGCCCTAGCAATCAAATAAAATTTCAACTTAAATAAATAAATCTTCCCTTTCAAACATATAAAGTCTTACCATAGGATAGGTTGGAGTGCTCACTACAAGCACTTCATTCTTACTTTTCATTGGATTCTAAAATAAGTCTTAAAATTTCAACCAAGCCTTACCATCAGTTTACTCTCTCTTGGAAGTAGACCCTTATGTCCCCTTTTCACTTAGATTTATGTCGTGTCTTTAGCTTGTGCTAAAGCTCTCTAGATTTAGAATCTGATGTTAACTGTTTCTCCTGGGCTATGAGCATAAATCCTCACCTCTTAGGCATCTCCAAAAACTTGTGTTGATGAATTATAAACCCAAGCAATCTAATAAAATTTCAACTTAAATAAATAAATCTTCCCTTTCAAACATATAAAGCCTTACCATATGATAGGTTGGAGTGCTCACTAGGCTTCCTAGTATCCGAGCACTTCCTTCTTACTTTTCTTTGGATTCTAAAATAAGTCTTCTAATTGAACAATCATATTTGATTTTCCAAAATTACCAATCTTTTGATAGTCTTAACCTTTAAATCTTTGGAGACAATAATTGACTATTTTAATGAGAGTATTTCTAGGAAATCACATTTCTAAGATGTAATTAACTATGAGTCTTACCTCCATATAGAACTAAAGAACCCAACATAAAATAAACCTTACTTTATTTTTCATGTAAAGTAGGGAAAGATCTCATACAAGACCCATCATATTTTAGGAGTCATTATTAGGTGATCAAGTCCATTACAAGGTGATGTTTCTATTTCTTGAGATGGTACATCATACCTTAATGTTGTACCCAATCGGTTCAAAAAAACTCCTACAATCTGCGTGGTGTCCACATGACCCATCCGAAAATATACACCATAGGATCCAAATCAGGTTTCATTTTCTATGGAGCCCGAATATCCCCCTTTTGTAGTGACCCCGGAGGTGTAAGACGAAGAGGAGGAGGATGATGATTATGAATACTAGTTTTCCCCTCTTTTCATTTATTTTGTATTTTCCTCATTCTTTTGAACAATTTATGTAGCCCTCTTTTTTATATTAATAAATACATCTTTTCTTTCATGTATTTATGTATTATGTATATATGTCGTTATTTGTCATTTGGGAAACTCTAGGATTAAGATAATGAAATATCTCTACTTAAAAAATGGCATTAGAGAGGAAACACTTCAGCACTGCGATTGCATCACCTAGGTGCTCCTCTTCTGCAAGATTTAAACTTAAGACCCAAGAGTACAGTGCCTTGGCGCTCGATATTCATCGCTATGATGCCCTATAGACAACCATTTTTGTTTATTCTGCCAAAGAGGATGGTGCCTTGGCCTCGATATTATCGCGATGCTCTAGAGAGTTATTTTTTCAATCTATCCAGGTGGCGCCTCGGCGCTTGATGCGGCACGACACCTATTTTGAACAAGACTTATGGTTTTAAATTCAAAATATTAAATTAATAAGCTTCTGGTGCTTAAGAGTGTTGAGGTGCTGTTAGATTTTTGACATGGACAACCCCGAGAGCATGGGGCTTTAATAATGTGACCAAAGCGCCTGTTGTTCCTTGGTGTCAAAATTCAAAATTTCAGCGGAGTAATGCCTTATAAATGTTAAATTTTTACATGTTTAATGTATAGCACTCTTCTCCTTTATTCTGGATCTAAGATCAATCGAGTGGTGGTTTTATTTCACACAAGAACTATGTTTGAAGGTAAAACATATTTTTAAGCATCGTGCCTCGGCGTTGAAGGCATGGTGCCTCGGTGCTGTATTGAGTGCAGGAAACCCGAGAGCATAGTGCCTTAGCACTAAATATCCGGCGCCACGACGCTATAAGGTAGAGCGCCAAGACTTCATTTACCAAAAGTTTGGCCCCTCGACATCGCGAGAAGGGAATGCACATATTGACCAAAAAGTCTTGAGATATCTAGCAATTTTTATGAAAATTTTGGCAGAGTAATATTTTAGTAATGCTAGGTTCTTGTATTTTAGTGCAATCCTCCCTAGTTCTAGATCTAAGATCAATAGAGGGAGGTTTCTTTTTTTCTTGTGCTAGGATTAAGTTCAATGATAGAGGTTTTTTCTTCTAAACTTTGAGATTTTAGAGATATGTGGGAGTTCTTCTACTCTGGATCTAAGATGGACGGAGATAAACTTCTTCTATTTCTCATCGAATTCAAGATCAAAGGTGAAATTTTGATAAAAGCTAGTTTTTAGTGATAAAAATAGGGTAAAAGATGCATTATTCTAGAAATCTTTTATCTGGAAAGGGTGAGATTGCTTTTGTGGTGATGAGAGTCATTCCTGTAGCAGAGGTTCCCAGAAGCAAGAAGCACCAAAACTTAGAGTGAGGAAGTTGAAGTATAGAGAGAGAAGGGGGGGGGGGGGGGTGTGGCGCAGGAGGGGAGTGTAGTTTTTATAGTAGACTACAGATCATCATCGCAGCATTGCGGTACTATCATGGAATTATCGTGGCACCATCGACTCACCAACTGGATTAGCAATTATCCTTCTGGAAGGATTGCCATAGTGCCTGGTGCCAACCAAGATCACGTGAGTGGCTGGCCAAAATTTTATTTAATTTTAAATTTTTTATGTGAACAAGAGGACTGCGACGAGGCACCTGGTTTAGTTTTTAGAATGGTTTATTAAAGCTAATTGAGAGTTATTTCAAAAGAACATATCCTTTGAGAGCCTAGTAATTTGTATACAATGTGTGTATCAATAGAATGAAGATAGTTGATGTTTTGTTTTGTGAAATTTGAGTGAAAACTCTTGGTTTGGAGTTTGGTGGATGACTTTCTTGGGATTTGGTGATCTCTTGTTGTCATTCCACTTTGGTGGGTGGAATCCCTACTCATTTTATCATCCGGCTGCCACACTTTTACTCCAACATATTTTTTTTTATTCTTTCCAAATTAAGCCAAGTAGCAAAAAATTATCATAATTCTACTTGCTTATCTTTCTATCATAGCACTTGACAACTCTTCCATCCTTTTTTTGACATTATAATATATTTTCAGAATAATTAAATTGAACATATCTCTTTTCATTAACTCCCTTAAGATCTACGCAAAGTCAACCTTTTAAATTTAAAGTAAATTCTACCACCATTTATCATATCCTTTAATTAATATTTAACCATCACAAAAATATTATAGTTTATGCTTATTCTCTATCACAATCATAGAAATATTTCTATGTGTTTCCTTGTCGATGAATGAAGCAAAGATTCTACTAAAATTAAGAGAGACATTTGGATAAATTATACATACTTTATAACTTAAAGTCATGAGATAAATACTTACCACTCTTTAAGTAAATTAGCAACAACTACTTATAGGAAAAGTTATAACTTAAAGTCATTTCATACCAAAATCAAGAGAAATGCTCACTAAGCACTTCTAATGAAATGTTGAATGAGGCCAAGCTTTTCTTTCATAAGCACTTGTTTTCTTTCCACCACTACTTTAATTCCATAATATGGTGATGGCTTAATGTTGGCTCAATTTGGATCTAGAAAGATGAAATAAAACAATGAATTTTTCTATATGAGCAAAACTCTATAAGGTGTATACTTAAGGTGCCTAATTATGGAGAAGTTGGACTATACACTAGTCATCATCGCAATTAATTTGACCTTACTCTTAAGAACATTCAAAATAATTTATCGTTGATCTCTTTTTAAAAGAATTTTTGTCCAAATTGGATTATTTTAGGTGATTCTTAAAAATAGTTTATCAAATTACATCAATTTTAAATATATTATATGCAAAGGACCATCATCAAGGTGCATGCATTAGCATTTGGAAAGGAAGTCACAACTAAAGATAATTTATTCTAGAATCTCTATTTAAGTAGTTTATATTGAGTCTAAGTAGAGAATTGCAATGGTATTAAAAGCATAGTTGGAGTTATACTTACTTTTGCAATGATGTGTTATTCCTTAGAATAGGTTTTGAATTAAGAATCAAAGCAAAAGATTTGGTCATCTTTTGCTATTCCCAACTTGTTGTAAACCAACTAAATTAGAGGTATAAAGTAAGATAGGATAATAAGTAAAGATACTAATTCAAAGTAAAAAAATTGAAATTGACAAATTTAATTATTTTGTAAAGAGTAGATCCTTAAAGAATAAAATTAAGGGAAATTTAGATACATAGCACACAATTCTTATGCATTTACATATCTAACACCTAAAATTTGATATTTATAAACATAGCACATTTCCAAAAGTGAATTTAACTTCAAAAAAGTAAGAAAAGTATTATTTTTATTGTAATAATAAAGATTTAGGTGTGATATATGTAAATATTTATGTTTGGGTGTTAGATATGTAAATATATAAGAATTGTATGCTATGTATGTAAATGCCCCTAAAATTAACTCATTTAATAAAGTCATCTTGATGTTTTAAACAAATATTTTATGGTATAATCAATTTATTAATCAACTTTCTTAATCTTGCTTAATTAGACAATTCATCATAGATGAACAAAGTCTTATGTATCAAAGGATGAACAAAGCAATCATTTTACCAAAAAAATCCTAAGTATCAAAGGATGAAAAGTTAAATCCTAAAACTCGAACTCTCTTTGTAATAAGATCAATATTGAGGGTGAAAGAACAATATTTAAAATAATATATCTTTAAAATCTTTGTAATTATTTATAAATAAGTGTTATGCATTTAGAAAATAATTATTTAAAAAAAATTTAAATAAAAAATTAAATTAATAATATTCTATTTTATAATAATTAGACAAGGCGATGTTGGAATTTTATTTTTGATAATAAGAATATAAACAAATATATAATTTTGACTCAAAACATAATGCAGATCCAATGAAAGTTTTAATTAAAAATATTATATAGAATTTAATTTAAAATTGGATACCAACATTTTAAAAATACAATTAAATTATCTGCTATACTCCTCATTAAAATACTTATTATATATCTCTTTGACTCAATAAAATTTAATAATAAAATTGTAAAATTCCAAGCTGAAATGGAAAATGAATGGATGTCAAATTTTATATAAAAGAAATATAGAAGGAGAATTATTAAATCTTCTTTTCTTTTCCAAAGAGGAAAATATTGGTATTGACTTAATATCCACGTGGCAAATTTAACACAGACTCCCCTAAAAACATAAAAATAAATAAATAAATAAAAACTTTTTCAAAGCCTTATGTAGTTTATGGGAGTTAACTCGCAGACCAATCATCGATTAAAATTTATCATCGAGCATGTAATTTTAATCATTAGTGTGAATAACAAAAGAAATAATCTAAATAATGACAAAAATATTCCTTTGTAAGTCTACATATAATCCCCATTTTCAGCTCAGCTTATAAAAAAAGTTTCCTAATTGAAATGATCTAACCTCTTTGGTTATGAAGATCAACACTACTTTTAGGTAGTTCCTTAATCTTTAGTTGATCAAACACTACTTTTAGATTATTCATATATTAAGAGACCATTTGGGATTGTATTTTGCTTTTGTTTTATATTTATTATTTTATTTTATTTATATTTTGATTTAAAATAAAAATAGATTTGTTGATAATAGTTATTTTAAAACATTAAAATATTTAATATTATTTTGAGTATTTTAAAAAATAGAGTGATTTATTTTCTAAAATAAAAAATAAAACACTTAAAAATACATTGAATAAACAAATTGTTGATAGTAATATAAAAATAAAAACATAAAACATAAAATAAATCACACACACACACACACACCATCCTCAAATAATCTAATGAGGACATCCATCATCATCAACCAATTGGCTTCATACCTTAAGAGTCATCCTCTTTGAAGATGGAATCCATCCAACCATCCTAAAAATAATTTCACATTAAAGTTATTGCCCCTCAATAAATAATTCCATCATTGATATTCTCTCCTCAAACATTTAGCAAAGGATCATACCATCCCCCAACCTTTGTGTTAATGCATTCAAGTCCAATCTAACATTTATAATTATTTCTTGTGTCATCTTATATCATAAACCTATTTTATATTGGCCTTTTGTGTGTTTATATTTGATTTTCTTATGAATAATAATTATTTTCTTAGAAAAAGTGGTATTTTCTTATGTAAGAGAGATCATAAAAAAGAGATTATGTAAGCACCTAAAAGTAAAATGCATTGAGAAGAAATCTATGTGAGTTATAACTTAGATATTTTACAATGAGGATTGCTATTATACCTAATTTTAATCTTTATATGAAATAAAAATAAAATTAAGTTAGAATTCTTTTTTTTAGTTAAAATATAGGAAACTTTCCATGCATAGTATACAATTCTTATGCATTTATATATTTAACACATAAATTATGATATTTATAAATATAAGAATTTTTTTGTGCATAGAAAGATATATTTCACTTTAATTTTAAAATTAATGATGATATTATTGTTGATGTAATATTAAATATTTGAGTGTTATTTTTATAAATATAAAAGTTTAGAGTTTTGGCTAGTGGTTGAGAGCTTTGGCTTTTAACCAAGAGGTCTTAAGTTCACTTCCTTAAGACAAAATTCACACATATAATGTGTGAATTTGTGAAAAAATTTGCTCAGATGTCCAAAAAATTATATATATAAGTTTAGATGCTAGATAGGTAAATATATAAGAATGGTGAGATATGTATTTAAATGTCCCTAAGAAAATAATATGATGTTCAAAATCTTTATATTTAAAATAAGGCCAACTTGCATAAAAATATTCTTCCAAAGGTGATTTTGTCTTTAAAAAAAAATACAAAGTGGAAGGAATAAAGATTAATAGTTTGAAAGAAATCCTAAACCATCAAATACAAAATAATTAAACTAAAATTAATTATAATAATTATTTTTTTGTCCTTGAAAAAATAATATGATATTCAAAAATATCTTTTGTACCATTATAAGAAGGAATCAATACCCAAAAAAGGGCTTTTTTAATTAAGTATCATTATAAACTTAATTAGAGAATTAAGTATCATTAAAAAATTTAGAAATAGGTATAGTCGCCCACTAAGTGGGCGACTAGGTAGTCGCATCAACTCCGACGTGGTAGGGAAGCTAATCCGGTGTAAAAGTATAGTGCTTAATTAGTGGGCATTAGGTCTATAACATCTTAGGTAGTTGCCCAATAAGCTGACGGGTGCAGGATCTGCAGGCTAGTCCCACAGAAATTTTTTTTTAACATGCGATTGGCTATTACATCAAGGATTGACTTTAAGCTCTTATGTTTTTGCTTTAGGTTTGGATGTTCCATATGTGAGCTTTAAGCCCTTATCGTCAATTATGGAGATCAACCTTAGAGTGCAGATTTTCATTTAAGTAGATCTAAAACTAAGTATATGGATGATTCATTGCAAAATGAATATAAGTTCTACAAGTCATTCCAAAAGTGAGTACAAGTATTTACATAAATGGATGATCCATAAATAAAAATAAAATAGATAAGAATAAATGTAGTACAGACACACAAATAGATTATCTTAAACAGCTAATGCCTCCGTCGTCTGCATGGAATCACACCACTCCAAGGTGTGTACTGGTTAGGTGCATGTGATGGACGATCACGCAGCTGATGGTGGCCCTCCAATGCAAGATCTTCAGAAGTCTGCGTAGGATAGTCCTATGATGGGAAGATAGGCGGCTGTGACTCATACATGTATGGTATGTAAAAGGACCTGGATCAACATATGTAGATGGTCTGACGCCCCAGTCATGTTGTGGGACATCCTCTGTAGGCTCCAATCCATAATGTGGGTCCCCGATATGTACACGCAACCGCAAGTCTCTGCATAACACCTCGTACCTATCTAGAGCTCCCTGTAGCTCGTGCTCATCTACACAGTGGGTTGGAAGATGTCCTGAGTCGCCAAGATGTGCTTCGATTGCATGAAAAAATAGTGTGTGAAATTAGCCTCAAGTAACATATTGAATTCAATCAATACTTATGTTACGCTTACATATATCGCTTCTACAAATGCTCTGGGATATAAGTGGTCGAGGATCTGTCATGGTGGCCGATGAGAGAAGCCCAAGACTAACCGCACATGTCGATTGATAGCCGCCTATCCTCATCTTCATCCAAGCCCTCGACTAGGTAATCCCTCCGCCTCTCCCAAGAGGCAATGTGCACCTAGTGGTAATAAACCCAGTCGACATCCGCTTTCGCTCGATCATCGACCCTTTTGAAACTAGGGTCAACTGGTGCCACATCTACTCTAGGTATGAGTCTAAATTGTCGTAGCACTCAATCAGGTAAATGCCACTTCACCCTCTTCCATTGACAAACTCGTGCCAACCATATGTCGAGCTCTAAGCATGTAATGACCGTAGCATGATCTCAATATATGGCTTCAATCACGCATATTAAAATTATGTTAAATTACATTATAGAAATTTGAATTGAAATGAACTCTGCAAGTCCAACTTGCATATGCAGCAAGCCATCCAGCTCATTTATTTACAATGCAACGTTCATCATTGGCATCTGGTGAACATATCTCTCGTTCCACCTATGCACACAACACATTTAAACAAACATATATGCTAAAAATTTGAAAGTGCAGAAAGTAAAATATACCGCAAACCAATGCTGAGACCGTCGAGATCAGTAGGGTATGGCACACGTAGGGTCGACCTCCCCACATGAAGATGCTCCCAAGATCATATCTGTAGGAGGTGTAGGCAGCCAGCCATGTTGGCCCTGCTGGGCCTAGTAGACTAGTAGAGCTCTCTATAAGTGGGCGACGCTCCTCCATAGACAACTGAATGAATCTAGGTCCTCTAGAAGTGGAAGATATCTTTGTGGTGGAACCACGATATCCGTAGTAAGAAACACCAAATAAGAAACAGAATGTAGGCAAACAGGTGCCTGAAGTACTCCTCAGTGCTCAGATGCGTGTATGACTCTCTGTATTTTAGAGTGAATGGTTTTTTAAAAGAGCATGACTGCCTACATTCCCAATCATAGTAGCTTATAACCCAAGTGAACAATCATCATCATATCCTGCTCTACTTGAACCCCTGCTCATAGTCTGATACTCATCATCGCCTGCAACACTCTGAGGCACATACGGTTCCTCTGAACGATAAATAACATCATCGTCGTCACAAAACTCATAAATAGGATGACAAACTTTGATATTAAATATTACAAGTATAAACAGGAAAAGGTTGACAAGGTATTTCCTGGGAATCAGTTCATCAAAGTTGCTCTGTGTCGCCACAGGTGCATGTGCGATGAAATCCTGTATATGCATCATTAGTATATATCGACCTTATCGGATCTAATGTGGATGCAACATTAGCATCATCCACTTCCACATACAACACTAATATCGGCGGAAGCTTCATCCAATGTAATCATACCTCATCGGATATAATGAGCTATAAATTAGTTACACCGGATAACGACATGTAAGACTGAGTGGTGATCGAATTAATGTTCAATGACATCATAATTCGTTGTTTCAATTCCAATAAGGTGCTGTGCCGCAGAACCTTAACTGGATGATTTTGACCTCTCACATAACTTGGAGTGAACTACTCATCGATACTTAGTTCACCTCCATAGAAAAGGATTAGAGAAACAAACTCTCTACTCATTCCTCAAATAACGGAGAATAACCAATCATATCAATATTTCTAAATCTAAAAAAAACATTGCGTCCAAATTTATTTGTAGAATAAACTACATAAATCATAAGAAATTTAAATCAATCGACACGTTATCTGACGCCCATCTAAGGTGACTATTTCTACAAGTAAGCTCTAAGCTTATAGGCCAATCTCAACAACTCAAACCTCATACCATTCAAAATATATGAGTCACTTATAATAGTATACTACATATTATCACCTAAAATTACAAATAAATTACCTGAACGACAATGCTAACACAAACTTACAAATCAAATTCAACCACAAAATTCTAACCATGAGCTCTAAGCTCTAGAACACATAATCTACTAATTTATAAATGAGAAAAATAGAGATTTACCGTGTTTATGAAAAAAATGGAGAATGTGCACAAAAGCGTAGAATTTCGTAGAAACTTCCCAGAAACGGAATGGAGCCACAGAATCATCGCCGAAGCTAATGTTGGGTTCAAAGGTTAGATGGAGAGAAGTCAAACACCTTGGACGCGTGGAAGAAAACGAGGGTTTGGCTAGAAGGGGAAGATGGAATAATGCCGGTTGGAGCAATCGACGGGAAGCTTGAGAGCGAAGATGGCGTTCGGAAGGGGCAAAACGGTGGGCTCACGTGGAGGTGGAGGCTGACGCGGCGGATCGAACGGATTAGAGGGAAAGAATATTGCCGATCGGCTCGATTTCTTTAACCCTCGACTAGTCGCCCACTAAGTGGGAGACTGGCATCATCGCCCACTAAGTGGACGACTAGCTTCAGGTTAACGTAACAACTTCCGCCCATCGGTGTTGACGTGACTACCTAGTCGCCCACTTAGTGAGTGGTTATACCTATTTCTAAATTTTTTTAAATGATACTTAATTCTCTAATTAAGTTTATAACGATACTTGTTTTAAAAAAATTGGATCCATAGCTATTTTTTCTTTTTTTATTTCTTCAAAATTATTTAAATCTGTTCAAAAGTAATCTGTTTAAAAAAAGTAGGATTCACACGCGGTTCTTTTTTAATATAATTATTATTATTGTCAAAATGACAAATAAAAGAAATAAATATCAACCGTATGTATAAATATAAACTCTTTATTTCATTCTCAAATAAATAAATGTATAAATAAATATATACGGAAGATATGCAGACTGTTAATTTAACGCAGGTGTCATTAATGGAATAGCTGAAGCATGGGATTGGATGTCCACTTGCCGGCGTTGGATTTGTGTCACTTACAACAATAGCATATAATTTGAATTATACATTTATATTTAGCTCTGTTATTTGCAGACAGTTAATTTCACGCAGGTTTGTTTTAATTTGAATTATATATATTCTTAAAAATGATATAATTTATTTATAAAAATAAAAAATATAAATACAAAAATACTAAACAAAGAAAGAACAAAAAAAAAAAAAAATTAAAACAAACCTGGTCTCAACAATCCCTTAGAAAATATGATTCAATTTTAACCAAAATCTATGTAATTAATTTTCATTGATGCTATTAAGTGTTAAAATATTTCTAGCATTAGTATGAAAGAATTTAACATCTTAATTTTGTACAAAGATCCAAAATACAGATATAAAAGAATATTGTAACAAAGCGCCAGAATTTTAATATAAAAAATTTGGAAAAGAAAAAAATTATGATGTCTAACATAATGAAAATAATTTACTATAACTATTAGATTACAAAAGCATACTTTCTAGATAATTGGAGAAGATAGGATTAGGGAGTTAGAAATACTTGATTTATCTTTATGTTTATGGAAGAAGCAAGTGGAGGGTGAAAGCAGCGGATGAGGAACAATTGTTGAGTGATAATGGTTATATGATAGCAAACTAATAGAATGATTGATAGTGGTGTTGATCATCTAATAAACACAAAAGAGTGACTATTGTGGGGAAAATTTGTGATATCACATAGAGTTTAGAAATTTCTTATTTGAATGATCAAATGTATCATTAAAAAATAAACATATTATCTCAGAAGATAAATATATTATCCTATAATGGATTCGATCATTTAATAAAAGACTCCTAAGGCTCATGGGTCTTTCGTGTATCAAAGATTTTTCCCCTGAACTATATGGAAGGTAGAACAGAGTTTAATTTAAACTAGGTTCATGGTTCCCTATAGAGGTAAGCCCCTATAGTTAATTATATCTTAAGGAGTGTCTCTTCCTAAGAATATTCTCGATTAAAGAAATAAGTTATTATTTCTAAAGATTTCTAAGGTGGTTTTCAAAGGATTGATTTTTGGAATTTCAAATGGAGCGGTTTAAATTGGAGAGAGTTATTTTGGAGGCCAAACAGGAAGAAGTAAGAAATACCTATTGATAATGGGATGGCGTAGTCATTTCGACTATCTAATAATTGGGCTTTAAATTTTGGAATTTAATTTAGATTTTGAGTTGACATTTTCTAAGAAGTTTAGGACTTAGATTCTACTAGCACAAGATTGTAGAAACGCCTAGGGTTGGAGACTTATTCTTGAAAAGGAAGCTATAGAACCTAGTCTGATGCTTACACATGTCGATGCTCACCTAATTTTATTTTTTGGGAATTATCAGTCATTCCTCTCACTTGAGAAAATTAACATATCTAACTCTTCTGGACTTACAAACCGTCTGGAGAGGGTTGACAACTAACACCACTTAAGTGCATTTTAAATTCATAATGCCAAATCTTATGAATGCAAGATGGTTGGACTGTTATATTTTTAAGAAATGAATCTATGAACCTAGACTCACTCCTTAATCTCTAAGATAATGTAGAGTATGCAATGTATCTAACTAATGCACATTTTTCAAAATTTTATAAATTTTGACTCGATAATTATTTTAAGTCATGGGTTTGCAAGTTATGCCAACATGGTATGTAATTAGAAAGAGAGTCATGGGCCAAATCAATAAATAGAAGACAGACTTCCCCAAGAATGCGGTCATCCTCACATGTCAAATGTCCCTTATGTGTAATGGAAGAAGTTGCCCAATTCAAGGATTAGAATAATATGATTGCATGATTTCCAAAAGCTAATTGGTTTCTAATTGATTTTAAATTATTTTCTAGGGCTTTATTTATATTGTTTGAATTACATTTATTTTATGTTTGAATTGATTAAATTTAATTGGGTACAAAATTTAGTTTTTTTTATGAGCTTATGTCCAGACATTCATCACAAAAAAACACAACACAAAAAGAAATCTAGAAAAATAGGTTGATTCTATTGCACACCTAAAATAAAGCAAGCCAATTTAAATTTATAAAAACAGGCCAATGCGATTGAGTACCATTGTACACCCCAAAAAAAAAATGGGCAATGCTCGCCCTTATACAACCCCGCTTAGAATTACAAGCCTAGATCTATGGGTCTTCTCTCCATGATTGTCTCCTTCAGGGACCTCCATTGGGCATCACAGAGGACCTCTGCACCATCTCCTGATATGAATCCTAAACCCTCTAGATCCTAACCTAATTCTAAGCTCAAATTTACATTTTTAAATTCAAAAATAAATTCTAAGCCCTGCAAAACAAATGTCAGTAAATATAAATAGCACATAATAGTTATATTTTTCAAACATACGGGCTTAGCATTAGTTACTTGCCAAGCCCACCTGTCCTATGGACTATGTTAAGGGACTTTAAGCACTTGCAAGCAAAAAATAATTCTATAATTTTTATCTATGACAACATTCCCTTTAACACAGTTCCATGCAAAAAATAATATTACTTTTAGAAATAACATCCTACCATTCAAATTATCGACAATCAATCCTAGCCATCTAGTCTAAAACAGTACACCACAAAATAATAAAAATAATTCTCATCATATAATCACAGGAAATCACATAAAATCACAGAACATCCTAACCTAATTTTAGGATCCATGACCTATAATTCTAGTGTGTGAAGAAAAGAGTTTGTGTGGCAAGACATTACTAAGCTTTATGATTTAATTTTTATTTCCTTGGTTTTGAATGTTGGTTTATTTACCTTTGGATAATTTCAATTCAAATTATTTAATAATTTACATTCATTTTAGGTACATTTTATTATGTTTAAAATTTAAATTAATTTTTCAGGAGTGAAGAATAAAATAGGTTTCATTTTAAATAAAGCTCATTCCATTCAACTAAATCCTAATAGGATGATATCTTTATTCTAAGGTAAAGATTCATCCTAATGATCTAACTAAAATCCTAAGTATTTTGATTTGAACTTGAATTTAGAGGGTTTGACTTGATTTTGTTTATTTCATTTCATTTTATGTTTCTCTATTTAGGTATTTTATGATTTTGGTTTGGATTAAGTTATTCCATCTATCATTATAATTTGAGCATTTTTTTTATTTCTTTGGTTTAAGGTTGTGATATTGATATTAATCACTTATTCTTTTAGTTTGAGATATTTACTTAGTTGATTATGATGACTTTTATTTGTATTGAATTTATGTTTGATTTAATATTTATGTTTGTTCATTAACTTTACTATATTTGATTTTGGGTAAAATTTAAATGTAGGCATTTTCTTTATTCAAGTTAAGTTAATATGATTTTCATTAATATAAAACTTTTGAAGTTAATTTCATTTGTTTATTTTCATTAATATTCATTAACCTAAATAATGTTATATTTGATTTATTGTATTTAAGATTATTCAATTATAACATTCCACTTTATAATGTATTCATATTAATGATTCTTTCATTATGGAATAGTTCTAAGTTGTTATATTTAATATTTCCAAAATTATGTTTCATTAATAGTTTTAATTTGTAAACATTATGAAAGGATTCCATTTATCTTAATTAATTTAAAAAAAGAATGATCTTTATGTCTTTTGAAAAAAAACATTTATCTTAATGTAGATTTATTCTATGACTTGATTGACTAAAATATGATTTGTTACTTTGTCATTTTGAAATTTTAATTCACTCTAGTTTGTGTCTAATTATATTTAACCTTTTTATGTTCTCATTTATACTATTTTTTTTTTTTGCAAATGATATTAATGTATTTATGTATTGATATTTTACATATTTCAGAAATCAATGGTCTTTCTATATATATGTTTATGAAATTATCATAATTTAGAGATTAATCATAATGAAATATGATTTAAGTTTCCTATTTTCTTTAGTTCTGATTTTTAACGGGAGTTATTTAAATTCTTTCATTTTCAGTTGACTTATATATTTATTTAAGTGTTTTGATATAAACTGTAGTGTTTTAAATTTGTATTATGAATTTTATAATTTCTATAGATTTTCTGATTTAATATTGTCTTCTAAATTGACCTAGAGGCTTAGAAATTTAAATACTCCCAATCCAGAGGTCAAAAGAATCTGAAATTTTTATGGCAAGTGGGATTCCTTACCTATTTAATTTTCCTAAAGTTTTAGTTTGATCAAAGATGTGATTAAGGTGTAATTAAAGTTTTAACTATTTCATTAAAATCTAAATTAGGCTTAATTTAATGAGAATTATTTAAGGGTTTTATCTTTCCTTGAAACTCCTCTCGCATATATATCCAAAGAGGGTCTAGTAAAAATTTTTTATGCTCTGGTTGATTTATTACATTTTATTTAAGTTGAGATGATTAATTGAATTAATCAATTCAATAAATAGCCTAATTAAACGATTTTATGAATTATTATGTTCTCATGAGTATTAATAGTTTATTTCTGATCATTAGATTATATTAAGATGTTTAAAATCATTTTTGATTAATTTCCATAATTTATTTCATTTATTAATAATTAATTTCATGAAAATTATGGTTTAGGGTTTAAAATTTCCAATATTAGGATTCATTGATCAATAAATTATGAAAACTTTACATGATGTGTGTCTTAATATCAGTTTTAATCTCCCAAAGTTTCATTTGTATTAGATTATTAATTTTAGAGTAATTAAGGTTTGAAGGTTTACATTCAAACCTAAATTAAAGTAAAAATACCCAAATTAATTTTGGGGATTTTAATTTTCTTGAATTTCTCTCATCAGGATGAATCCATAGAGCTCAAGTTTATAATTTTGGATTCATTTATTTTATTAATTTTGAAGTTTCGTGATTTTTAATTGTTTTATTAATTAAATAGGAATTACCCATTTTAAGATTGTGGGCGTGGCATCACCACGGCACATGCCATGTGGCGTGGCGTGAGTGGACCACGTGGATCTCGTGTGGCATCCGTGTCAAAAGAGGTGCCACGTGGGATGATCCTTGATCGTCGATCGAGCATCCGCTCAATTCGCGATTCCTTAAGTTTAATTAGAGATCCACTAAATCTCATCGCTCCTTTTAAAAGGAATGGACGGTGAAGATTATGTCCCCGACGATGGAGGTCGAGAGCTGTCCGTCATTTTGCATGATTTACGGCCAGCCATATGGATATTGAAATCACACACTTTCGATTGCAAAACCATCAGTGAATGCAATTAAAGGGATCTAAGCAATTTGATCTCACTTGAGATTAAACTTTCTTCAAAAAACACCAAAGCCAAAAGCTTAGAAGAGGTCGTTATTGGCATACCTCAGTCTCGGTGATCTCCGGCGGTGGGGTCAACTCCAACAGCTGTGGAATGACATGAGGATCATATGTACCAAAGGAATTGGATTGCCTCTGAATGCTCCCTAGACCAAGCTTCGATTTGAATTCTGGCGTTGGTCATTCTCAGGCCTCCCATGGTGAGGGAAGTGGGGGAAAGTTTGTTTCAACTTCATTTGAGGTGGTGAAGGTGATGGGAATGTTATTTCTCTTGGGGGTTGCTCTATGCGTGTAATGGCTCTTGGCCATGAGGTCTCTCTTTATATCTTCCCTCTTCTTGGTCGGCTAAGCTAACCACAATCTTTGGAAGTTAGACATCATGTCCCTTAGCCATCCTACACCTGCCTAAGATGAAGAGGTGGAGGAGGAATTAAGTTATGCAAAAGGAATTTGGCTAGTCATCCATTTGACTAGACTTGGACTCTTTCAGTTTAGATTTATGTAGGGAGTGATTAAATGACTTGATTGAGGTTGAGAATCCTCATTAGAAAAGTCTGAGAAAATTTCATTAATATCTTGAATGGATTGATAGAAGAGAGGATTGAAAATTTTAAGATTAAGGTGCTTAACTATCCTTTGCATTAGCTTAATTTAGGTCATTCCAACTAATGAATTAACATTGGTTCAATGTTGGACATGTGTACATTTCATCATTAATGGACCTTAGGATAAAAGTGTTTCAACAACTTTAAGGTTTATGATGTATTTGATCTAGGTTTAGTCCATTTAATATCATTGAATTTGGATTGGTTTTAATTATGTTAAATAGTTTATTTGGATTAATTATAATGTATTTAATTTTTCAATGGGTTAATCCAAGCAATTTGGAATGCATTGGATTAAATAATTCCAATTTTATTTTATTTTGAACTCATTTGACCCAAGTTAGGTTTAATGGGTTAAGTTTATTACATTTGGGTTACATGACCAATTGGCCAAATTGAATACAATGATGGATTGATTTATGTTTAGGTGTGTTCCTATTATCATTCCATCCATTTGGAATGATTTTATTTGGTTAAATTTGGTTGGTTGACCTTTGACTTGGTGTGACCCACATAAGTCAAACTCATGTACAAAGTTTGGCCAACCTTTGACTTTTGAATTGGATTTGGATTCATTTAATTTTATGTTTCTGATTTCATTTAATTAGGATTTTTTAGTTTAATTTTAATTTGTTTATGTGGTAATAAGCTTGATTGAGATAACTAGGTTTACTTCCTAAGACCCTAACCTAAGCTTAATTAATTATGTATGTTTAGGTTTAATTGGATTGAATCTAACTAAACCCAATAAGTTAGATTAATCCAAAGAAAGTGCACTAGATCACTAAATGTAATGACCTAGGTACTTAGTTAAAAGGCTTTCTAATTTTGGATTAGGACAAGGTGTCCTAATGAATGCCTTTGGAAGAAGTGTTATCCTCTTCCAAAAATGAGGTCAACAACTATGTTTGGATGATGATAGGTTGAGAAATGATGGTTGGATGATAGTGATCAGATGATGATGATGATGATGATGATGATTGCTAGTGGTGGTCATCATTAAGTAATGATAATCTTGTGATGATGGAGAAGCAATGATGAATGATAGATTGCAGTCAGATGATGATAATTAGATAATGATGATTGTCGATATTAGTTGTTGAGTAGAGCTATAGAGTTCTTTAGTTCTCTATGTTCCCTTTAATTTCTAATTTAGCCTTGATCATTTGATGAATGAAGCATTATTTATAATTTTTAGAGTGAGTTTTTTGCCTAATTTAGTTAAAGTTCTAAAATACTCCATTGGATGACATTCTGCACATTCAACATTAGCGCTTTAATGATCATTAAATTGAGTGACCACACACTTATTGGATTAGTTAGTTTAGATTTCTAGTTTAACTAATATTCAAAAGTTTTTTTATTACACTTCAAGTGTTTGATTCAAGTTATTAATTTAATATAGATCTTATCATTTTTTGGACTTGTTAGATTCATCTTGTTAAAATTTTTAATTTGACTATAAATTTATTAATATTAGAATTCAAATTATTTAAATTTAAATTAAAAAAGTTTCAATCAAACATTGCTTCAAGATTTATACTAATTAAAGAAATTTTCTAATGATGTATTAAACATAAATTAGATTTACACTAAATCAAGTTGCTTACTTCAATAAGCCTAATATTTTAGACAATACTCAATAAGAACAAATCAAAAATGAAATTCAGAAACAATAATATTTTACATTGTGTTTTTAGATTAACTTTCTGCCTGCGGTTAGGTGGTATTTGAGAAACTGCATTTTAAAGTTGTGATGAGAAAGTTATATTTTCTTAATATAATAAGATAGAGTATAGTGACTACTAAAAAGTTGTGTTTTAAATTTTTAAAAATAAATAAATTTTGTAATACACACCACAACTTCTTCTACAATAGCTATAGTTATCTTAAATAGACTCTTAATCTCAAACAATTGAGATTTTGCTAATGGTGATGAATTATGTGATAGATAATAATATTTAAAATATTACTATAAATTTAAATTATAGTAATATTTAAAAATTACACTATATAAATATATTCTTAAAATAACATAAAAACAAAAATAATCCCAATTAAGCCACCATTTTTTTGGAAGTTTGTTTGGACGGAAAAAATAAAAAAAACAATTGTTTTAGAGGACGAATACACGTAAGGATTGCTATATATTCTGAGCGATTGACATATGACCTATATATGGAAGCTGATAGGAAAGAATTAAAATGGAATTATTTTTTAAAAACTTTCAGCTTTAGCTCTTCTACAAACGAATATTCGGAAGAAGGCTTTATTATATTTTTAAATAATGTTATAATAATCAAATAAAATTTTTTATGATTAATTATTACATTCTTGGCAACTTATTTTCGACGATATACCATTGCTTAATATCCCAAGTTTTTTACTTAAACATTTTGGAGAATTTACACATATCACCACATTTTTCATGTATTTATATATCTAATTTTTAAATTTTGATATTTATTCTAATAATATTTTAGTTTTATAAGTCAAAATAAACACATAAAAAGATATGTATTTCATTTAATATATTATAGATTTAGGTATTTAAGGAAATGTCCTTAAATACAAGGAATAAGATAATGTGCTTACTCCTTAGTCCTTACCAAACCTGATGATATCAGTCTCTTTTATTATTGAAAGTGGTTAAGGGAAAATAACACAAGCATTCCATAATCATGATGCTCATGACATACAACAGTTCAGACTTACGTTAATGCTCAAATCAATATATATATATATATATATATATATATATATATATATATATATATATATATATATATATATATATATATATATATATATATATATATATATATATATAATTGGGGTTTACATATATAACATTCTAACCTTTATCACATCAAAAATATAATCATGCGTAGGACTACAGGTCCCGTCGGTTGAGTGCTTCACTCCCAACGCGGCAACCTCATTCTAGATGCATGTGTGTTACCATTAAAGCTAACATGTAAATATATATATATATATATATATATATATATATATATATATATATATATATATATATATATATATGTAAATCTTCTTAATATTTAATTCTCCATGTTACAAGATATTTTTTATTTAGAGAGAGAGAGAGAGAGAGAGAGAGAGAATAGGATATAATAATATAGGCTAAATTTTCATAATAAGTCTGTTTAGTAATTTAATTAGCTAATTAGGCAGCTTAAAAAATTTAAAATAGAAATCCAATATGATCGGATCGACCGATGCTCATCCGATCCGAGCTCATACCCAAAATATTAGGGCCGAACGAAATCCCGAGGTCGCCGCCGTAGCTCTCGGGTTTCTTTTCCGTCGTCCCCCCGCCATTCGCTACCGGCAGATCCGCTGTCGCCCGAAATTGCTCGTCAGCCAAGGAAGCTCGCCGGTGAAGAAGGATCTCAAAGGGTTTTGTTGAAATTTTTCCACCGATTTAGGTATTTCTAACCCTAAACAAAAAAAAAATTGTTAGATTTTGAATTGTATGAGTTTATTTTTGTATGTTTAAGCTAATTATTATGATTCTCATAGGAAGTTTGTGTTGGATCTCACTTTGTATGTGATATTTTATTTTTTGGGGATTGTAATTTGTGCGCAATATATTTTGCTTGATTAAGTGTGTATGTGTAGTTTAATTAGGTGTTATCAAGCTCTTTAGTTGGATCTCACTTTGTATGTGGTGTTTTTATTTTTTTAGGGGATTGTAATTTGTGCGCAATATGTTTTGCTTGATTAAGTGTGTATGTGTAGTTTAATTAGGTGTTATCAAGCTCTTTAGTTTAATTAGGTGTTGTGACATTCCAGTATTTGGATTGTATTTGTTATGCTGAAATAATCTGATAATTATGAGAGGCATCATGTTCTCTTTTAGGATTGTGTGATCGTTTGAAGATCAAGCTCCATGTTGATTTCACATATTAGGATAGAGTGATTGTTTCAAGATTAAGTTGTCTTTTAGGAATGTGTGATTCTTTCAGTCTTCTTTATCATCTATTAATGCAAGCTTTCTTGGCGTATAGTAGCTCAGATACTGGTGTTTCGTTATTACTAGTTAGTGATGAGTTCAGATACTGTCTGTATAGTTCTTTATTATGGTGGTGAACTCGAGTAGCGATTTCATTCCAACATATATTGGAAATCGTCCAGCCCAAATCCCACCATTAAATTTGAGGAATTACAGAAAAGAGTAATGATGTCGCTGCTAGATCCATCAAAGTTCTCTATTAATGGTGGGTCATTTTCCTATTGAGTTGGATTTATTGCAACACACATTAACGATGAAGAAGTATGTGAAGCTATAATTAATGCGATGTGCACAACCTATTGTGGTGTATGTCAAAGTTGAGGAACTCCCATGTGGAGATTAACAATAGAGGAGAGAGCGGAATCACTAATTACATCACACCACCTTCTCTTAGTGGAACTCATGGGTTGCAACAAGAGAAACCGAATATTTCCGGCACAAGTTCTACTCATATGACGACCGAAGGTAATGAATCGAACCCACCATCTAATGAAGATGTTGAATATGAAACTATGCCCATGGAGAGTATGCGATGATGATGATGATAGTGACTGGAGTGGCCGAAGGGCAACAAAAACCATCCCATATGGTTAGAGATTTGATTGCCGATTACTCAATGAGAACAAGTCATACTGAGGAGCATTTGATACGTAATAATGATTACGCGTAATGCTCAAACCAGAGAATGGGATGAAGACCTTGCATTTGATGGCTCATCAGATGATTCATCCTTTGAAGAGGAGAACTGCATCCCTAATGAATTGGTTGAAGGTATGTGCTTTCGTGATAAGAAGCAGTTACAATTTGTTATTCAAGGTTAGTCAATTATGAACAATGTTGAGTATGTCATATATGCTTGAACCAATCAAAATTCACTATGTTGTGCACCCACCATTACGCCTAGACCATGTTTGTGGCTTACATGCCTACCCGAAGAGGTTGGGTGGTGCTTGGAGGATTGGTTCAGTATGCTCACCTCATAGTTATACTAATTCTATTCTTAATGTTGTACACAAGCAATGCACATCACAATTCATCAATTATTTCATCCAACCTGCAATGTGACGTCACCGGACCAAGCCGTGGAGATTGTAATATCGAGTCAAAGTTCAACATAAGAGTGTCTTATATGAAGGAATGGGATGCACAAAAAGCAAGCTAAGGTAATTTTGGCGTTGGGAGGAATCTTACGATCATTGGGAAAATTTATGGTCGCTTTGTGCATCTATGCCGTTCAAGATATCGTACACAATAATCAAATAGATTCCAATGATCGTGCTCGAGCCAATACGATGGCGATATCGCCCGCTTTATGTCTTGATGAGACATTCCTCCCGGTAAGTACAAAGGCACTCTACTGGCGGTTGGGATCGATGCAAACAACTTTGTTCCCACGCCTGTGTGGAATCGAGTGCATAGAGTCATGGATTTGGTTTCTACACACTTGGGACTTGATCCCATTAGTGTCTAGGGTGATCTCACCTCATCTCGATAGACATGCGTCTTGTCAGGGAGAGATCTTTCCTGCTATGCTTCTGCGCCATTTGAGGGAGAACTTTAAAAAAGCTGTACGACAACTCAACATAGCTATGCTCGATAAAGCAAGACATCGATTCGCTAAATTTTTTTTCTAAGAAATTTGTGAGCCTTTATACTTATGTAGTTGTTATACATACGCAGTTTAAGTATACTTCATTTTGGTTGCAGGTTTCAGTGCTTGAGGCAGCTACACACTTGTTGATGTTTAGGGAATGGCCTGTTAATTGTCCTAGATTCATGGGTGTCTTGCAAGATCTCCGGCGGTGTATCCTAGATGCAGTATATTAAGCTAGATCATCACTTAGACGATTCGCGAGCCGCGGTGCAGATGAACACATTCCACTTGACCAGGTGAGATGGCATCACTACCTGATATTCGCATGGCATTGGATAGATGGCCCACGTGATTGGCGGTGTTGTGTGGAGGGAAACGGTGTGCATGTGACAAATGAGTTGATAGGAGCGCATCCAAAGCCACACATCGTGTACCGTGATCCGATCTATCCACATATCACATCAAAATTTTGGATGGGACAGGCACATGCACGCCTTGCTTACCATTACGATGGCTGAGATGGACTTACTACAGAGATTCGTACTTAGATCTACTACTAGAGATCCGCTATATCGTGATATGTATTTTGCCATTGGATCTTTTCTTCCCCGACACTTCCGCCTGAGGTTCATCTACGATCTACTATTAATGGAGGATATTCATACATTTAGGGGTTTTCATCACTGCTTGCACATCTATCTAGAGAGTTACATGAGACAACGCCAAGCCATAACATAGCGGATGTATTCATTTATTAGGTGTATGGGCTTGGGAGCATATCGGCGACTACCTTACGTGTTCCCTATCCCAAACATTGATGGGCTGTTGGATGTCGGTGGAATGAAAGGTTTGTTCGGAAATGCCGATCCAATAGCGAGTTTATGGATGAGTTGGATGACATTAGAGTCGCACGTTGAATTTATGTCTTTTATTAGCTTGCTCATCATGTGATTGCAATTATTAAATAACTTAGTGAATGCATCATCTGTCATCCATATCGGATCCGCATGCTGTCGCAGATATATGTTTGCGGAGAGGAGATATGGCTGAGTGTCCGTTGATTCGCTTGGAAGAGGGTAGAGTGATACCGCCGGTGGTCGAGCATGCCTCCTACATCGATTGATGTTGCTGGATAGATCCATCGCTCATTGGGTTGATGGATGAGGAAAGGCGATGTTGATTGGGTACCACCCTACATTGCATAGTGGGAGGGTCGACGTGAGTTGGTTGTGATGGTGGATTCATCGCGATGGGAGCATCAACCAGAATACATGAGGTGGTATTCTTCTACACTTTATATGCGCGAACGATAGTTCCTCGACACATACTACCTTCGACAAGACGTTTGATGGTTAGTTTATGTAAAATTACCCCTTTTCCTCTTGAACACCGAGGATATATTTGTGTTATTTCAGAGGTGATGACACGAATTTGAAAGACATCAACTATTACGTGATTGATTGTGGAGCGAGGCGTAACATGCACATCTCGACGATATACAAGGATACTAACATTCCGTGCACTCACTGAGATATTCGTCGGTGGATGTGGGTCCATCCTCTACGCTACAAGATACCATACATTTACCATTCCGATTCATATCATGATGTGGTCTTAGATGCACTTGGCATGCACCATCATATGGTTCACCATCATTCCATATGACACCGCCATACGAGTGTATCACGCTTTCGTATCTCGGCTTCCACTGATATACCACATGTTACGGACTTGCGATGTTCGCAACAACCTGGCGAGCAGGTGGAAGAGGAGGAGGATCGTCATCAGCATCATCTACGTGATCGGCCACGTCAACCACCATCCCATTACACCCCTAGTAGCGATGCGATTCCACCACGCATGCATCAATGACGATAGTTGTGTTATCTTATTTTTACGGTTCATGGCATATAGTTTTAGCTATTTTTTATTTCTAATGTTCACTCATTTAGTTTCTTCTGATTGTATACTTATAGTGTTGTTTGTTATTAGTTTAGTTTGTTTTGGTTAATGCAAACATGAGGAGCAAAGATTCAACGTGAAATTACATATATTTCAACTCTGACTTAAGAACTTTTTTGCCAAATATGAATTTTTAAGTTGGTACAGACTCAAATGTAGGTACATCTCGATACTAAATTAACATTACATGGAAAGATTCAAGCTCACCTAGAGATTCGTCGAAGTTATCAACATGAAAGTTATAAAATTTTTCATTATCTTACCAACGATACCAAGACGCCAAATTCGACCTAATGGCGATATGGCCAAAAAAATGATCAATTTAATTTTTTTTAAAAAATTATTTGAGCTGAGGGCGACCGGCTATTAATGATGATCGGCCATCGGGCTTACTAGGCCTATTTTTATTTTTTATTTTTAAGCTGCCTAATTAGCTAATTAAATTATTAAACAAGTCTATTATGAAAAATTTTCCCAATAATATAAAGGATAACGCAGAAGATGCCAGTTTTAACAAAGCTGAGACTTTTTTTATCAACTTAAAAAGAATCATTTTCTTCTAATGAGATGCGTCCTATTCTTTTGGTAAGCTTTTACAGGTGGTACAACGTGGAGAAGATATATATATATATATATATATATATATATATATATATATATATATATATACAGAGAGAGAGAGAGAGAGAGAGAGAGAGAGAGAGCTCTTCAACTCGCTCTAACACGTACAGCAAGGCTCCAGTTCAATTTAATAACCAGCAACGACCTCGAGCTTCTTAATTTTAACCATTATACTGATGTGCTTCTCTCTTGACGTAGGATCTCCTGTGCTGTCTACTAAACCAATGCACCACCTTCGAAAAAGCTTGTCTCCACACTAATTAAGAAAATAAATAACAAGAATTAAGATATGAAATAGTTTTATGTTACATGCCTACAAAAAATGCAAAGAGGTTAATTTATATGCTGTTTTTTTTGTAAAACTTGGAAATATTATACAATAATTTAAAATTAAATTGCTTGCCTCAACGAAAGATATATATACATATATAATTGAGGAGGATGGAAAATGAGAGAAAGAGAGGATTTAAAATTTAATATTATATATAATATGGCTCTATTAGAAAGAATTTTTTTAATAATCTTTACATAAGTTTTTGGCTTTTCTCTTACCTTGTGCTCAGAAAGGTTGGCCCTTTCACAAGAAAATATTACATCGAGTCCACGTTTTACGCGACTCAATCAAAATGCCGTGTCCGATTTTCCGTTTAGCGATTAAGAGCGTAAGATAACGGACTGCAGAATATAACGACGGCCAGAAAGACATTTTCCCCGCCCGCCCGGGTAAACGCGTCGATAAATGACGGACGAAAGACATTTCCCACCAGCCTCGTTCAAAAGCGGGAGAAGAAGAACGAGAAACATTACCGACGTTCGACATTCCTCGTCACAGAACAGTTTAGGAGGGAACTTGTCCATAACGGATAACTTTTAACATTTAATTATATAATAATTATTCAACATCGAATTTTGTAAAACAATAGATTAAGATGGCTTTTAAATTTGTCCACAATTAAAGGTAAAATGATCTACTCCAAAGAGGTACAATACTGTGGAAAATACAACCCGAAACCATCAAAGCGCCATCAATGCTTCCATTGAGATGTCTTAAATATAATCATAAGAAATAAGCAAAATAAACGCAAAAAAAAGGTCAAAATCGACCCTCCAAAGATAGAGTACGCAAAAATACCACTTAAAATCATCCAAACTACCATCAATGCTTCCATCGAGATGTCTTAAACATAATCATAAGAAATAAGCAAAATAAACCGCAAAAAAAGGTCAAAATAATCAGAGCCTCCAAAGAGGTACAGAGTAGATACTAAACCAGTTCTTAACCATCCAAACTGCCATCAAATGCTTTTTGGAATGTCGTAAACATAATCATAAAAAAGTAGGCAAAATAAACTACAAAAAAAGGTCAAAATTGATATACCTCCAAAGAGGTACACAGAGTACGATATAAAAATACCACCAAACCATCCAAACCGCCATCAAATGCTAGCAGATGTCTTAAACATAATCATAAGAAATAAGCAAAATAAACTTGGAAAAAAAGGTAAAAAATGATCTGTACCCTCCAAAGAGGTACACAGAGTACAGATGCACTAAACCAGTTCTTAACCATCCAAACTACCATCAAATACTTCCTTTGGAATATCTTAAATATAATCATAAGAAGTAGGCAAAATAAAATACAAAAAAAAGGTCAAAAAATCGACCAGTCTCCAAAGAGGTACACAAAAGATGTAAATACCACCTAAACCATCCAAACTGCCATCAAATGCTTCCTTTGCAATGTCTTAAATATAATCATAAGAAATAAGCAAAATAAACTTGGAAAAAAAAGGTAAAAAATGATCTGTACCCTCCAAAGAGGTACACAGAGTACAGATGCAAAATACCACCCAGAAACCATCCAAACTGCCATCAAATTATTTCATTTAGATGTCTTAAACATAATCATAAGAAGTTGGCAAAATAAACTGCAAAAAAAAGGTCAAAATCGATCTGTACCCTCAAAGAGGTACACAGAGTACAGATGCAAAATACCACCTCGAAACCATCCAAACTGCCATCAATGCTTCCATTGAGATGTCTTAAACATAATCATAAGAAATAAGAAAAATAAACTTGGAAAAGAAAAGGTAAAAAATGATCTATACCCTCCAAAGAGGTACACAGAGTACAGATGCACTAAACCAGTTCTTAACCATCCAAACTGCCATCAAATGCTTCCTTTGGAATGTCTTAAACATAATCATAAGAAGTAGGCAAAATAAACTGCAAAAAAAGGTCAAAATTGATCTGTACCCTCCAAAGAGGTACACAGAGTACAGATGCAAAATACCACCCAGAAACCATCCAAACTGCCATCAAATGCTTCCTTTGCAATGTCTTAAATATAATCATAAGAAATAAGCAAAATAAACTTGGAAAAAAAGGTAAAAAATGATTTGTACCCTCCAAAGAGGTACACAGAGTACAGATGCAAAATACCACCCAGAAACCATCCAAACTGCCATCAATGCTTCCATTAAGTTATCTTAAACATAATCATAAGAAGTTGGCAAAATAAACCGCAAAAAAAGGTCAAAATAATCAGATCCAAAGAGGTACAGGTAGATGCACTAAACCAATTCTTAACCATCCAAACTACCATCAAATGCTTCCATTGAGATGTCTTAAATATAATCATAAGAAGTAAGCAAAATAAACTGCAAAAAAAAAGGTCAAAATTGACTTGTACCCTCCAAAGAGGTACACAGAGTACATATGCAAAATACCACCCAGAAATCATCCAAACTGCCATCAAATGCTTCCATTGGAATGTCTTAAACATATTCATACGAGGTAGGCAAAATAAACTGCAAAAAAGGTCAAAATGATCTACACCCGTAAATCATCCAAACAACATTTCTAATTGCAACTAGAATGTAATGAACATTATTTCTAATCGTAAAATAAATCAATAAAAGGCAATAAATGATAGTATTTGCACATATTTATTGATATAGTCTAATGATTACAATATCCTCGAGGGATTACTCGACTATTGCTTAAAGAGCTATAAACGACCATCATGGAAGATTGTCTAAGAACACAAAGCGGATAATGTCATGCAAAATATTTTCTGAATAATCCATCATCGCCTTAGTGTACCTTCACCGATTGATTATGGAGCTCGAGTTAAATTCGCATGTAGAACATTATATTAGTTAAATTCAGTAAATATCCTCTTTGCTCTAGACCATCACATGAGAAGATACTTGAATGCTCACAACATCTTCCCGACTAAGAACTCGATACAAATAAGTAATCCCATCATTTCAAATTTTTGAAGTACAAGTTATTTCTAGGTAGTCCTATCAAAATGCATACATATGTTTTGGATGTATTTTTATTCTCTAAGTTTCACCAAATACTCCATGATATCACATCGACTTAGTTACCGATAGCCTCCAACTCCATGCAAAAATTCCTCTTCAAACATATGTAAACCTTTCTTGTATAAAACATAGCCTTATTTTAGAATTGAGTCTTAATAACAGAACAATCGATACTTGAAGTCGCCATGTTCATTCCGATGCCATGTATCCATAACCTTTTCCAACCCCAAGAAATAAATGAGCAACTTATTGGTTTTGAAATTCCGACATACATTGTTCGGACTCACTACGCTATGCTAACAAGATGCCCATGAATGAGTCCATGAATGCAGACCACTTGGATCTAATTTTATAAAGCTCATAACAAGGATCATGAAAATAAATTGCCTTCTTCTAGTATGACCAAGCCTCTTTAAACTCTTTCTCCAGTCACACTTACTCATGCATTTATAAAAATAGCCCTTGTACTTATCTTGTTACTATTAAAGCAATGAACCTTGGAAGGAGCTTTCTAAAACATGCCATTGGCAAACCTATGAAGTATGCGGCAATACAATTTCAATATCTCAATAGCGATCTTGATCAAGAAATATTGTTATAGGATGTCTGATTCATCAAGAAGAAATGTTTGGAATAGCCATGAGAATGACTCAATTGTCTCTTCCGATAAAAGGCTACTCCAAATAATACATTTTGCCGATGATTCACTCCAACAAGAGGGCACAAACGATTATATTTATTGAGTCAATAGCTTATGCCAAAAATTTTCACATTCCCAAAACAATCATATTCTATCCTAGACATGCCATTACTAAAAAATAAACTTACTAAGCAATCAACTTGTACATCATGCAAACATCCCATCCGCTTCTTTCCTTAAACAACTCTATTAATGCATTCTCACCATTCGCAATCCTTGATCTTTTCTCTTTCTAAATAAAATTGAAAGCATCTCTTTTGAAACCGATATTCTCCCACCAACTTCCTTTAGAAATGCATCGTTGCTCTAATACCTCTCATTGTCTTCAACACGACGCTTTCATCGCTAATGCATTGATCCGAGAAGATGTAGGTCATTCAAAGAATGATTATGACTTTCAGATATTTTTTTAATCGTCCCCTCCAAATCAACAAAGAATCTAATCATGGTGACAACCAATTATTGTATAAACTTTCTGAATTTTGTTAAGCCATTTAGATAGAATTTCTTCCCACCATAGAAAATCTTTAGATTTCAATTTCTTTGAGTTTGGCCAATAACTAGTATGGTCCTTCAACATAAGCCAACTTGATGTGCATAGTCACAAGACTATACATTGCTTATTCAACGAGCAAGGAGTTTCCCAAATTTGGGTCATTAGACATCACGACGTCATCGATACTCATCATTATTGATGCCAAAGATACAAAAATATGTTAAAAAATCGATGCAAAATACCCACGAAACCATCCAACCGCTCAAAATGCTTCCATTGGAATGCCCAAACATATTCATAAGAAGTAGAAAAATAAACTACAAAAAGGTCAAATGATATTTCCTCCAAAGAGGTACAATAGTAGATGCAAAATACCAACCCTAAACCATCCAAAGCCATCAAATGCTTCCAATGAGATGTAAACATAATCTCAATAAACAAAATAAATTGGGAAAAAGATCAAAATAATGTACTCCAATGAGGTACATGAGTAGATGCACTAAAACCTAAACCATCCAAACTACCTCAAAATGCTTCCATTGGAATGCCCTAAAATAATCATCATAAGAAGTTGGTAAAATAAACTGGAAAAGGTCAAAATAATCTTCAAAGAGGTACATGAGTACAGATGCACTAAACAAACCATCCAAATCTCAAAATTCCATTGGAATGAAACAAATCATAAGAAGTTGGCAAAATAAACCGGGAAAAAGTTCAAAAATAATACACCTTCCAAAGAGGCATAATGAGTACGATCACTAAACCCCTAAAATCATCCAAGCCTCAAAATGCTTCTAGAATGCCCCTAAATATAATCATAAGAAGTTGGTAAAATAAACTGGAAAAAGGTCAAAATAATCATACCCTCCAAAGAGGTATGAGTGATGCACTAAACCCCTAAACCATCCAAATCCTCAAAATACTTCCATTGGAATGCCCTAAACATAAACATAAGAAGTTGGCAAAATAAATTGAGAAAAAGTTCAAAATACTCCAAAGAGGTACAGAGTACGATGCACTAAACTCCCAAACAATCCAAATCGCCTCAAAATGCTTCCATTGGAATGCCTAAACATAATCATAAGTTGGCAAAATAAACTGGGAAAAAAGGGTCAAAAATAATCTGTACCCTCCAAAGAGGTACACAGAGTACAGAAGCACTAAACCCCCCAAAAACCATCCAAACTGCCTCAAAATGCTTCCATTGGAATGCCCTAAACATAATCATAAGAAGTTGGCAAAATAAATTAGGAAAAAAGGTTAAAAATAATATGTACCCTCCAAAGAGGTAAATAGAGTACAGATGCACTAAACCCTCCAGAAACCATCCAAACTGCCTCAAAATGCTTCCACTGGAATGCCCTAAACATAATCACAAGAAGTTGGCAAAATAAACTGGGAAAAAAAGGTCAAAAATGATTTATACCCTCCAAAGAGGTACACAGAGTATAGATGCATTAAACCCCCCAGAAACCATCCAAATTGCCTCAAAATGCTTCCTTTGCAATGCCCTAAACATAATCATAAGAAGTTGGCAAAATAAACTGGAAAAAAAGGTCAAAAATAATTTGTACCCTCCAAAGAGGTACACAGAGTACAGATGCACTAAACCCCCCAGAAACCATCCAAACTGCCATCAAATGCTTCTTTTGCAATGCCCTAAATATAATCATAAGAAGTTGACAAAATAAACTGGAAAAAAAAAGGTCAAAAATAATCTGTACCCTCCAAAGAGGTACATAGAGTACAGATCCAGAATACCACCCAGAAATCATCCAAACAATCTCCAAATGTCTCCTTTGGAAAGCCCTAAACATAATCATAAGTAGTTAGCAAAATAAACTGGGAAAAAAAGGTAAAAAATGATCTGTACCCTCCAAAGAGATACACAGAATACAGATGCACTAAACCCCCCAGAAACCATCCAAAATGCCTGAAAATGTTTCCATTGGAATGCCCTAAATATAATCATAAGAAGTTGGCAAAATAAACTGGAAAAAAGGTCAAAAAGATCTCCATACAGAAAAGTGATGCACTAAACCCTCTAGAAACCATCCAAACTACCTCAAAATGCTTCCATTGGAAAGACCTAAACATAATCATAAAAAGTTTACAAAATAAACTGAAAAAAAAGGTCAAAATGATACCCTCTAAAGAGGTACACAGTAATTAAACCCCGAAAATCATCCAAACCGCCTCAAAATGCTTCCATTTGAATTCTAAACATAATAATAGTTGGCAAAATAAATTGGAGAAAAAGGTCGAAAATGATCTATACCCTCCAAAGAGGTACACAGAGTACAGATGTAAAATACCACCTAGAAACCATCCAAACAATCTCCAAATGCTTTCATTGGATGTTAGAGATTTTTTGTTACATATCACCATGCTAGGGATGAACCAGTACTTTGTTCATTCCTCCCATGGCTTTATCCCGTCTTTGTTGCAAATTGCCATCCCTGTTGCGTGATGCTTGATAGGGTGATAAGTCCTATTTTTGTTGATTGTCTAGGGTAATTCTCTGGTAGAGGTTTATATTCTCATCTTCATCGCAAATGGCCGTAAATCCCTATTGCGTGAGGCTTGAAAGGGTTGTAAGTCCTATTTTTGTTGACTGTCTAGGAAGATAACTCTGTAATGGAGGTTTATACTCAGTTTATTTTATCCTTATGTGGTGATTTGTTTCAAATTCTCCCTGCATCATCTTCCTCTCTCCCTTTTTCCCCTTTTGGTTATATTTCTCTAGTGGATTCCACGTCGATGCAATCAAGACTCATCGTAGATATGATAGGGTGATTAAACTCCTCAAGTTGATTTTAGATTTTTTGAGATGTTCCTTATATTGAATCTCTGCCTCATGAGGATAACATCTTTGATGCTTTAGCTTCATCTACGATCTCAAAATCCATTATTTTTTGAGGGATCGTTAATTCAGAATAAGCTTTAATAATGGCTTTAATTTGCTTGAGCTTATCCTCAATGTTGATTGAATTCCACAATTTTAGTAAAAATTGTCTTTGAAGGACCGGCTGATTGAAAGGGTCCTTTCCAACTATAACGTTCTAGCTCCAAATCCATGGGATTTGGAAGTATGTGAAGAAATGAGCAAGATTTTGTCCTTGAATTATTTTTCTGGGATTAATAGCCCTCATTTTGGGGGTAGCTTCCATCCAGTCATTGAAGAGCTCTTTGATTGGATCTAGAAGAATATTTAATTCTACTCCAAAATAGTTCCACAATCTGAAGAACCATGCTAGAAGTTCTTTGTTGATGATATCCTTGTTCTTTATGAACATCCATGAATGCCTTTGTTTGTCAATGAGAAGGAAGAAGGCCTTCATCATTGCTTGCACATAGCACCAATAATATACGTCAATTTTGTACTGTAAATTAGTGGGGGGATAAGAATACATTTTTCTCTTGGAATGGAGTTAGACCCCATTCACTTTGATGAAATATTTTTTGTATAATGCATTTGCTATATAAAATTGTATGGTTCGTCTGATCACAAATATGATTAATCTCAATACACTTTAATTATATTAAGATTTTTTTCATAATTTTCTCTTGAGAGATTATATTCAAATGGGAAAAGATTGTTTCCCAAATATCTTTCAAATAAGGCTCATTATTATTTATTGATAATCAAAGGGATTAATTTCAATAATATTCTATTTTATTTCTTGAGAAATAAATAGTTCTTGCAATACATATTTTAGGGATGGTGTTTTTTTTTTAGAGGGTTCACCCTTTTCAACCATAGTTGAAGAGGAAGTACCATAAAGATAAGTTTGCAAATTAATCATTCCAATTGTTGAATTGATAATCTTTGCCATTAGCCATCATGACCTCCATGAAAAGAAAGACATCCTCTAGAGTAGTCATTCTTCCATGCGGGGTGATCCACCCTTGATCGTCCTTGCAAGAATTCACAGGTCAAAAAATCAGGAAGAGAATTTTCATTACCTTTAATGAATTCGTTGACAAAATCAAAGACAGAGAGCTGCGATTGCCATGATGCAAAAAATTTGTTTTGAAACTAAATTTTTGACATCTTGTTCAATGATTTATTTAACCGGAACACCAATAAGGAGAAAATATTGATTAAGTAAATCATCAAATTTTGAGATGCACTTAATCACGTAGTATTTTTTTTTGATAATGAAATACTTTTGAGTAGGATTCTATTTACTAGAAATCTTCTTCTTTAGAATTCTTTTGATGCTTTAAGATACCTCCATAGACCTTATCAAAGGCATCAGTTTCAATAATTTTGAAACTAGTAGGGTCCACAAGATTAAGACAGGGAAGGTTTTGAACCCTTTCTTTAATTTTACTTGCCATGAAGTATCGTCATGGTGGGGATTTTTTAATCAAAGAGTAAGATCTTTGGCAAGATTTTGATAAATGACATATAATTGAGCTCCTAAGAACCATCAGAATGGTTTTATCTAAAATGATATCGAAATTTATAATTCAAATTTTATTAATTGGTATAATAGAAGCATTGGATAAATTATGGCCTAAAAATCTTATTTTAGTTTGAAATAATTTGATTTTTAGCTCAGAAATAACTAACCCATTTTTGAAAATTAACCATTTAAATATTTTTAGATGGTTGATATATTCATCAATAGTATTTGATAACACAAGAACATCATCAATATAGACTAAAATCAAATTTGGAAAATATTTTTGCATTATGCAATCTATTTAATAAATCTCTTTTATCACGAGTTGAATCATCTTCAACTTATGCTAAAAGTTTAATTAATTGGTCATTTTGCTCGTGGGTGAGTATAGCATTATCATATATATTTATTATTTTTATAATAATCTATGATGGACTTGCAACAGTTAGATTTATCGATTTAAATCTGATGAGGATGAAGATGAAATATGTTCTTCTTCATCTTCTAATTCTATTTCTGAATCAGAGGATGTAAGTAGAATTTTCATCAGGGTTTATTTAACCCTTCTCAATCAAGTTCATTTAACTTCTGACAGCATTTATTTACGTAATGAATGCATAACCACATTTATAATATTTTATTTCTCTTGTCTCTTTAGTTTTAGAACGAGAGAGAGTGCTGTTTGTGCATGAATTTATCACATTTTTTATGATGTGATTTTTCACATTTACAAAAAATAGTCTTTCTCTATTTTTGGAAAATAAAGGACGCACTAATTTGCCAAGCTTCTGTCAGACGTTCTCTTTTCATTTGATCTTTTAATTTAGGATCGGAGCATATAGCTAATCCAATTTTAATAGATGCAAATAAGGTTTCCATATGTTAGGTTTCATATGGGATGGTTCCATCATAGAGGTGAAGAGAAACCTTAACCTTTCAAAGAATAGATGAAGGCCTTCAATGAATTTTTGCTATGAAGGCTATTGCATCATAAAGTGTCATGACGCATGCTAGAAATATATCCTTGTACCATCAAAAATGGGTTAAGGATGGACATCTTAATTTTTGGAGTAAGGAGCAAGTTTTTCTCCTTGATCTCCAGATCTAGCAAAATGATCATAATTATTTGGAGAAGATTATAGAAATTTTCATTAGATTTCTGTTCTTTGGAAGATTCTTAGTTTAAGTCAATTTTGCTAAAGAGGTCTTCCCTTTGAGAAACAAGAGATCCTACCATCCTTGAGTTCAGAGAATCAAATGATGGCTCGAGCAATAATATGTGGTTTTTTGATGTCTAGATTGAACAACAAGAAGAAACATATGCATTCAATGGGGTATGAATGATTTGATCTAAAATGTCCATCAATATTCCATTCATATAAAGAAGCTCCATCATACGAATTTCCTATGAAATGAGAATCTTCCTCAAATAATAAATCAGGAGGTGTTGGTTTTTTATAATAATGTTTTTCTAAGTTTTTCTTGGGATAAGAAAGTTTTTGGATATCAAAAGGAGGATGAAGATCTTGTAATTCTTGAAAAAGGTTTTGAACTTTTTCAATATTAATTGATTGATCAATATCAGTTTCGGTTGAGGATTCATTTGAATCTTCATTCGTTTGACTGATATCTTCAAGAGCTCCTACATACTTTTCACTTAAATTTAGAATCAAATTCAATGTCTTTAAGAGAGTCCCAACTTTAGAGCCGTTTAGGAGGTTAGATAAAAGGTTTCACAATGGGTTTATACTAGTAAGCTTTTTAAGCTTTACTAGTTTCAAGATTGTTTAAGCATCTCGATTTTAGACTCTGGCTAAAAAATATGATCATGATTATTTGAAGTATATTATTACTATAATTGTTGTTTAATTACGAATAAAATTCTTTAGAATTTGTGGATTAGAACTTATTTTTCAAGGTCGCTAATTCTAAAGATTTATCATCCACCATTTTTATAAATCGATGGAGGATAAGATGCTTCAATTATTTTTCCTTGCTCGTTGCCATTTTGGTAGTTAAAACAAAGAACTTGGGAGATTGAGATAGCCAAAACCATGCTAATTTAAAGGAATAGTTGCCTTGGCTTGACTATTTCTTTCTCTCATTTTCTCAAAATATAAATCATTTATTTCAAGGTCCAGAAGTAAAACTTCATACCAAGTATGAAAATTATCATACTTTGGTTGGAAGTATTCTTCGAATAACCTCTAGTCTTAGTCTATTGTAGCTCATTAAGACTAATGTTCATTTCGATGGAGTGGGAGATTGATTTTCTCACCAGATGATAGATGATTTTTATTTAGGTGAAGGGCCTCAATCGATGGTTCGAGTGTAAACCATCCATCTAGACTTCTCTGAGGTTTCAGAAGGGATAGAAACCCTAGGAAGTGTGATGGATCGACGAGGGTTGAATCTGACTTCAACATCGCTATTAACTGTTCGAATTATCTGATCTACATTTTGATTAATGGAAGGTCTTGGTGCGACCACAGATGGTATAGTCCATGATCGGAAATACCACCTCATTCCATTTAATCACTCTAGTAAATATGGGATGCTAACAGATTTATTTCGAAGTAGTTTTTTGAACTCAGAACTCTAAGATTTAGAGTATTTAAAACTCAAAATGAATTAAAATTAAAGCAATAGTTTCAGAACCTGGGAGAAATCATAACCATAAAGCTATAAATGTAATTTTAAAGCTTCAGAATGCTTTATATCAGAAAGAGATAAACTTAGATTGGGAAATGTGTTGAAATAAACGCCCATGACATAAAGCTAGTCTCTACAACACTATTAGATTAGCTCAAATAAGCATTAGTGAAAAATAGAAATGATTTATCCATTTGATGGTTTATTTTGATAAAAGTTCCAAATTGATAAAATGATAGTTTATCAATTTTGGGGAGAGACCATCTATTTAGGTCTTCTATTCAAAGGGAACTTTGCCATTTCAAAGTTCTTGATTAAATTATTTCTCCTAATAGATTAGATGTTACTTCTGAAGAAGTAGAAGCCATATAACCAAAAGGGGAAAAAGGGAGAGAGGAAGATGATGCAGGGAGAATTTGAAACAAATTATGACATAAGGATAAAACAAACTAAGTATAAACCTCTATTAGAGAATTATCTTCCCAGAAAATCAACAAAAATAGGACTTACAACCCTTTCAAGTCTCACGCAATAGGGATTTACGATCATTTGCGATGAAGACAGGAATATAAACCTCAGCCAGAGAATTATCCTGATCAACAAAAAATAGACTTATCACCAAGCATCACAACAGTGGATGGCCATTTACTAAGATGGATAAAGCCATGAGAGGAATGAACAAAGTACTGGTTCATCCAAAGCATGGTAAAATGTAACAAAAAATCTATAACATCCTTCCCCTCCCCAAGAATTTACCCCATCATGGCTCGATGACTTACACGTGATATAAAAATCGACATAATTGAGCTCTAAGAACCGAAGTGGTTTTATCTAAAATGATATCAAAAAAATTTGTTAGCAAATTCAATACTTCTATTAATTGGTATAATAGATATATTATAAAAATCTTATTTCGCTTTGAAATAATTTGATTTTGGCTCAAATAACTAATCCATTTTTTAAAATTAACCATTTAAATATTTTTTAGATGGTTGAAGTGTTCAATATTTGAGAACACCAGAACATCATCAATATAGACTAAAATATATTTAAAATAGTCTTTAAATATATTATTCATGGTATGATGAAATTCAAAAGGTGCATTTTTAAAATGAAAGGGCATTACGTTCCATTTGTAATGTCCAAAGGGCACCATAAATGCTATTTTATAGCGATCCGATTCTTTTATCTGGATCTGCCAATATCCTGATTTTAAATCAAATTTAGAAAATAGTTTTGCATTATGCAATCTATTTAATAAATCTCTTTATTAGGAATTAGATATCTGATCCATTTTAAAACTTTGTTTAGCGGCTTGTAATTAATTACAAGTTGTGGTCTCCCTCTTTCCTTTTCTACCAAATTCATAACATAGAATGCCGTACAGCTCCAAGGGGAGTAGGATTGCCGAATTATTTCTTTCTTTAATAAATCTGCAATCTCTTCTTAGCATAAAGCAAGGTAGTGCTTGTTCATCTGATAAGGATGAGCCTTAGTGGGAATGTCTTGTTCATTGAAATTATCAATGTACGGGAGATCCACTACATGAGTCTTTCTTCCGTAGAATTTGGGTTGTCACCACACTTCCTTTAGAATTCTTGGTGGCAATTTTGAATTTTTTGCTTTTAATTTTGGGAAGAAATTTATTGTTCAATAAGTTAAACTAGCAATTTCTTCTTGTAAATAATTTATATGCATAGACTTATTATTAAGCCTATTCATTTCATTTATGATAATTTCTTTAGGATTGGTGATAAAACGGAATGTGATTTCTTTATCCCAAAAAAACACTGAATTCCAGTATCATCAATTTTAGTGATAGGCATTATTTTAAGAAGAAAAGGAGTTCCCAAAATAATGTGTTGTGTCAAATTTTTGAATAAAATAAAAGGCATTTGAATACAAGTATCATCTTCACACACGGTCACAGATGATAATTTATACTTAATTTGTAAAGATTCACCGTCGGCTGCCTTTAATCGCTGGCTTATTTTTTCAAAATATTTAGAAGGAATTATTCCTTCTTGTATACAATTTAAATCTGCTCTGCTATCAACTAGAGCAGTTAAATTTGGTAAAATAAATTATTTATTTATAATTAATTTAATGGCAATATACCAATTCTTGTATATTGTCTTTTGCATATTTTGTTAGAAACCTAGTTCTTGATTAGAATCGGCTTCTATATTTTCAAATGAACGATTAATTTCAAGATCCATTAGATGACCATTCATTTGCTTTTTCGCCTTTAATTTGAGATCTTCGATTACCTCCCTTAAAAGAATAAAGTTTATTTAACTTATCTAAAAGAGTGGACCATATTACTTGGCGATGGGTATGCATGCCTCTACTATCACCGTATGGTCGAGGCAAGTCCGGGCCATGGATGTGGTGATTGCCGATGGTGGCAAAGAAGGTGGAGGCTACTGAGGTTGTGGTCTCTCGGATTAATCTCTAGCTTCCTTCTTCCCCTTGTTAAACACTATTACTGCTCCAGGTTTCTTCTCATAAACCTTTTATTTAATTGCCCAAATGTTATTTTAATTTTAAAGAATTTGGTCACTTTTCATATGTTTTTGTGATGTGAAAAATCATCAAAAAACACTGTACTTTGATGAAAAATTGAACAAATATTTTTCTTTTTTTAATTTGTTTTTAAAACTAATTTCATGTCGCCGATCTCACTTTGTGGGATAAAGGCTTGTTGTTGTTGTTGTATTGATTAGATTACTAAATCTATGAAATTATATATCTATGATTCACTACAACAATAGAGGGCTTTAGTCGATTTTTTTTCATCTAAAGTAGTGGTTAAAATTGTCATATTTTTATTTACTTGGTTTGAAAACTTACAAAACTATTGTGCTTACTTTTCTCTAGAAAGGCTTTCCGTAGTGGTTTAGCAATCAGCGAGAAAAATTTACAGCAATAGTTTCACCAACAGTTTTAATCACCCGATCTTCCATCCTGCGGCGGTTCGAAAGACTTTACTGAATAATAGAGTTTTAAGCATTCATTATGCAAATACTCATGAAGACTTACACATGATTATATGTTACTATAAGCACAAGAAAGAGCATGATACAAGCAACAAAAGTTTAAACACAACACCTAAACGCATCTAACCTATAACTAAAGAAATAAAAATAAGAACATTCATATTCTTAGATGAGCATCCATATCGATCTTCATTAGATGGCTCATTATCACGCTATGAAATAAAAATTAAACATTTTTGCCATCGATAGAACTACAACAATTACTACGATTAAGATTTTAAGAAAGTGAATATTGAGATATCATCATACTCATCATTTTATTGAGATGGGTAGAAGTATATTTTTTTATGAGACAAATTGATATATATTTAGCGGGGTAGAGCTCGTTACCTAACTATTTCTATTTACTGGGATGTACGGTAGTACCCGGCCACATCGACCTCTTATCCTTTTATGAAATCTATGAATATTTGATTGTCATGTTTAGTTTGTCCAATAGAAATTGCATGCTTTTCATAAGTTTCTTAAAGTTTAATGATTGAATGTGTGGCCTGGATGCGGTAGGCTCTTTAGGATAAAACTAATTTTTCTACCCCATTAAAGAACTTATAATTAAATTTTAAATATAATTCATAACCTCACTTTAAAGCCTAGGCTATAATCAATATAATTAAAAGATTTAGTAACCCCTTAACTGAATGATGTATTATCTAAATACTATGCATAATATTTTGTTTCACTCTTTAAATAGGATGATCTCCACTTGCGATAGAGAATTCCACTGTGAGAGCATCCCTTGAGTGGAGAATACCTCATCTCACCTGATTTAGCCAATAACTTCATTTCATTATGCATTTAGCATAATTGTCCCAAGCCTTGTCTAAATTAATGTGTCAAAATGATATAAAAGATTGTAAAAAAATTGCATTTAGTCAGTCATGTCTTCATATCATGATCTAATTTTTTAGGAGGTGAGTTTAGGACTCTAGTCTTCTTCTGATTAAATTATATCTTGCACTTACATAAGACCGAATATAATTTAGAAGCGTAGAAGGTGTTAGGCAAACTCCTTGTAAGTCTAAAAGTCGAGATGGGTTTGTTCTCTCTTGTTGAGGTAAATCACTATATCTCATTTTCGCTTTAGACTTTAGCTTTTTAGCTAAAAGCAACATAACTTTAGGATCTGATACTACTTATTTTCTTCAAGCTATGAGTATAAGTCTTCACCTCTTAGGCATTTCCACAATCTTATGTTGATAGATTATAAGCTCTAGCATTCTAACAAAATTTCAACTCAAATAAAAATAAACTATCTCTTTCATACATATAAAGCATCATCATAGGATAAACTGGAGTGCTCACTAAGCTTCGTAGGATCATGAGTGCTCCCCAGTCATCTTCCTTTGGAATCTAAGAATAAGTCTTCCAAATTGAACTTTTCCACTTGACTTCGATAAATACCCAATCCTTTAAAAGTCTATCATTGAAATCTTTGAAGATAATTATTGATTACTTTAATCTAGAGTGTTCTTAGAAAATTCACATTTCCTAAGATGTAATTAACTATGTAAGCTTGCTTTCTAAGGGGACTAAAGAACCCGATATAAAATAAACCCTACTTTACTTTTCCATATAAAGTAGGAGAAATATCTCTAGTATATATAAAATATCTATCTACCTTAGGAGTCCTTATTATGTGATTAGATTTGTATGGTGATATTTCTATCTTTCGAGATGGTACATCATACCTAATGTCATACCGATCACTTTAATAAGTACCCCTAAGATCGCATGGTGTTCACAATGATTCCAAATTAAAACACCACATGCCCCATGATCTCTACCCTAATCCTAAATTCTTAAGAGAGCAAGTATCAGACTTAAGAAAAGAAGTGTGTGAGAGTAGTCGTAGGCAGAAGGCTTTAGAAAAAAATTTGATTATCACATGGATCAACAACAAAAATAATATTCATATATAGCCCAATTTAATACAGTAATGGTTCATATGTTTGAAAATAATGAGCTTGGAGATTTGTTAACCTCACCTTTGAAATGATTCCCATCTTAGATCTAGGAGTCTTCTAAACACTAGGATCTCCTTAGTCATAGGACACTTCTAGTGACTAAGTGAACACTTAACCCAAACCTAAGGACTTAGGAGGGCTAACCATAGGTTTAGGCTATGTCTTAGGACCTTAAAAAGCCTACCCATCCTATGGCCTAAACCAAGCTCATGCCTACCTTTTTAGCCAAAATCAAACCTCAAATCAATTCAACTAATCTCAATTGGATCCAATCCCATATCCAAACTCCAAGCTAAAATCAAACTCATCTTAACCTTATGATTCAATCATATGGGCTTAATCCAAACCTCCTCCAATCAAATAAAACCCCATTGAATTTTTCAAACCATTTAAATCATCATCTCAAACTCATCCCAAAAATTATAATCAAGCCAAAAAAACCAACAATCAATTCTATTAACCCAGGTTAGCTCATTTGAACCCAAAATGTCCAAATGAGCCAAAATCTAATTAAAGCCAAATCAATTGCAATCAAAGCCATCAATCAATTCTAAATCACCTAACTAACTCAATTAAACTAAATTCAACCCAAAATTAAGCTAATAGACCCATTAGGCTCAGTTGACCCAAAGTGACCTAAAGGGCCCATTTTCCAAATTCAATCCAACCCAAATTGGATTGAACCAAATCATCCAAAATTACCTATAAGATTGTTGATCATGCTTGATTGACCAATTGCAATCAATTAGGTTAAACCAAGTCAATTTGATCATTTGACCCAAGTTAAAGCTTTTAGCCTACATGAGCCACATGAACCAAATCATATCCTATATCAATTTGATTGAAATTAATAATCCAAACCAACTTCAAATCAACCCTTGAACATGACTTTGGCATCAATTGAGCAAAATCATGTCCAATTAGCTCTTTGACTAAGTTGACCCAAATTTAAAAGGCCAAATTGGGTCAAATCAAATTCTAATCCAAATTGATTGTAACCAATGACTCAAATCTATTTAAAATTGATTATTGAATATGACTAAAGCCTCCATTAAACTCAATTTGATCAATTGAACCCAATTAACTCATTTTTCCCAAATTGATCTAAAGGATCAAATTGGTATAAATCGTTCCTAAATCTAAATTGATTGACATCAAAGCCTACAATCATTTTGAAATGATTAATTAAACCTCAAATCACTTAACTGAATTTGACCAATTTGGTCAAATTGGTCAACTTAGCCCATTTGACCCATATGAACCTATATGAATCAAATTCAAATCCAAGCCAAATTAAACCAAAATATCCTAAATACTCATTTGAACTTGACATAAATATTGATTTGACCCAATTTGACCAATTTGCCAACTTGATCCAACCTAGCTCAATTTGACCTGCATGGGTGAAATTGAGCCAAACCCATTCAAACCAAGCTCAAACACATTAAAACTTGGCATGACCCATCCTTAACTCACCTTGGGTTAGCCCAAATCCAACCTAACCCAAACTAAACCTGAATTGACCCATTACCCATTGGGTAAAGCCCCCCACATGAGATAAATCCCACATTTGGATGGTCACACCTACCCTCTTCCCCTTGGAAACCACCCTAAGCTCCAAATGGACATAAAGACCATTGGCTCACCTGACCCAAAGCTGTTTGGATTATCCATGAGCCAAGTGGAGGTGAGTTAACCCACTCCTCCACATTGGAACACTCGGAACCTAAAGGACAGCCACCTCTCTTTCATTGGGCACTCAAACCAAGCCACTTCATCGATTCTCTATCACCCACTACCAGGTGGCGGACACTGAAATGGCAAAGCTAATCTCCACTGTCGGATTATGGGAGGGAGGGTACTTCCCTCATTTTAACTCAAACACACACACATTGAGCATCCTCATAGCATGAGAGAGCCATGATGAGTTCCCCAAGTGATTTCTCGATCTCCCAAATCCTCCCTATTGCCAGAAACGCCAAGCCTGAAATAGGACAAGGCCGATCTCTGTACAACTTCACCAAACCTCAACCAATCTCAATTTAACTTCACCCATTTGCTCACTTGAAGGGTAAAAGCGAATCATTTTTGAATGATTTGACCATTGGACCACCCAAGCATAAATCCAATGAGCTTTTTGGTGGCGTTTGATCCAGCTATCGGGTGAAGGCTTCTTAGTAGGGCTTCTTCTCTTCAAGATTACCTCGGTCGATTAGCTTACAGCTCCAGGTATATTACAAACCAACATTTTCTCAAAATTTTCTAGGTGATGTGGGTTGATTCCCACCATTAGTTCCCCTCCATGAATATTTTGGGATCGATTCCAAGCCTCCACAAGCTCGGAGTTGGATGGTGTCGGTCTTCCATCGTTCGGGGGATGAAGGATCATCCGCCATCCGTTTCGCATGATTGGAACAGACGTCCATGATAAATCTGCTAGATTAATTCACTTTATCCCCTATAGGAACTACGGGATTAATCCCCACCGTTTGAACTTAGATCGAACGATGGGGATGAATGTGTGTCCGCCGCTGCCACGTCAGCGCCGCGTCAGATGAGTTTAAGTGGCCAATCTCGTGACACCACATAGAAAGCGCTGCTACGTCAGTAGTCTGTGTGGGACCGATGGGATTTGGGATTAATTAGGCTTAATAATCCATTTTAATCACTAAAATTTCATAAATTCTTAACTAATTATAGAAAAATTCAAAAATACAAGGAAATATGTGTTGGAAAGATAAAAAAGATGAGATTTTATAAAAAATAATTTCATTTAATTTTGAATAGTGATTAAGGCTTAATTAAGATTTAATTATTTTATTTAGCTTAATTAAGACCTAATTATTTGGAAAATTAATTACAAATTTGGCGGTATGATTTAATGGGATGACTTACGCCTATTTTCTTGGGATTTATTGACAACGTAATTAGAGAAATTGGAAATTCAAACCTTAATTACCTTCCTACTCACTTTAATGATTAATTAATGTTCCAAATAGTTAAAATTATTTAATTTAACTCATTTAATCATTTATTAGCAGTAAAATGATAAGGGAGAGTGATTAGGATCTCATCTCTAATTATTTTTCCAAATTCATTTCATTAAAAGAGAATTGATTAATTCATGAATTGATTAAGGAATTAATTAATTAATTAATGGCCAAACCAAATCAAATTAAAATGATAATTACATCAGATAATTAACAATCAAACTAAGGGTTGCTCTTTAAGTGTTCAATAATATAAATACCCTTAATAAAATTATGATTATCCCATAAGTGTGAAAAAATCATAAAAGTACTTAATCAAATTCTTTACCTTAATTAATCTATAATCATGAGCCAATTGCATAAGTTTCTTTATGAGCATTGCAATTTTATTTTTCATTATATTCATGTCATTTGTGGCTCATGATTAATGATTAATCAAATTAGAGAAGCATAAGAGAGGATAACTAAATGAATTACTTATTGATTTAACTTAATTAAATCATAAAAATCAACTAATTATCTTTGTGTAAACCAATTAAGATTACTAACATGGGAATGGGATTAAAATAACAAATGATTAATCTTCTTTAAGCTTAATCAAAATCCAAAAATCAAATTAATAAGAAGCTTTGGTTTCCTTTAAATAATTTTATTTAATGTGATTGTCCTTAGGAATTAGTGCAGTTGAATGAATCATATGGTTATGTTTAGCTATTCCTTTTCAATAATCTTAAATGTTCTATATCATGTGATCTCATGCATTCATATTTTCAAATCCAAATAAAATTTACTTATATAAGCTTGTATGTGTTGGCTTAATTTTATCACTAATAAATCCAAATTTATTTTTTCAAAAGCTATAAGTTGATAACAATATTTGGAGTGATATTAGTTATGAATACACATAGGATTTGCATATGTTTATAGCTTAAGCATGTGAATGTGAAGCCTTCTTTCCTATGCTTATATATAAATTTACATATGTTTAAATGATAAGAAGTATATAACCTAGACATCTTGAGAATACAAGGCTTTAACCCCAAGAAGGTAATTTGATTATCTCACTTCCTTGATTAATAAACGCATTTATTTAATTTTATTTATGTATATTTGTAGAATTTGAATAGAGCTTTAAATCACATGTATAAATAATTCAACCAAATAAAATATAATCTTTTGTATGATTGTTATTCTTATAATTATTTATACATTCATATATATTTAATACAGTATATATCGGACATCTCAAAAAATATGAGGCTTTAAATAGACCCAATGAGGTCATTGATTATCTTACTTTTCTAGTTTAAACAACGGCACGTACTTACTTACATCTTTTATACATCTGTATATGTATTTGATTAATGAATGGAAATCCTCTTTTCTATTAAAAATATATGCATCCATAACCATTTAAGCATATAAAATACATTACATGTAAAGATAATGCTTTTTTTTTCCAAGTTCCTTATATAAATTTACATAGGTTTGAATGATAATAAGTATATAGTCTAGACATGCTGGGAATACGAGAATTTAACTAGCTCCAATGAGGTCATTTGATTATCTCACTTCCTTGGTTAACAAAAGCACGTACTTATTTAATTTCATTCATATGTATATTTGTATTAAAATTTGGATAGAGCTTTAATTTACATGCATAAATAATTCAATCAAGTAAAATATAATTTCTAAATGTATGCATCCATAATCATTTAAGTGTGCCAAAATATGTTGTATGTATAGGTATACTATGCGTTATATCATATGCTTGTTATGGGTGATGAAAAGAAATGATTTAACATGTTCTATATGATAGTAATTATATATTATATTAATATTAAGATGCATTTCATGTTGAATAGGATTCTTTAAGGTTAACCCAAACTTAGGATTAATAAGACATTTAATAAATCATTCAATGAAAAAAACTAAAATCATAAAAATGTACTTTTAGGAACCAATTTAAGGTAGGGATCAAAGAGATTAAGCATCTTTCTTCTCTTTATAACACTTAGATGCTAAGGGTAAATCAAATGAAATGAAATAAAATACAATACTAAAATTTGTAAGTCATCTAAACAACTTAAAATGAGACCATCCATCATATTAACTTGAACAATTTCAAACTTAAAAAATTACAATTCAAAAGCCTAACTAAGACATACCACATAAAACTTTAGCACGCACATTAGAATTAAGCCACCACTTATAGTCCTAGTTTAAGATGGTGTGATGTTATATTTTATTTTGTGATGTAATATTTTAGATTGGATGTTAGGGTGTATGGATCAGACTGATGCTAGTCATATACTAATCTTACTTTCTAGGAGATTATGCTTAAGGGGCTGCTCAAAAATAAATATAAATATTCTTTTTGCAGGTTGCTTATGCCCCTAAGCATAATCCACATTAGGGCATGTGGGCTTGGTTACACATGTGTAGAGTGCTAAGTCCAAATTATAAACTATAACTGCTTGGGATTGTATGTATATTTAGCTAATCTCTATTTTGCTGGTATAGTTAGATTTACTTTTCAAAAAAAAAATATAATTTTGTAATAGAAAATAGGATTAATGCTATGGGGAGTAGGATGAGCAGTGGCTAAAAGGCTTAGTCCTAGGGTGCACTCTGATTCCTTGGAGCAAATCAAATCAAAAGAAGAAAGAAGAAATGAAGAATGGAGACCCATATCATGTATTCACGAATTATAATAATATTTTATAATTCTTGGTTGTATAAGGGTATATTATTTTGTAATTCCTGGTTGTATAAGGGGATATTATTTTGTAATTCTTGGTTGTATAAGGGTAGAGCTCGGTTACACAATTTTCTCTTTTCTGGGGTATTCGGCGATACCAAGCTACATTGATATCTTATTCTTTCACGGTATCCTATAAAATGATTATTTTTTTATTTTGATCATGTAATAGAATAACATGATTTTCATAGTTTCTTAATGATTGATGATTGAATGTAGGGCTTATATGCGATAGGCTCTTAGGAAAAAATAAATATTTCTACCCAATTAACAACTCATAACAAAATATAACACAACTCATAACCTCATTCTAAAGCTTAGGTGGTAATCAAGATAACTAAAAGATTTAATAATCCCTTAGCTGTATTTTGTATGTTGTATGTTGTATGTCTTACATCATGCATGTCATATTCTACCATTCTTGCAAAAATGAGAGCCTCCATTTCAACACTTTGGGAGCTTGACCCATGAGTGCGACCTCTTATGATGGAGCTTCACCTTCTTTCTCTTTTGATTTGGCCAATAACCAAATTTCATCATGCATTTAGGCATAAGAAACTACAAAGCCTTTGTCCAAAATATTGTGTCAAGATTACATGAAAAATTGTAAAATATTGTATTTTTAGACTAAGTCATATTCTTATGCTAGTCATGATCTAGTATCTTAGGGAGTGAGTTTAGGACTCTAGTCTCTTTCCAAATTAAATAACAAGCCTAGCAATCTTGCAATTTTATAAGACTGACCTACATGAGTTTAAATCATATGATGTATTAGTTGGCCACTCTGTATGTCCGAAAAGTCAGAGTTTACTCTCTCTTCTGGAGGTAGACCCTTATGTCCCTTTTCACTTAGATTTAGTTGTGCCTTTAGCTTGTAAAGCTCTCTAGATTTAGAATTGATGTTACTTTTCTCACGGGATATGAGCATAAATCCTCACCTCTTAGGCATCTCCAAAAACTTGTGTTGATGAATTATAAGCCCTAACAATCTAATAAAATTTCAACTTAAATAAATAAATCTTCCCTTTCAAACATATAAAGTCTTACCATAGGATAGGTTGGAGTGCTCACTAGGCTTCCTAGTATCACGAGCACTTCCTACCTACATGGGGCTTTAGCGATGTGACCGAAGCGCCTAGGTGTTGTTCCCTTGGTGTCAAAAATCAAAATTTCAGCAGAGTAATGCCTTATAAATGCTAAATTTTTACATGTTTAATGTATAACACTCTTCTCCTTTATTCTGGATCTAAGATCAACGGAGTGGGGGTTTTATTTCACACTAGAACTATGTTTGAAGGTAAAACATATTTTTAAGCATCGTGCCTCGGTGTTGAAGGCATGGTGCCTCGGCACTGTATTGAGTGTAGGAAACCCGAGAGCATAGCACCTTGGCACTAAATATCCAGCACCACGACGCTATAGGGTAGAGCGCCAAGACTTCATTTACCAAAAGTTTGGCCCCCCGACGTCGCAAGAAGGGAATGCACATATTGAACAAAAAGTCTTGAGAAATCTAGCAATTTTATGAAAATTGGCGAGTAATATTTTAGTAATGCTAGGTTCTTGAATTTTAATGCAATCCTCCCTGGTTTTAGATCTAAGATCAACAGAGGGAGGTTTCTTTTTTTTCTCATGCTAGGACTAAGTTCAATGATAGGGGTTTTTCTTCTGAACTTTGAGATTTTAGAGATATGTGGGCGTTCTTCTACTCTGGATCTAAGATCAATGGAGATACACTTCTTCTATCTCTCATCGAATTCAAGATCAAAGGTGAAAATTTGGTAAAAGCTAGTTTTTAGTGATAAAAATAGGGTAAAAGACGCATTATTCTAGAAATCTTTTACCTAGAAAGGATGGGAGATTGCTTTTGTGGCGATGAGAGTCATTCCTGTAGAGAGCATCGGTCAAGCAAGAACGCACAAAAAAACTTAGAGTGAGGGAAGTTGAAGTATAGGAGAGAAGGGGGGGGGGAGGGGAGTGTAGTTTTCCCTCCTTTTATAGTAGACTACTGATCATCGTCGCGACCAGCATTATCATGGAATTATTGGCACCATCAACTCACTAACGGATTAGCGGTTATCGGAAATATTGCCATAGTGCCTCGGTGCCAATCAAGATCACAGAGTCGTGGCGTTGTGGCCAAAAATTTTATTTAATTTTAAATTTTTTTTATGTGAACAGGAGGACTGCGATGAGGCACCTGGTTTAGTTTTTAGAATGGTTTATTAAAGCTAATTGAGCGTTATTTCAAAAGAACATATCCTTTGAGAGCCTAGTAATTTGTATACAATGTGCGTATCAATAGAATGAAGATAGTTGATGTTTTGTTTTCTGAAATTTGAGTGAAAACTCTTGGTTTGGAGTTTGGTGGATGACTTTCTTGAGAGATTTGGTGATCTATCATCGTCATTCCACTTTGGTGGGTGGATTCCCTACTCATTTTTATCATCAGTGGCTGCACCACACTTTTTACTCCAACATATTTTTTTTATTCTTTCCAAATTAAGCCAACTAGTAAAAATTTATCTTAATTCTACTTGCTTATCATTCTATCATAGCACTTGACAACTCTTCCATCCTTTTTTTTTGACATTATAATATATTTTCAGAATAATTAAATGGATCATATCTCTTTTCATTAACTCCCTTAAGATCCATAAAGTCAACCTTTTAAATTTAAAGTAAATTCTACCACCATTTATCATATCCTTTAATTAATATTTAACCATCACAAAAATATTATAGTTTATACTTATTCTCTATCACAATCATAGAAATATTTCTGTGTTCCTTGTAGATGAAGAAGTGAAGATTCTACAAAATTAAGAAAGACATTTGGATAAATTATACATATTTTATAACTTAAAGTCATGAGATAAATGCTTACCACTCTTTAAGTAAATTAGCAACAACTACTTATAGGAAAAGTTATAACTTAAAGTCATTTCATACCAAAATCAAGAGTGAAATGCTCACCTAAGCACTTCTAATGAAATGTTGAATGAGGCAAAGCTTTTCTTTCATAAGCACTTGTTTTCTTTCCAACACTACTTTAATTCCATAATATGGTGATGGCTTAATGTTGGCTCAATTTGGATCTTTCATAAGCACTTCTAATGAAAGATGAAATAAAACAATGAATATTTTTCTATATGAGCAAAACTCTATAAGGTGTATACTTAAGTATTATGGAGAAGTTGGACTATACACTAGTCATCATCGCAATTAATTTGACCTTACTCTTAAGAACATTCAAAATAATTTATCATTGGTCTCTTTTTAAAAGAAATTTTGTCCAAATTGAATTATTTTAGGTGATTCTTAAAAATAGTTTATCAAATTACATCAATTTTAAATATATTATATGCAAAGGACCATCATCAAGGTGCATGCATTAGCATTTGGAAAGGAAGTCACAACTAAAGAATATTTATTCTAGACTCTCTATTTAAGTAGTTTATATTGAGTCTAAGCAGAGAGAATTGCAATGGTATTAAAAAGCATAGTTGGAGTTATACTTACTTTTGCAATGATGTGTTATTCCTTAGAATAGGTTTTGAATTAAGAATCAAAGCAATGGATTTGGTCATCTTTTGCTATTCCCAACTTGTTGTAAACCAACTAAATTAGAGGTATAAAGTAAGATAGGAGCATAAGTAAAGATACTTATTCAAAGTAAAAATGAAATTGACAAATTTAATTATTTTGTAAAGAGTAGATCCCTAAAGAATAAAATTAAGGGAAATTTAGATACATAGCACACAATTCTTATGCATTTGCATATCTAACACCTAAAATTTGATATTTATAAACATAGCACATTTCCTATGCTTCAAAAGTGAATTTAACTTCAAAAAAGTAAGAAAAGTATTATTTTTGTTGTAATAATAAAGATTTAGGTGTGATATATGTAAATATTTATGTTTGGGTGTTAGATATATAAATATATAAGAATTATATGCTATGTATGTAAATGCCCCTAAAATTAACTCATTTAATAAAGTCAACTTGATTTTTTAAACAATTATTTTATGGTATAATCAATTTATTAATCAACTTTCTTAATCTTGCTTAATTAGACAATTCATCATATAGATGAACAAAGTCTTATGTATCAAAGGATGAACAAAGCAATCATTTTACCAAAAAAAATCCTAAGTATCAAAGGATGAAAAGTTAAATCCTAAAACTCAAACTCTCTTTGTAATAAGATCAATATTGAGGGTGAAAGAACAATATTTAAAATAATATATCTTTAAAATCTTTGTAATTATTTATAAATAAGTGTTATGCATTTAGAAAATAATTATTTAAAAAAAGAAATTTGTAAAAATAAAAAAATTAAATTAATAATATTCTATTTTATAATAATTAGACAAGATGATGTTGGAATTTTATTTTTGATAATAAGAATATAAACAAATATATAATTTTGACTCAAAACATAATGCAGATCCAATGAAAGTTTTAATTAAAAATATTATATAGATTAAATTTAATTTAAAATTGGATACCAACATTTTAAAAATACAATTAAATAAATTTTTATTTATATCTAACAAGCTATGAAAAGTACCTAACAACACATTAAAATAATTATCCTGTGGTATATTATCTGAGTTTGTATTGCTCCTCATTGCAAATACAATTATATATGTCTCTTTGACTCAATAAATTAAGATAATAAAATTGTAAAATTCCAAGGGCTGAAATGGAAAATGAATGGATGTCAAATTTTATATAAAAGAAATATAGAAGGAGAATTATTAAATCATCTTTTCTTTTCCAAAGAGGAAAATATCAGATCTGGTATTGACTTAATATCCACGTGGCGAATTTAACACCGACTCCTAAAAAATAAAAATAAATAAATAAATAAAAACTTTTGAAAGCCTTATGTAGATATGCTCAGACGTAATCTCTGGCCAAAATGACAAATAAAATAAATAAATATAAAAAATGTTTCAGCTCAAATCAATATTGGATTGGATTTCTTCAAAAATGTTTTTTTTGTTCAAAATTCAATAATTTGATCGAAATTAAATTAGATGATATAATAATATCAAAATTAAATACATATAATCTAAATAATATAAATATATAGATATCTAAATAATATAAATATCTAAATAATATAATCAATTTGTTGGTTCATCGGTTGAACCGTAAGGCCCCATCTTCAGGTGATGAAGTATGGTATTTTGACTACATCTTGGCATGATGATTTTGGATGGGTCAAGATCATGAATTGTGAAGGATATTTTGTTTACATAGCCCCAAGTCCAACATTATATTTTAATAAGATTATAATATTTTTTTATGCTTAAAATATTAAAAATTGAAATTTTCCATGCAAATAAATAAATGTCTAGGTTTGTTTTATTCTTGAAATTTATTGTTTTTGTTTGCATGGTATTCTCACTTTAGTATCTACCTATTTGATAAAACAATTCTTTTCACAGTAATTTTTGGCAAAACTTTTTTTTTAAAAGTAAAAGCTTCTCCACAAAGCAAATTTTAATGAATCTTACCATTTTGAAAACTTTTAAGTCTTCACCTCCAATATGCCCATATTAGTATTACATATAATGCTATTTAATCACTAATATAGAAAATGATTGATGGTGATGATTACTAAGTACACAGATACGTTTGAGTTTATGGGAGTTAACTCAGCAGCAGCAATCATCTAATTAAAATTTATCATCGGAGCATGTAATTTTAACCATTAGTGTGAATAATAAAATGAAATAATCTAAATAATGACAAAAATATTCCTTTGTAAGTCTACATATAATGCCCATTTTCAGCTCATCTTATAAAAGGTTTTCTAATTGAAATGATCTAACCTCTTTGGTTTATGAAGATCAAACACTACTTTTAGGTAGTTCCTTAATCTTTAGTTGGTCAAACACTACTTTTAGTATTTCACTAGTCCTATAGCTAATTAGCTCTTTTTTTTTTTCATTCATAGAGCAAATAATTCTCTTTAGCATTTTATACAGCATTTTTAGGTATAATTTTTTTTAAAACATCTCTAATTTATATTTTACTAATATAACCAAAAAAAAATCTACTTTAACTTAGAGTACTATGGTCATAAAATTTGGAACTCCTCCATAAAAAATTAGGAAAAATTTACATAAATACAACATAAATTTTAAAGTATTTATATATCTAATACCTAAAATTTAATAATTATATATCTAATATTAATGCATAAAATAGTGCACCACTTTTAAAATAGTAATAGTGATATTTTTATATGATATTAAAGATTTAAATATTTTGCATGTAAATATCAAATTTTAGGTATTAAATATTAAATATATAAGAATTATATGGTATGTATGTAAGTGCCCCAAAAATTAATCATCAAAAGAAGTAGAATCACATGCCTATCACATAAATTAATAGATATTGATTACAAATGTTGCTCTCAAGAGTAAAGGTATAACTTTTTTCCTTCTTTTCACATGTTTCATCTTACACTCAAGAGGAATATTAAATAAGATTATTCATATATTAAGAGACCATTTGGGATTGTATTTTACTTTTTGTTTCATATTTATTATTTTATTTTATTTATATTTTGATTTAAAATAAAAATAGATTTGTTGATAATAGTTATTTTTAAAACATTAAAATATTTAATATTATTTTGAGTATTTTAAAAATAGAGTGATTTATTTTCTAAAATAAAAAAAATAAAACACTTAAAAATACATTGAATAAACAAATTGTTGATAGTAATATAAAAATAAAACATAAAACATAAAATAAATCACACACACACACACCATCCTCAAATAATCTAATGAGGACATCCATCATCATCAACCAATTGGCTCATACCATAAGAGTCATCCTCTTTGAAGATGGAATCCATCCTACCATCCTACCATCCTACAAATAATTTCACATTAAAGTTATTGCCCCTCAATAAATAATTCCATCATTGATATTCTCTCCTCAAACATTTAGCAAAGGATCATACCATCCAGTGTATTACTACCCCAAACTTTGTGATAATGCATTCAAGTCCAATCTAACATTTATAATTACTTGTGTCATCTTATATCATAAACCTATTTTATATTGGCCTTTTGTGATTTTTATATTTGATTTTCTGATGAATAATAATTATTTTCTTAGAAAAAGTGGTATTTTCTTAAGAGAGATCATAAAAAGAGATTATGTAAGCACCAAAAAAGTCAAATGCATTGAGAAGAAATCTATGTCAGTTATAACTTAGATATTTTAAAATGAGGATTGCTATTATACCTAATTTTAATCTTTATATGAAATAAAAAATAAAACTAAGTTAGAATGCTTCTTAGTTTAAATTTATTAATATTAGAATTCAAATTATTTAAATTTAAATTAAAAATTTTCAATCAAACATTGGTTCAAGATTTATACTAATTAAAGAAATTTTCTAATGATGTATTAAACATAAATTAGATTTACACTAAATCAAGTTGCTTACTTCAATACATAACTATGGTCGTCTGACTACTATCAACTAATTGTCACCTCTTTACCACCATCACCTGATAATAGTCATAATGCCAAGCAACATTATCTTGAACACAGTCATCTAGCTACAACATTATTTGTTGACTTCAATAGTCATCATTGCTAACTGATAACAATACCGCTATTCCTCCACTCCGCCAAGAAACCATGCATTCCCTTCTCTCCCCTCGACGACACGAATCACATGCGCTCACATTCTCATCCTCACCGTTACTCGAAACAAATCATCCGCCACCGTAAGATCGCAACTCTACCTAATGTATACCATCGCTATAAATACTCTTGAATCCGTAATACTAGGTGTGGACATATTCATATAGAAACATCTCCTCCTAGCCTTTACGTGAAGTCACGTTTACATATCGAGCCATAACTGGCCGGAAATGTCGAATCCTCCTCCCACTGGTGAACAATGGACACACGAAGGAAATTTCAGCTCACTAACTATACCACCCTCCTCGAAATTCCTCATAGGGAATATGAAGTCGAAAAACACCACTCTTACAGCCGACAACTACACCATATGGAGCTCACAAATCCACAAGCTGTTCAAAGCAAACGGCTTCATCAGTTTCCTCGAAGGTACTACACCGTGTCTCACCCAATACTCTCTAGAAAACAACGAACAACCTCAACCTAACCCCAACTACAACATATGGCAACTAATCGATCAAAATCTCTCGGCAGCACTTTACTCCACTATCTCACCCTCCATTCTTCCCTATGTTCTCAACCTAGACACCTGCGGACATTTGGTCCACCTTAGCAATTACACCGTTTCCAAAGTTATTCAACTCAAGAACACCACATATCCCTCAGACAAACCGATGACCAAGTACCGCAGAAATCAAATCCTCGATCGATCAAATTTTGCTGGTTCCAATTTGGATCAAGACATCATTCTCTATACACTCAATGGGTTGCCACCAACATATCATCAAAACCGCAATACGCAAGATCGATCCAATTAACATCGACGACCTCTACTCTCTCCTCTGCAGCGAAGAAATTAATATCTCTATCAACCACGACAAAGAACTTACTCCATCCATCACCGCTCTCCAAGCCAACCGAGGCAAACCTTGGAAATCTCACTACAAAAACCATGGTAGACCTCAAAACAACTACCTCCCACAATCAGATGTGGGACGGACAAAAGGTCGGATGAACTACAATAATTCTGATCCCCTCCGCTGTCAGATATGCAACAAGGTAGGACATTCGCCGGATGTGTGCACGTGCAACTACGAACTACCCCTCTAAACATCCTTCAGCGCTCCAAGCTGACCTCACACCGCCTTCCTCCAAGTGGATATTGGACTCTGGAGCATCCTCTCACCTTACCAACAATCTGAACACACTCCAAAATCCAACCGATTACTTAGGATGCCAATCAGTTACCGTCGGGAATGGCCAGACAACACCCATTCTCCATCAGGGCCACAAATCCTTCCTACACCCACTCGTAAGTTCCTTCTCAAACAAATATTTCACGCACCCCGCTTATCTCACAACCTTCTATCTGTATCAAACCTCGCCACCGATAATAACTGCTCAATCATCTTTAACGCCAATAATTTTCATATCAAGGATCGGACAACACATCAACTCCTACTAACGGGCCGCTGCATTAACGGGCTATACTCTCTTCCCAATACCGCAGCAATACAAGCACTTCATTCCGAACTAACATCTTCCAATCTATGGCATCAATGGCTCGGTCATCCATACAAAGACACTCTCCAACCATCGCAAAAAACAAGCATCTTCGTATACAACCTACCTCATCTCCTGCCATGTTCAGTATCAAAAGTCATAAACTTGTTTTTTCAAAATCTACTAGTAAAGCTAAACACCCATTTGATCTAATTTATTCCAATGTATGGGGACCATCACCCACTATTTCAATACACGGTTACAAATATTACGTTATCTTTATTGATGACTACTCGATTTACATGGATGTTTCCTTTAAACCACAAACATGAAGTAGCTTCCAAATTTCAACAACTACATAAAATGATACAAACACACTTCTCCAAGCCAATTAAAACACTCCGCACCGATGGCGGAGGCGAGTTCCTATCCACTACACTTCATACCTACCTTACTACCCATGGCATCATTCATCAACGTAGTTGTCCCTATACACCCGAACAAAACGGTGTTGCTGAAAGGAAACACCGACACATCATTGAACTAACGTGAACTCTACTCCAAACAGCAAATCTTCCACCACACTGATGACGCAGACTCACGTGACACTCATCAACCGTCTACCTACAAAAACACTCAACCTCCGATCACCTCATCAAGCTCTCTACAAGAAAATCCCCAACTACTCTCATCTCAAAGTCTTGGTTCAACTTTCCCCTTACCATCACCACAATCACTAATAAACTTTCCTAAAGCACCTCTCTGCATCTTCATTGGCTACTCCCAAATTCACAAAGGCTACAAATGCTACAACCCCTACCAATGTGATCTTGATATCCCATGTCATTTTCGAAACACATTTTCCATACTCATCTAAACCAACACCCCAACCTAAACTACCATCCACACCACCACTACTCCTAACACCCATTCCTCACTCCTGTCCTAAGCATAACATAACACCTCAACCAACCAATTTCCCCAAGATCACTCAAACAACCGAACCCTCCCACAAACCACAACCAATAGAAATGGACCCTGCATCTCCAATTCACCCATCCAAACACCCAATGAATACTAGACTTCAAACAGGTCCCTGGAAACCAAAAGTCATCCTCGATCTCCTACATCAGCATACCCACACAGAACCCACCTGCTACACCCAAGCCGTAAAACACGCCGAATGGTGGAAAGCCATGTCCGAGGAGTTCCTAGCTCTCCAACAACAAGCAACTTGGACACTAGTTCCACTACCCGCCAACCAAACTATAATAGGCTGTAAATGGACATACAAGACCAAACATCATTCTGACGGATCCATAGCTCGCTATAAAGCCCGTTTAGTGGCACAAGGCTTTAAGCAAGAATACGGGATCCACTATCTCGAAACCTTCAGCCCAGTTGCTAAAATGCCCACTATTCGCATCCTAATTACAATCGCACTCCATCACCAGTGGCCAGTTCAGCAACTAGACGTCTCCAATGCATTCCTCCATGGTTCTCTCCAAGACACTATATACATGGCTCAACCACCAGGTTTTCCCGACAACCAATTCCCACATCACGTGTGCCTTCTTCGAAAAGCCATCTATGGCCTCAAGCAATCTCCCGAATGGTACTCCACCGAAGCACCTCAAACATCTAGGCTTCACCACTGAGTAACCCCACTCTATTCCTACATACATCAACAAAATTGCACTATCTCCCTTTACGTGATATACTCATCATGAGCTCCGATCCTCAAACCATCTCTCAATCCTTCAATACTTAAATCAGCAACTTAAAGGACCTCGCCTCGTCCAACTTCCGGCATCCAAATGAACCAACAACAACAAGCTCCTAACCCAAACCGACTATCAACTGCTCTCGAATAGAGGATGACGTGCTGCAAAAGCGCTCAACACCTATCTCAACTGGATCCTTTCACCACACGTGAGGCAACTTCCGATCCCTCCAGTAGTATATCTTTTGGATCTCTTCAATTCCTTACCATCACCACCGGACATTGCTCTAGTAGAACCACCTATGCCAACATATGCATAACCCACTTACCCTACATTCTCAACTACTTAAACGAGTCTACGCTATCGAAGGAACATCGACACGGCCTACCCATAACAGGGATCTCAATCTTCACTCCTACTCGGACTCGATTGGGCAACAATCGACCGCCGGTCTACCACCGGCTTCTGCATATTTCTTGGGTCAACACTCATCTCCTGGAAAGTTCAGAAACAGACAACCGTCGCTCGTTCCTCCACTGAAGCAGAGTATAGAGCATTGGCTGCAGCTACAACAGAAATCATTTGGCTCCGTCGCCTAGCGCTAGAACTCGGAATCTCAACAATTCAAGCCACACCCTTGTACTGCGACAATACCTCAGCAATGGCAATCGCAACAAATCCCATTCTACACGCAAGAACGAAACACATAGAGATCGATTATCATTTCGTGCGTGATCACATCGCAGCCAATGAAATACAAATTCACCACATATCAACTGAAGATCAAATCGCCGACATACTAACCAAACCATTACCAGTCCACCGCTTCATCCATCTACGCACCAACCTCACGGTCCAAGCATTGGATCATTCGGTTGAGGGACGCTGATAACAATACCGCTATTCCTCCACTCGCCAAGAAACGGATTCCCTTCTCTCCCTCGACGACACGGTAATCACATGTGCTCATGCCTCTCATCCTCACCGTTTTAAACAAATCATATTGCCACCGTAAGATCGCAACTACCTAATGTATACCATCGCTCTATAAATACTATTGAATGTTGTAATACTAGGTGTGGACATATTCATATAGAGAAACATCTCCTCCTAGCCTTTCTGTGAAGTCACGTTTACACTAACAATATTGATGCAAGTCATTGCTTATATGATCGATACATAATGTTGACATACGTCATTGCTTGTAAGGTCAATGTACATTATTGACACACATCATAACCTAAAAAGCTGACACATATTGCCGACTCATGTGATCACGTTGTGTTTTTAGAATAACTTTCTGCCTGCGGTTAGGTAGTATTTGAGAAACTGCATTTTAAAGTTGTGATGGGAAAGTTATATTTTCTTAATCTAATACGATAGAGTACCGTGACTGCTAAAAAGTTGTGCTTTAACTTTTTTTAAAAATAAATAAATTTTGCAATACAAACCACAGCTTCCTCTACAATAGTTCAACCACTACATTTTCGCATCGCTACAATTATCTCAAACAGACTCTTAATCCCAAACAGTTGAGGTTTTGCTAATGGTGATGAATTATGTGATAGATAATAAATAGGAAATTAAATTATAGTAATATTTAAAATTACACTATATAAATATATTCTTAAAAAGAACATAAAAAAACAAAAATAATCCCAACTAAGCCACCATTTTTTTGGAAGTTTGTTTGGACGAAAAAAAAACAATTATTTTAGAGGACGAATACACGTAAGGATTGCTATATATTCTGAGCGATTGACATATGACCTATATATGGAAGCTGATAGGAAAGAATTAAAATGGAATTATTTTTTAAAAACTTTCAGCTTTAGCTCTTCTACAAACGAATATTCGGAAGAAGGCTTTATTATATTTTAAATAATGTTATAATAATCAAATAAAATTTTTATGATTAATTTATAACATTCTTGGCAACTTATTTTCGACGATATACCATTTCTTAATATCCCAAGTTTTTTACTTAAACATTTTGGAGAATTTACACATACCACCACGCATTTTTCATGTATTTATATATCTAATTTTTAAATTTTGATATTTATTCAAATAATATTTTAGTTTTATAAGTCAAAATAAACACATAAAAAGACATGTATTTCATTTAATATATTATAGATTTAGGTATTTAAGGAAATGTCCTTAATGTATTTAAATACAAGGAGTAAGATAATGTGCTTACTCCTTAGTCCTTACCAAACCTGATGATATCAGTCTCTTTTATTATTGAAAGTGGTTAAGGAAAATAACACAAGCATTCCATAATCATGATGCTCATGACATACAACAGTTCAGACTTACGTTAATGCTCAAATCAATATATATATATATATATATATATATATATATATATATATATATATATATATATATATATATATATATATATATATATATATATAACATTCTAACATTTAATATCACGTCAAAAATATAATCATGTGTAGGACTACAGGTCCCGTCGGTTGAGAGCTTCTCTCCCCAGCGAACTCATTATTGACAAGGTGCATATGTTTTGGTTTGTTATTAAAACAACATGCGGAATATATATATATATATATATATATATATATATATATAGCCAGGTCGGTGACTGGCCTGGGATGGCCGCCGTCATACCTGAGTGACTTACCCAAAATATTAGGGAGAAAACCCCAGAGGCACGCTCAGCCTCGGGTTTCTGTTTTCCATCACGATCTCCCGCCACATTTGCAAGTCGCCGGCCAGATCCGTTGCCAGAAAATATATATATGACAAAATTTTTAAAATAGATTTAATTTTAATCATAATTAACAAGTTAGGTATTAAAATATGCAGAAGATTAGTTGTAAATAATAATGGCAAGTACAAAACTAGTGTCAGAATATAGTTTTTTAAATGCATCTTATATATTATTATTATTATTATTATTATTATTATTATTATTATTATTATTATTATTATTATTATTATTATTATTATTATTATATTTTCTTCTATAATTTGGAGGCGGCTTTAAACATAGTTCTAATATAACTAAAACAATATCTTACCAAATTGTTTAAAAAAATATCTCACAGTTTGTAAAAATATATTATATACCTATGTTTGATTTTAAAATAAAAATAAATCCTAAACGAATATTTCTCCTATCAACTTTACAAATAGAAAGATACTTACTGTAAAAAATGACATGTTATTAATTAAGGCATTCTTAAAAACATAACAAGATTGGTGAATAAAACGTTGAAAGACTATTTTTTATAACATATATTTTTTTAATCTTTCTATCTGTATTCTATATTGTCCTTTTCAAAAACCTTTTCCTTATAAGAACAACTCATAGTTGAAAGTGATTTTTTATTTCTAAATTTTGGATTGTTGTGACGATAAATTTAATCATTTTCAAAACACACCAAAATTGAAACAAATGGAAGGAAATAAGAAGCTTATTTGCAAAATCATGACTTGAATAAATTTAGTATTAGAAGGCAGTAATTTCCGCTCGTCCAATAAAAATAGAAAATGTAAATAAATATAAAATACTGTTGGCGACATCGACAAATAGAATTATGTAATTATCTTAAATAGTATTCTTGGCATACATACTAGACGACAAAGAAATATAATTTCCGATATATCGCTCAAAAAAAAAAAAAAAAACATATCATTTATCGTATGTTGAAATTTCCCAGTCAAGCTCTAAAAGAATTAACAAAAAAAATATATTTATCATATGTTGTTGAAGATGGGGAAATTAAAAAAAGCTATCATTAAACAGATCAACATGTAGCTTTTATAGAATTACTTGATGAAATAAATGTACGGTTGTCAAACCTTATTTAAACTTGATATGAAGTTGTGGGCATTTGCTAAGTTAGCAGCATCTATAATTTCAGCCTGCCTTATCTTATCTTCTTTCCGTAGGCAATATTAGACCTGATTGTGTCATTGAATAACATAGGTTCTTGACTCACCAAACCATCTGTTGCCTCAACCAACTCAAGTGGAACTTCCATAGTTCTATTCCATCCAAGAGTATATCTCCTGATTCAGGATCATAAAACCTTTGTAGTAGTGCTATTGCTGTCGATTTTCCACTTCCACTCTCCCCTACAAATGCAACAGTCTGACAAGTAAAACAAGGTTAGGGTTATTATATTTTGTTACCATCCTTCAAAATTGTTTTGACTAGTGCAACATCCTACCTTTCCAGATTGAATGGCTAAGCATATATCTTGAAAAATTTGGATATTTGGTCTTGAGGGATACTTGAAACTAACATGGAGGAACTCAATATTGCCCTCAATCGTATTTAAAGTCATGCCAGATTCATCACTTGGATCTATTTGAGATTTACGATCAAGAATTTCAAAAATAGAACTTGTGACAAGTTTAGCTTTGTTGGAATCAGGCCTATTAGAGCTTGACTGGGAAATTTCAAGAGTTGACACGGCTATGCCTAAAAATGCCTGAAAAGAATATAGCAATAGGAATATAGTAATGTGATGTAATAATTGTGCTATAATTAACAAAAAAATATATTTAAAAAAATACTTGTAATAAGAGAATTAGGGGTCACAATCAGAATTTCAAAAGTTGTAGATTCAAAAGATACTAATTTTTGTAGATTCGACACGATGACGACTTAGCGCATAAATCGCCTCAAATGCCGGCCAAGTTAAAGCATTCGCGAAAAAAATGCATACCAATCTTAAATTTTGACCAACATGAAAGTTGTAGAAAAATTTAATTCAACGATATCCAAGTTAGTAAGATTCGATATGAATGACAAAAGCAAAATAGCCCGCAAAAAAAAAAAAATTAAAAAAAAGCCCGTTGAACGGACGAGTTTACTGACGCGCAGCACCCACATCCGGCCAATGATCACCAGCCTATTTTGCTAAAAAAAAATTTATCTAAATTAATTATTGGACTAAACCTATTTTAAAAATTTTGTCTATATATATAATCATGCGTAGGACTGCAGGTCCCGTCGATTGCAGGTCCCGTCGATTGAGAGCTTCGCAAATATGCCTAAGTCGCCAAGTGTTGACCTTAGTCATGAAGCATGAAGAAAGTGCACATATGTAATATAATTTTTTTTGTGGCATATTTCCAGATTAATTTATGGTAGTTTTCTCCAAATTAAAAAAAAAACGACCACATTACCAATGGAGGCCTTATTTTTTTCTTGCAGAAATCTGAAAGTGCACATAACCCTCATAGAGAGATCCTGTCTTGACACTCAAACAATCTATTTGCACAGTGTTTAGAGCACAATGCATGCTCTTATAAATATGATTTATTGGTGCCAAAAATATATGTAATGTGATGTAATAATGATGCAGTGTTCGTGTGAGCAATGAACTGGGAGCTGGAAATCCAAAGTCTGCTGCATTTTCAGTAGTGGTGGTCACAATGATGTCCTTCATTGTGTCGACTATTATTGCGATAGTCATACTTATTGGCCGTGACTACATCAGCTACATTTTCACTCAGGGTAAAACAGTGGCGAATGCAGTCTCAGATCTCTCCCCGTTGCTGGCCATCACGATCATCCTCAATGGCATCCAACCCGTCTTATCAGGTGAGCATCGCCATTTTCTACACTAACTTCTCATAAAAACCATAAGATTTTCTCTAAAAGAAACTCTATGGACACTGGTTAATGGCTATCACTTCATCAGTTATAATTTATAGGCAATGATCTGATTATTTGATTTAACTAGTTGTGAGAAAGTTTATAATATGGTTAGAGATTGTTGCAGTATATTTGAAGTTCAGTGGGATGATTATTTATAAAAAAGTTGATGTGGCATTGGAAGAACTATTGCTTTTTGGTGGTAAGTTTGGCTGGATGATTTCTCACCCTTAAAGATCTTTGTAGAGAACAAACTACCAAATAAACTGTTGAAAGTATAAATGAAGTTATATCCCTTGAAGAATAAAAAGTAAAGAAAGTTTCTTACTAGGCAGGATTCACAAACCTTTACTGAGAAAATAGTAGGCTAAAGGTAACCAGTACTAAAGATGCTGTTTAAAAAGATTTGATTTGGGTTGAACCAAGATAATGCAACGGTAGGATTTAACAGCAGATAAGCATTTATGAATTGGGAGTAAAATTTAAGGTGAAAATAAATGAATTACAAAGAAGCAAACTTTTTTTATTGGGAGTTTAAAATGAGAAGAAATGATTTTTTTTTTTTATACATATTGAAATTTTTTTTTTTGGTACTCTCAAAATGATAGGAAAATAGAAAGGAATTCACTTAAGAGGGGATCATTTGGTTGGTTAAACTTATAGATCATGCTTTAAAAAAAAAAAGTTTAATCCATCATTTGATTGTGTAATTAAATCCCTATATCGATTTCAAACTCGACAAGTCTTCTCAATAATTGTATTCAAGACAAGGTATGTGTTTAGTTTTATTAAAACTCAACATGGAATATATAGATATATATATATATATATATATATATATATATAAATCTTCTTATATTTAATTCTATGTTGCAAGATATTTTTTATTTATAGAGAGAGAAGAGAGAGAGAGAGAGAGAGAGAGAGAGAGAGAGGGAGTGAGAGGATATAATAATATAAAGGATAAAGTAGAAGATACCAGTTTTAACAAAGCTGAGACTTGTTTTGATCAACTTAAAAAGAATCATTTTCTTCTAATGAGATGCGTCCTATTCTTTTGTTAAGCTTTTTACAGGTGGGCAGGGCTCCAGTTCAATTTAATAACCAGCAACGGCCTCTAGCTTTTTAATTTTAACCATTTTACTGATGTGCTTCTCTCTTGACGTAGGATCTCCTTTGCTTTCTACTAAACAAATGCACCACCTTCGAAAAAGCTTGTCTCCACACTAATTAAGAAAATAAATAACAAGAGTTAAGATATGAAATAGTTTATGTTACATGCCTACAAAAATGCAAAGAGTTTAATTTATATGCTGTTTTTTGTAAAACTTGAAATATTATACAATAATTTAAAATTAAATTGTTTGCAACGAGATATATATATATATATATATATATATATATATATATCAGTTTTAGTTTTAGTTGGTCCCGATACAACGCCTCTAACCCTAGCGTTCTGGCTCCCCTGTTTTTCCTTGCTTCCGATTGAAATCAACCGCTGTTCTTCCGCGATTTGGTAGCGATCTCTGCTCCTGGTAATGTAATCCTCTCTTCTGATGAAAATGGTTTTTCCGCGCTTGCTCGACAAAACGCGCCCGCACGCCGCTTCGATCCAAGATCCCACCTACTCAATCTTTCAAGGATGCTCTCTAAATCCGTCCGCCTAATCTTTAATCTAATGTCGATTTCGTGGTATGCGCAATAATGTGTTCGATTCGATGTGGAAATTTAGCTAAGCCATTTGAATTCTCGGGTAAATTCAACTTGAAACGCCTTAGAAAATATACGCCTTTTTTCATAGTCCGCTCACTGCACTTTTTCGTGGGTTTGATTGATCCGAGGCATGTGTTAATTCAATTATCAAATGATTTGGATTACTCAAGAGTTTTGCACGTCGTTCTTATTTCGCTTTTAACTGCCAAATGCGACTTCTTAAGTGGACACCTAGTTTTGATATTAAAGAGGAATCACCAATTGTTCCTATTTGGCTCGCTTTTGCCCAATATGCGATACACTTTGTTACGATCGTTTGTGGCTATCTTTGGACGGCCTCTTCAAATTGATCAAGCTCGCGGAGATCCCTCAGAGCTTCGGATACTTGTTGAAGTTGATATAACAAAAAAACATCCAAAAGAAATCTGGATTGGATCTGAAAAAATGGGTTATAATCAAAAGGTTGAATTTGAAAACTTTCCTTCTTTCTCATACACATTGCAAAATTCATGGCATGAACACATGATTGTTTTATCCTACATCCACATCTCAAAAAAACAATCTTCCTATTCCTATTAATTCGGTGACTATGGAACAACCAACTAAAATGGCATATGTGCCTAAAGCTAACCAAAATAATCATCCTCCACAAAATCACTCTTTACCTAGAATACGAATTGCAAAAGGAGGCTATTCGTTTTGAACAATGACATTGATGACTTGGTTTTGGGAACTTAGAAAATATGCCTACTACTATGCCCAATGGTAACATGCGTGCTTACAACTAATGATCCAAAACAAAGAACTGATGAACTTAGGGTTGGGAAACATAATAAATCTTAGTTTGGATCAGAACAAAATAAAATAAAACAAACCATTAATCTAGAAAAGAAGATGAAACTATTCTACATCCCCTAACATTTTGAATGGACAAAATGATAGCATAACTAATCACCATTCTCGATATGGAAGAAGGGGAAATTACCATCACGATTCCTTTGTAATAATAATGAAACTTTGGATAACACAAACTACTCTTTTCGAGGAGACACATTGGACACTGCACTTTCAAACCGTTATAAACAAAAAAAATCATTCAAATCCAAAAATAACTCTAAAATGCAACCGGAATCACAAGATCTTCATCAATCCTACATCAACTATAATTACCTTTCTCCTCATTCTCATCCAATCAATTTTTCCTTTCCAACAATTATGATTAATTTCATCATTTGGAACATTCGTGGTATTGGGACTTCCTAGTTTGCAATCGTTAGAAGCCTCTCGTCGCATTCATAACATATCTCCTTACTATCATCAAACCTCTTATCCACTCTTCTAAGATTGCTAGAACACTAGGTTTCTAATTTTTCTCACAACATTAACAACAAAATTTGGTTGTTTTGGAATAATTCTATCAAGATCAATATCCTTGACAACCAACAACAATTGATTAATGCTCGATTTCGGTGTGTTTCACCGTTGTGCTCTTTATTTATGCATCTTGTAATAGAGCCTAGGAACATTCTATGGAATAATTTAAGATCTTTAGCCTCCACTCACCCCGGATGGTTGGCGGAGATTTCAACACCATCCTCTCTACTCCTGAAAGAAGGGGAGGGTCAACTCCTAATATTAATTCTATGGAAGATTTCGCTAATATGATTCTCGACGTAACCTTACCGATATAGGATTCGTTCCAACTACAGTGGAACAATTCTAGACTTTGGCAACGCCGATCGTATCCTCGTTAACCACCTTTGGATTGATCAATGGCCTCATACCTTAGAACACTTAAGTAGAACGCCTGATCACGCCTCTTCTCGATCATCGAAAACACCCCCGCAACACCCGCACTGCCCCTTTCGTTTCCAAAATATGTGGTTGCAACATAATGACTTTATGTCGTTGTTTCACTAACTGGACCCCCTATTCACCCCGATAACTCCATTAAAGGCATGACCATTTTGGCTTAAACTTAAAAGATTAAAACAAACTCAACGTGGAATAAACATCATTTTAAAACATTTTGCAAATCTTAAAATCATGGAAGATCTTGTGCTTCTTGAAGAAGCCGCTGATCCTAATAAAATGATGAACTCAACGGTTAGAGATAACTTGATTAAATATCAAAACATGGAGGAAACTTATTGGCAAAAAGTCTACTAAACATATGCATACGTAAACACAAAATATTTCCACGCTCTTTTCAACAAAAGAAAAGTTATAAACTCGATTAAGAAAATTAAAAACAATAATGATAATTGGATATCGGATAAAAATGAGATTAAAGATTCGGTTATACATCATTTCCAAAATTTGTTAAACAACAACATTAACATGGAACCTATTGCTAACCCTCATCTGATTCCCTCAAAAATTACTTCTGATCAAAACATCTCTCTTTGTAGATCTCCGACGGAATCTGAAATTAGTAATATTCTCCAAAGCATGAATTCAGATTCGATTGCTGGCCCAGATGGTTACACTACTATATTCTTCCAACAGTGTTGGCCCATTATTAAATCTGATTTAATCGAAGCCGTTATTGACTTTTTCAATGGCACACCCCTTCCTAGATTCTTCTCTAGCACCTCCATAATACTTATCCCTAAAAATAACCATCCGAAACATGGAATGACTTTAGACCGATTAGTATGCACCTTTTTAACAAGTATCCAAAATAATCACCAACCGTATCAACCCTCGTGTCAACATTATCTCCCGTAATCAAACTGGTTTCATTAAAGGGAGAACCATAGCGATAATATCCTTTTAGCACAAGAAATGATTCATGATATTGATATTAGAGGTGGTAACATTGCTTTCAAACTAGACATTTCTAAAGCCTTTGACAAACTCTCTTGGGAATTCCTTGTTTTCTATACTCCATCTTTTCGATTCTCAAACGAATTTATTCGTATCATTAAAAATTGTATCACTAATGTTTGGTTCTCGTTATCGTAAATGGAGAATCGACGGTTTCTTCACTACACACGGCTTACGCCAAGGAGATCCTTTATCGCCATTGCTTTTTATTATAGCTGTAGATTATTTATCCAGGAGCCTGAACGATCTTTTCTATAATAAACCAAGTATGATTTACAAAACTCAAGGTGGATTTCCCATTACTCATCTTTGCTTTGACGATTTTATCGTTTTCTCCAATGCTTCTATAACACACGCCAAAAATATTATGAAATTCTTTAAAAGATTTGGCAAAGAAAGCAGATCTCCTCCTTAACAAAAATAAATGTTGCTTCATAACCTCTAATAAAATCAACAATAATAGAATTAATCAGATAACGAGGATCACTAACTTTCATCAACATCATCTTCCGATCAATTATCTAGGTATTCTCGCTCAAAGGACATAAAAGATCTTACCTTTTGACGATTTAATCCACAAAATATCCAACCGTATCTCCTCTTGGGAATATCATTTTCTATCCTTTGGAGGGAGGTTAACTCGATTAAGAGTACCCTTAATTGATGCCTCTTTATCTCATTCAAACTATCGCTTCCAACCAATTTTGTATTAATAGAATTGAGAGGCTCATTAACAAATTTTTTGGGGATCTAATACCTCTTCCTCAAAAATACACGTCCTCTTGGCACAAAATCGTGGCATCTCGAGGAAGGTGGTCTCGCAAATCTATCAAAGACACCATCAACGCATTCTCTTATAAACTCGGTGGAATTTTAGAAGCAACAATAGCCTTTGGGCTAACTTCATGACAAACAAATATTGCCTATCTAAGCACCCATTGAACTGCTCTTATAAAACTAACGCTTCTCCTATTTGGAAAAGACTCAGAAAATCAAATGGAAGGAATCTTTAATTTTTTGGGGCATTAACTCGCAACTCTTTCTTCCGCAAGATAACCGGCTTGGAAATAACTCTTTTGATGAATTAATTTCCTCATGTTCTATTGATACCATCAAAGTCAAATCTTTCTGGAATAATAATAAATGGAACTTTTCCAGGCTCATTGATTATATCCCTTCATCCTTTTAGACAAACTCAATAACATAAACATTACATCCAATAAAAAAAGACCGATTCTTTTAAACTCTCTCAAAATGGCTAATTCAGCTTTAAAATGTTTGGCTTATGATCAAAGAACCTCGAGATTATTCCAAAGTGTATGCTCGACTTTGGCACAATAATATTCCCACCTCATATTCCATTCTCTCATCTATCTTAAAAAAGCTTTGTCCCTATTGATTCCTTGATGTGGAGTAAAGGTTTTACCTCCCATCAAAATGTCATTGTTGCTCCCATATTGAAAATGTAAATCACCAATTGGAATGGATTGCATCTAAACTTTGGATTTGGTACGATAATCTTTTCTCCATTGACAAATATAACTCGCTTTCTATTTATCAACTCCTCGAGATATATTTTGAAAACAATATAAAAGGTCATATTAAAATTGTTATCGCGATCATTATTCTCTCGGTTCATTTGGATGGCTAGAAATGATGCTAAGCATAACGATATTTCTATGAATCATTCCAAAATAATTGCCAAAACTAAGTTCAAAATCCATGAACTATTTAAAGCCAACCTTATTAAATATAAACACTTAAAAGGGTGTAAATTTGTTGCCTCTAAATTGGGTTTGCATTTGCCTGATACAAACACCTCTAAACAAGCCAAAATACTTTATTGGGCCAAACCACATGATAACGTTATCAAAATTAACACCGATGGAGTCAGTATCCCCTAATGCTCGGTTGTGGTGGCATCTTTAGAAATTTCAAGGGTGATGTTCTCATGGCCTTTGCTAATCCTATTATTACTAACTCACCTTTTCTGAACTAATGTATAATGCTCTTAACATTGCAATACGTAAAAGGTTGGCTTAATATTTGGCTGGAAGTGGATGCCTTATTACTAATTGAACTCCGCAACTGAAAAAAAAATGGCAATGTGGAATTATATTACTTAATCAAGCAAAATCCCACTCAATTTTGTTACAAAATCACTCATATGGAGGGAAGGAAATGCTTGTGCCGATTATTGCTAAATTAGGAACTAGATTGAATGAGCCCACTAATTTTGATAACCATTCTATTCCTAAATACTTACAAGGATTGGTCAACCTGGACAAGACGGGTTTGCCTTTACATTAGAATGACATTTTCTATAATTTGCATCTTGTCTTCATATTTTTTGGATGTTTGTTATAAATGGATGCACTCGTGAGGAATTGCGCTTTCCTATGCTAAAAGATTGGATTGTTTATGGCCCATACTTTCATCATGAATTGGTTTTGTCGCTTTCTAATCCCACATTTGGAAAAGTTTCCTTTATCGTGAGTAATTGTTATACGCGCTTGTGGATGCAACTTTTTTTGGTGCTTACGAGCTTATATTATCCTTTATGGATCGATTGATATGAATCATCTGGAAAATTCTGCTTATGGCTGCGAATTTGCCTGGAACTGCAGAACTATTCGGATTTTCTGGAACCTTGTGATTGCCGCGTTCTACTAGTTCATATGGGAATTGCGCCTTTAAGTGCTTTGGGTGTATACGTTAGTTGTTACATTTTGATGCACATAGTACCTTGTCGCAATTTGTCATCTCGCATGATAGCCGGGTTAAGTATCATGTTTCGCTTATGGTCAGAATCGAGTGGTAAGTCAAAAAAAAATTTTTTCTCGTAATTGTTATCGCCGCTCCTCGCGAATATTCATATATCGCATATAATTCCTCGCCGCATGATCGGGTTAAAATGGGCTTACATTTCTTTAATATGTTGGTATTTGTGCCTTCTCATTTTTCGGTTGGAAAATGCCCGCCGCGGAATAACTATTGTTTTGTTTGCCAGTGGTTGACGATATCATCGCTGGATGATGATACTCTCACCGGTTTACTAACGTTCTCCTAGTTCGATTCATAATCAATTACCTATATGGCACCCATGAATGCTCTTACCGGTATTAATCGCTTCTAAATGCAATTATCGGATGCTTTTTTTAAATGTTTGTATTACATACCCCGGGCTGAAATACAATGCTTTACTTTATCACTATTACCCCAAGGTTATTTATAAAGGGAGGGTTTCCTGGGGCTTATTGTGCACTGATATACTCTATTGGGATGGTCTTAATCTCGAGATGAGCTTGATTAGGTTTGCGTGGTTATAAAGCTCACTTATCTATCAACAACTGGATGTTGCATTCTCTCAGGTTTGTTGGCTATGATGGCGGTGACGATCTCACTTCCTATTGGTTCGGTAGTTGCTCCTGTGATGTAACCCTTCTGCTGAAGTTCGGATGCTCATACTTGCATCTGCCCCAAAAGGATGTGATTGAGCCTGAGCCTATTTTACCACATTTCCTTAATATCATTTTCACTTTATTGTGTTTTCCTCCACTTATTGTCGGCATTACCTTAACTGCTTTATCTTTTGTCGTTCTCTTATGGTTTTGCGTGTTACTCCAGCTTAGTATTTTCTTTTATGTGTTTAAATGCTTCCTTTGGAATTTGGATGTATTTAGATTGGGGTTTTTCTCCAGTTGATCAGAGCTCTTCGAAAGTAGTTCTGAGTGTAAACCCCTTTAAAGGATCTTGTAACTATTTTTGTGGCAAAATAAATATTATTATATTATATATATATATATATATATATATATATATATATATATATATATATATATATATATATATATATATATATATTAAATAAAGGAGGATGGAAAAATGAGAGAAAGAGGATTTAAAATTTAATATTATATATAATATGGCTCTATTAGAAGAATTTTTTTAATAATCTTTACATAAGTTTTTTTTTCTTACCTTGTGCTCAGAAAGGTTGGCCCTTTCTCACCATATCACTAATAAAGATCGTGACATAGATTTCTCTTACTCCATGTGTTTAAATCTTCAATAATTTTTTTTTGCTTATAATTATACAAATGATTATTAAATTATATGCAAATTTGTATTATTAAAAAATTATGATAAATAACTCACAAACTGATCAAATAAAGATTGATTCAAACTTATTTGGATCAATTAATAAGTTAAAAATGGAAATGAGCTAATTGGTTTGCACTAATTAGTGATTAACAATACAATTAGATGATTAATCAGGATAATTATTTAGCACTTACACTTAGATTAGAAAGATTGATGACTGATGTCAAGTTGATAGCTAGTTATAAAACTTACATGAAATCTAATGAAATGAATGCAAAATAGTAAAACTTGATTATGATGCAAAGTAAGCAAGAGATGATTGGGTATAAATCTAATGTTAGATTTACTATATAAAATTTGAGGTCTTTGGATGAGGCAAAAAAGAAATGATAAATACAATGATTAGGAGAAGAAGAATAATTCGTATTGTTTGTTTATGTATATACTGAAAAAGGTAATATATTATTATATATTGAAAATTCTAGCAATAGGAATGAGTTTTAGATAGTTGTGTATAAAAGCAAAAGGATAAAATTATTGATGTTAATAGGATTAATGATAGAGCTATTACTATTAAGATGATTATCATTGAGAATTATATAAATGTAGTTATTGCTTATGGTCCCCAATTTGGATAGATGATTGTTTTAAAAAATAGTTTTGTAAAAGGTTGAAGAATTACAAAAATATAGGGGTGTTAATTTAGGTCGGCAGTTATTGGATCGACCAATTTGATGACGAATATGTTTGACTTGAACCCGCTTTTGGTCAAAAACTTCAACAACCCGTTGACGACACAACCCGAATGATCTATTTATATATATTTTTCATATCAAAATCATGTTTGTGTGTAAAAATCAGATCAATTTCGGGTTCGCGGGTCAAAATCGAGTTGGCGGGTAAAAATCGAGTCAATTTTGGGTTGGTGGGTCAACCGGAACCCGACCCGAAAAATCAAATGGGCCAATTTCTTCATCCAACCCGAGAAATTATTCGGTCAAGCATAGACTTTTCAAATTAGTTGTGTGTCAATTGATTTTTGTATATATATATATATATATATATATATATATATATATATATATATATATATATATATATGCAACATGCATAATTTAGGAAAGTCATGATTGAAGCATCTATCTATTCTCCTAAATTTATTTTAGAAAAATCATGATCATAAGATTAATACGAGCACTTCTTTAAGTATAATTATTATACTTAATCATAAATGTTATAATTATACTCACAAATTAGAATGTATAATCGAGAATCTAATAGAAGATTTTGAGAGTCTATACCTATTTTTTTTTAATGATTCAATCTCTATATGTTATTAGCTTGATTTTTTTTCTTTATTTATTTCGTTGATTTCAACTCCACGGTATGGATAGAAGATTTGTATCAAGAAGACAAAGAAAATTAAATATTTTTGAGTTAGGACTAGAACCAAAGATTCAAGACAAAGATGCTAATGCCTCGACACTATAGTAGCAATGTTATTCAAACTAGTACAAAAGATTGGAAGCAATTCACCTAATGCATTCTTGGGAGACTTCATATTTAAATATTTTTTAAAGTTTTTTGATCTTTTCAAATTCTCGTATGTGAGAGTGGAAAAGAAGCTCTAGAGTGACTAAAGTATGAAGAGACCTATTCTCCTTGATTTTTCTTCCATAATGGAATTAATTTATTTTTTTTCCAGCTTTTGAGTTCTTTCATGTAAAATTGGTGTTCCTATGTGTGATTGCTTTTACTTTGATTTCATTTATATCAGATGCTCAAATAAGAACTAATTTTCTACATATAATCTTTGATCTACCAACACTTATTACAATTTTCAAAAAATAACATTTCTCTAAATTAAACATCATTTCATCATTTTTTTAGAATAATGGTTTATTAAACAAATTTTATTAGTGTCAAGTTAAATTCAAATGTTGATTGATGCATTTACCAATATTATAGTTTTGCTGATTTGGATGACTTATTAAATAAATATATCAAACAATTTTTAAATCTCCCAACCATATTTGTTTTAATATTAAAAGAATTTAGTTTACTTTCTATCTTTTACGTGATATGAAAACCATCATTAATAAACATGTCTGTAATAATAAAATATATTATGTGTGTGTGTATTACACTTTATGAATGTTGTCCATAAAAATTGTCATTACATCATAAACATTTGGCCTATTAGAATTTCGTAATGCAAAGAAATTACAATATTTGGACCATTAGAAATTTATCATTGCAACCAATTAGATTTTGAACCATTAAAATTTCATAACGCAAGCGGTTATAATATTTAGATCATTAAAATTTTATAACTCTAAATTCAAGTATTTGTAGAGAGTTTCATTAATAATGATTTATTCTGATGAAATTAGTTAAAATAACCTAGACCTATATGGTACATGTTATTTAAACTTCTATGGTGGCATGCCTTCAATCAAAATCAATTATCATCAATTTAGTGCTTACATGCTCAATATAATCGATGTTCTCACTTTAGCTGTCATTTTATTATTCTCATTCAAAAAAAAATGCAATTAAATTGTCACAATTTGTATTTAGTAGATTAGATATAGAGTCTACAAGTTTAATCCTAGAGATAAAACTCTTGAACCATGCACCATGTGATATAGCCTCAAAATAAGATGTGACTTTGCTTCCATACTAGACGTAGTAATCAAAATTATTTGTCACTCTTTTAGACACAACTCCACCAACAAAAAGTTGATTTTTTGGGAATCAATACATCCAACAAAGTCATGTCAGTAGACAACAACCTCCAAATTACTAGTCTGTTTATTTATAAGCATGTATTTATTAGTGCCTTCAGATACCTCACCTCCTTCTTTGTAGTTTACTAGTATATATATTTGGATTAATCTTATATCTCAATAGTATTTCAACTACATATAATATGTCAAGTCTTGTGCAAATATGAGCATACATTATCAATAGCTAATGCATATGGAATGTATTTCATTTCTTCCTTTTCAAAGTCATTTTTAGGTATTACTTAAACTAAATTTGTCACCATATAATGGGAGCTACACTTGGTGAACAACTATTCATCATAATTCTCTAAAATTTTGTTAATATAGGTCTCTTGAACAATCCTAAAATACCTTGCATCTATCTTAGTGCTAATCAAATAAGAGACATCACCTATATCTTTCATATGAAAAGTTTTAGAGAGAAATTGTTTCATCTCATGCTAAAAATTTTTATCATTTGATGCAAATGAGATATCATCAACTTATAGAATTAAAAAAATAAAATATTCTCTTATTAATCTTCTGGTATATACATTGATCAATGATATTCTCTACAAATCTAAATGTTGAGATCACATAATATAATTTTAAATGTCATTGTCGTGAGGGTGGTTTAAATCCATATATAGGCGTTTTAAGCTAAATTCTCACCTTCATTAGAGAAGAATCTTTTAATTGTTTCATATAAACCTCATACTCTAAGTCTTAATTGAAATGTCATTTTCACATCCATTTGTTATAAAGTCAAAATGTGACACTTGTCATAATAATCTTAAAAGAATCTTTCTTATACAAAAAAGTCTCATTGTAATCAATTCTTCTTGTTAAAATTATCCTTTAATGAGTCTTATTTTATATCTTTCTATTTTTCCTAATGAGGTTTTTTTTCATCTTAAAGCCCCACTTACAACCATGGCTTTTGCACCATTAGGCAGCTCAACTAGATCCCAATTTTAATATGTGACATGGAATTTATCCCATCTTCTATAGCATCATACCATAAATCTAATTATTTGCAACTCATGATTTGTGAGAAAATTTCAAGATCATTTCAACCAATATTGTAGTTCGATTCTTGTATATACATAATATAATCATTAGGGATCTTCTTTATCTTTTATAACTTATTATTTTAATAGCCTCCTCTGGTGAATTTAGTTGTTCATAAACAACTTGATCTACTTGTTCATTATTAGCATCTTGTCTACTATTGGTGGGCTAACACTCATTTGTACTTGAGGAGTTATGAACAACAATTAACCTATCACTTGAAAGGGATGGTTAAACATCTATATGTTCTCTTTCAATAACAAGTCTTTGTAATTAATCACTCCCATTAATCAAGTTATTTTCAAGAAATTTTACATTTCTTGATTCCACAATCTAGTATTAGATGGATAGTAAAATTTGTAATTCCTAAACTACTTAGCATATCCAATGAAATACCTACTAATAATTCTTGGAACTATTTTTTTCTTTGATGGATTATAATTTTCACTTCATAGGAGCATCCCCATACACACTTATGTCTTAAACTCAATTTTTTAATCTTTTCATAATGCAAAAGGTGTTTTAGGAGTAACTATGGTTAGAACAAGATTCAATATGTACACTATTGTTTTGAGAGCTCTTGTCCACAAAAAATTAGATTATTTAGAGCTACTAATCTATCTCCTCACCATATCTATCAATATTTGATTCTTTCTCTTAACTATACCATTTTGATCAGGTGAACCAGGTAAAGTGTATTAGGGAAAAATCCCATTTTCTTGAAGGGACTTTATAAATAAATAAATTATCTGTTCATCTTCAATGTATTTATCATAATGCTCATCACCTCTATCAGATCTCACAATTTTGATTTGCTTTTCACATTATTTTACCACTTATGGCATTAAAACTTCAAAGGTATCTAATGCTTATTTATTAAGATAGTAAAGATAAATATATTGTGAGTGATCATCAATAATGATGATGAAGTATTTTGGACCATGAAAATTCATATATGAACAACATATATTTGTATGCATGATCTCTATCATGTTTGTACTCCATATGGCACCTTTCTTTAACTTGCTTGTTTGCTTTCACTTTATGCAACTTATACAAGTATCAAAATCAATGAAATTTAAAGTACATAATACTCATTCATTCATTAATCTTTTGATTCTATTTATGGAGATATATCTCAATCTCCTATATTACAATTTTCATTTATAACACTTATTTTAATGTCAGTTGAATATGTATCACATCATAAGTAGAATTATTTTACAAATAAATATAGAATAGACTATATGACAAGGTACCATTCCAAACAAGTTTAGATTTATAATTTAGATTAACAAAGTATAACAAGGTACCATTCATAGAAATATCCCAAATGTATAAATTTAAAAATTAAAATTAAGTTCCTAGAAAAGCTAGATATATAAAAAAAAAGTCTTTTCTAGTTTTAAAATAAAACTATAACTAAGTATTAAATATCATGTTCCAAGAACTTCTACATGTGAGTGCATCTTATTTTCTAAATAGATGTAGAGCTCACTTTCCACTAGCTAGCTCAAGTTTTGCATATCCTACAAGGTATTACAAATATAGATTGTATAATTACAATCAATCTATCAAGTATTATAAACAACATCAATCATATTAGATTCATAACAGACAAATTACATTATTTTGCTTTTTTTGTTAGGTCAATTTTTGAATTTAATACAATCCTTCTTCATATTCCCTATAGTATAATTAATATCCATCCACACTAAATGGAGGATAAATGAATAATTCTCTCTTTTCTTACTTTATATTTATCGCATTCAATTTGGGAGTATTATGCTTAATATCAGACATTTATTGATTTCATAACTACATGATAAAATAAATAAATGAAAATATGCATATTTCATAAATCTAAGTATATATATATATATATATATATATATATATATATATATATATAAATATATGTATATATATATATATATTTCTTTATATATATCTATATATATATATATATATACATATATAATATTTCTCAAAATGAAATAATTCGATCATATCGATTTTATGGCAGAGTTGTTATTAAAGCTTGATATGATATCAATTGTGAGAACAAAATTTAATTATAAATAATTAAATGTAAAAATAAAATTTCAATTTTAAATAAATTTCTCTATATATATATATATATATATATATATATATATATATATATATATATATATGTCGATCATGAATTAAAAGCCCGAATTATTTTTAAATCTCTTTTAGCTAATTTAAAAATAAATCTATAAAATTATATATTCATGATTGTTTGGTGAATCCATGGAGTGTTGTATGTTAGAGTTTTTAATGAATATCTGAAATTTTATGATTTTTTACTTATTATTATTATTATTCATTATATATATCTATAATTTTTTATAGAATTTTATTAGATTTATTATATGTTACTTAAGTTTTAGTTGTATTAAATTAACTTTATTTTAAAAATAATGATAGTAATGTCAAGGGAACTAAGGGCTAACTCATATCATTATAATTATGTTGATCAATAAGTTTTGGTTGTATTAAATTAACTTTTAAAATATGATTGTAATGTCAAGGGAACTAAATAGCCAACTCATATCATTATAATTATGTTGATCAATAATAATCAATCCTTATAATCTCCCTCTCAAAAAAAAAAAAACATGATAACTTCTTATATATTTCTCACACTTTTTTTTTTGTTAATATACTTCAAAGCAAAAGAAGTAGATGTGTACTTACCATTATTAAAAGTTGAGCTGAAAATCTTATAGGAAAGTATTGTCATCTATGCTATTTCTTGAGAGTAAAACTTTAAATGAAAGTAGCACTCATGTGTACAATTGATAAATTTTCAATATATAGTATGGTATTAGCATAGAACACTAAAAAAAACTTGCCCATGTTACATAGTGTTATTAAGAGCATTTACATCGAGAAACTAATGATAAAAATTCATAGTTTACTTATCATCAGATATTCTTGCCTATCAATCATGCATTTAGAAGAGATAAAAATGCATTGTATAAGAGTAAAATGGATAACCCCCACTAAGATTGAGTAGAACTCAATTATGATTAAGAGGATATGATAATAGTTAAGACTATTGGCCACTTATATTGAAAATTTTTAGGTTACTAAATTATGTTGTTAATCATATTGTACTTTTGAGATCTATCATATAGAAGAATATATTTACTCTAATGTAACATAGATGTACTTATATTGAAATAAATTTCTTAATAATGCATGTATTATTATGATGGACATAAAAGAAGAAAATTAAGGATAACTTAAAAGTAAAATTTAGAGCTCTAAGAATTGGATAGAAAAATCTTAAAGCTTATAGATAATATTCACTCACATTAAATCACAAATGAGAATGGTAAAAGTAGTTTCAATTTTTAAAGATGCCAAGTGAATATGTCAAATTTAAGAAAGTTCATGGATATTAAATTAGAAATTTTATTTTGGTATAAAAATCATTATTATTATCTCTTTATGATATATTCAATGTAGCTGCTTTTAGTACTTTACCAGAGATAAATTCATTTATATTCATTTAAATCTCACGAACAAGCTCGTTAAGGAGCTCGATTAAGACTTATTTTTGAACAATATTGTTTAAATTTTTATTTATTTAGGTTTAATAAGTTTTAATTGATATGACTCATGTATATTTCTCAACAAGCTGCTTGTGAACAAACTTGATTAAAGCTTGTTTATTTCATTAAATGAGTTGTTTGTTAACAGTGTCGATAATCCACTTAGAATCGAGCTCGTGAACAAACTCAAATCGAGCTCAAGCTTGATAATGATAAACAATCTCAAGCTTGAACAATATCCTAAAAAGCTCGAATCGAGTTTGAGTTCAATAATGATAAATAAGCTTGAACTCGAATACATATATTTGGCTCGACTCAATTCATTTGCGGCCTTAGTATTGCTCCTTATTGTAAATACAATTATATATGTCTCTTTGTCTAACTCCTTGAGGTAATCATAAGGACACTTTTAATGACTAAGGGAAAACTAAACCCAAGCTTAGAGACTTGTGAGGCATACCCTAAGCCCAAGATATGCCTTAGGACAAATAGGTTCCACCTATCCTATGACCTAAACCAAGACTATGCTTGTCCACTCATCCAAACCTAAACTCTTATAAATGAAGCATAGCCAACTTCAAGCCTATTCAAATAACCACACTTGAATTTGTTTTCTATCCGAGCTCCAAACCAAATTGACTTAGAATTTAACCTAAATTAACTCCACCATGATCCTACAGACCCAACTCAAACCCATTCAAGCAAACTAAATCCAATTTAATTTTCTCACTCATCTCGACCATCCAATATATCATTTCAAACTCCTCCACCACTTGCAATCAAACCTATCAAATCAAATGAATTTAATCAACCTAAGTTAGCCCATTTAACCCAAAAGTCCAAATGAGCCAAAACCCAATCAAGCCCAAATCAATTGCAATCAAGGCCACTAATCAATTCTAACTATATCATTGAACCCTTGAATTGTTTCACTTGACCCAATGTGACCAAAATGACCAATTTGATTCAAACTTCAATTCAATCAAAATTGGGTTAAATTAACTCATCTAATCCCTTCCAAAATGATTGTTGATCATCTTTGATTGCCCAATTACAAACAATTGGATTAAACTAAACCAATTTGCCATTTTAACTTAAGTTGACCTAATTTGACTTAAATTAGGCCAAATCTCATTCCAACTCTAAATGATTGCAACCAATGCCTCTAATCAATCATAAATTGATCATTGAACACCCTACAATCATCAACTAAGCACAATTTGGTCAAGCCAACCCAATTGACCCACTTAAATTGAACAAAAAGGTTCCAATTGAATCAAATCATTATCTAATCCAAATCAATTCAAACCAACACTTACAATCATTCCCAAAGGATCAATTGAACCTAAACTTAACTCATGCCCAAGCCAATTTGGCCAATTTGGTCAAATTGGTCAACAAGACCCATCTGACCCAAATTGAATTATGTGAGCCAAATCCAAATCCAACCCAAATTGAATCAAACCAATTGCACCAGACCAATTGAACTCACCCAAATCCTTAGTTTGACATAATTTGATCAATTGATCAACTTAACCTAATTGAACACAAACTGACTCATATGGGTCAAACTGAGCCAAACCTAACCAAACTAAGTCCAAACCCAACCAAACTTGGTATGACTCATTCTTGGGTTACCATGAGCCTACCCAAGTGGACCCAACCCATGGTAAACTTGGTTTGGGTCAAACTTATTGAACCAAGCCACCCAAATGGAACAAAATCCCTATTTGGATGGGTTATTCACTCCCTTACCCTTTGGCAGTCACCTTTGGCTCTTCTTGGACAGTAGACCAGCCCAATCTAACCCAAGGGGTTGGCCTTTGGCCATGAGAGGGAGAGTTCACCCATGGCACCATATTAGTCCACCTAAGAAAGCCTGTACACCCCATGCCAGCCCATTCCACTCTCTCAACCTCTCATCCTCGCCACCTGTAGTCCCACACCACCTCCGACCACCCGGGCGACTACCAAATGATGAACCAATCTTAGCCTTTGGTTGGAGGAGTATACTCCTCCCAAGAATTCAAACTTCACACACACCTTGCTGAGCATTCCGCGCATTGAGACCTTCCCCAGCTCATGCATTCACCACTAATGAGACCAACTCCAGAAAACCCAGAGCCTCATCCCAAACTTCTTAGAACTCCACCAAATCCAAATTAACTCTTCTTACACCTTCACCTCACTCTGGTAAGTCAAAATGAATCATTTCCTGAATGATTCGATCATTAAAAGGCATCCATAGACTAATTCTAATGAGTTTTGTGACTGAGTTTGGTCCACAGAGTGATCGGCTAGGAGGTAGCTCATGATCTTATCAACTGAGCTTCGTCTCTTCAAGATGAAGCTACCTCTATCGACGTACCACTAGTCTTTAGCTCCGATGAGATAAAAATCAAGAAACTGTAGTTTTTTCATAAGTGTTGGTCTTTTTTGAAGTAAAGTATGATTTCATGTGATTTCCACCATAGGATCCCTTTAGATTTTCTCCTTAAATGTTTTGAAGTCGATTTCCTTTGTCGAGCTCGACGAGCTTCATCGGCAGTAAGGAAGGCGATGTCGTCCGGTGCTTTGGGATGATGGATCATCGTTGCTTTTGCATGGTTAGAATGGATGGTCGTGATTAATTGCGCTATAATTAATCTCGACCATCCGATCCGAGATCAGACGGTTGGGATGAAACCGCATCCAAAACTGTTGAGTCTGCTGTCGCGTTGGATGTTTTAAATAACCAATATCGCGATGTCACATGGAAAGCACTACCGCATCATCGACATGGTGTAAGTGGTTAATTAGGCATTAAAAGTGTAATTAAATGGCAAGAACTTCAAAAATCATAACTAAATATAAAAAAATCCAAAACCAAATAAACCCATTTTGAAAATGTTAGAAAGAGGAGAATTTAAGAAAAATAAAATTTCTAATTTTTACTTAGTGAATAGTGGTTAATTAAGGTTTGAGGCATAGGCTAATTACTTTAATTAAAGATTAATTTCTTGGCCAACTGATTCTAAATTTTGTTAGATGATCTCATGGGATGTCCTCTGCCTCTCATAATTTTTTTAGAATTATTGGCAATGTAATTTAAGGAATTTAAAATTTTAAATCCTAATTACCCTTATTAATCAATTTAATATTTGTTAAAATTGCTAAATAGTAAAAATTAAATGATTAATGATAATTAATCACTATAAATTGTGAGAATGGTGAGGCAAAAAATTATGACCTCGTTCCTAATTATTTTTCTTAATGCATTTTCATAGAAGGGTTAATTAACACAAGTAATAATTGGGGATTAATTAAGAAGTTAATGATAAGATAAAAATCAAATTAAACTAATGATTATTTTAGATAATTAAAATATAATTCATGGGTTTATCCTTTATGTGTTCAATAACATAAATTCATTAAGAAATTTATGGTTGACCCATTGGTGTGGAAAAATCATATGAGTACTTAATTTAGATTCTTTCATTCATTAATCTAATTAAATCTTAAACATGAGCCTAATTACATTAGTTTCTTTCAGGTGCATTGCAAATTTTTAATTTCTCATAAGCATATTATTGGAGGCTCATGATTAAGTAGTTAATTAAATTAAAGAAGCTTATGAAAGGGTAATTAAACTGATTGCTTAATGACTTGAACCTAATCAATTCATAAAACCTACATAATTACTTTCCTTAAATATATTAAGTCACCAATGTGGGATGGGGCTAGCACTAAATGTCTTTTCTCCTCTTTAGGTTTTAACAATTCAAACACCAAAATTAAATTTCATAAAAACATAGGTTATTCTTAGAGTTTTATTTGACTTGATTGTCCTTAGAAATTAATATAATCGAATGTATTATGTGGCAATGTTTAGTTATTTCTTTTCAATCATTATAAATTTGCATGCCATTTGTGTCATATATTCATGTTTTCAAAAAGAATCAAAAGAATATGGTTATATCTAAATTGCATGTGTTGGATAAATATTATGATATGGTGTGTCTATTATACTAATAAATCCCAAATTATTTTTAAAGTTATAAGTAATGATAAAAATCTAAGTTAATGTTGGCTATAAAATTCAATGAAATTTACATTTACTTATAACTTAGACATGTTAAAGGATTGTTCTATTTTCATGATTCATGTATAGTTTACATATGTTTAGAGTTAGCAAGTATATAGTATGGACATCCCTAGAATACAAAGCTTTAAGTTTCCCCAAGGAGGTCTTAGATAATTTCAATTCCTTGGTTTAACAATGGCACATACTTGCATAATTTCATTCATGTGTGTGCATGGGCTATAATTTGAGATAGAACATTCCTTTACATGAATAAATGATTTATTATTATACAATCTTTTCATGATTTTCATTCCTATGTTTGTGTATATATTTACATGTATTTAAGTTAGCAAGTATATAGTCAGGACATCCTGGGAATACGAGGCTTTAAGTAGCCCCAATGAGATCTTAGATAATATCACTTCCCTTATTTAACAATGACACATACCTGCTTAACTCTTTAATACATGTGTACATATGCTTAACTAAGGGATGAAATCTTTATTTTCTACTAAAATACATGCATTAAAAATCATCAATTGTGCAAAAATATAAAAATATATTGCATGTATAGATATGTGTATTAAATCAAATATCATGAGTAGTAAAAATAAAGATATGTGTATGTTATTGATGATGAAAAAGAATAATGGAATATTATCTATGTGATAGTAATTCAATTTTATTAATCCTAAGATGCTTTTCATGTTTGGATTAGATTCTTTAGGACTAACCAAACTTAGGTTTAATAAAATGTTTAATAAACCATTCATTAAAGGAACCAAAGTCATAATAACATACCTTTAGAAAATAACTTAGGATAGGGATGAAGGGGTTCAAACTTCTTTCCTCTCTTTATAACAAATAGATGTTAAGTAGGCATTAAATGATACAAAAAAATCCAAATTAAAATTAACTAATCATTTCAATAATTTGAAGTGAAACCTCCTATAATGTGTAATTTAAACATTTAAAACCTTAAACAATCATACATTCAAAGCTTAGATAAAGACATACCACACTAAACCTCGACACATATTAGAATACTAAGCCACTAATTCTAGCCTTTTGGTTAGTAGTGTATGTTGTGGTGTTATATTTTATTTTATGATATAATATTTTAGGCGGATGTTGGATTGTTTATGTGGAGATTGGATGTTAGGTCGTTAATAGCCTAATGATATTTTTGTAGAGGATTATGCTAAAGGGGCCATTATAATAATAAATAAATATAAATATTCTTACTTGTAGGTTGCTTATGCCCCTGAGCATAATCTAGTTAGGATATGTGGGCTTGGTTACCCATGTGTATGGTGCTAAGTCTAAATATGTGAAATATAACTACTTGACTTGTATGCTTGTTTAGCTAACATCTACAGGTGTAGTTAGATTTTATTTTCTATAAACAAGTAATTTTTACAATAGGAATTAGGATTAGTGCTATGAGATTTAGGATGAGCAGTGGCTAGAAGGTAAAGACCTAGGAGGCCCTGTGAAGCCTATAGCAAGCTAATCCAAAAGAAAAGAAGGAAAAAAGAAGCAAAGAATGAAGACATTCATAGCATTCATTATAATTGTAATATTCTTTTATAATTTGAGTTGTATAAGGGCAGAACTCTGCTACCCAATTTCTTTTTTTTTTGAGTGTACGGAGGTACTCAGCTGCACCGGCCTCTTATTTTTTTTTTATGAAAATTTAAATGTTTGATTATTGTGTTTAGTTTGTGTAATAGAAATGACATATTTTTATATGTTTCTTAAAGTGTGATGATTTGATGTGTGGCTTGGATATGGTAAGCTATTTAGAATAAAAATTAAATTTTCTACCCAACTAAATAACTTACAACTAAATTTTAATACAACTCACAACCTCATCTTAAAGCCTAGGCTCATAATCAATATAAATAAAAGATTTAGCATCACATCATACATACCATATTGATTCACTCTTGAATAGGGAGGGTCTCCATTCTTGCACGATAGGGGATACATTTGAACTTTGAGGGCAATCCTTTATAGTGGAGAACACCTCCTCCCGTTGATTTAGCCCACAACTCTATTTCATCATGCATATAGGCATAATTATTCCAAGCCTTAGTCAAAATGGTGTAAAAGATTTTAAATTTGTGCATTAGTTTAAGTCATGTTTTTCATGCCAGTCATGATCTAGTCTCTTAGGGTGTAAGTTTAGGACTCTAATTCCTTTCTTAATTAAATAACAACCTAGCTATCTTGTATTTAGTTTTAAAGCGTATGAGGTGTTAGCTGGTGGACACTCCATGTAGTTGTAAGCCCAAAAGAGTCGGGATGTGTTTATACTCTATTGTGGAGGTAAACCCTTATGTCCCATTTTTATGGTTAGACATAGGTCATGATTTTAGCTTGTGCTAAAGAATCTTAGATTTAGGTTCTGAGGCTACTTGTTTCCTTTGGGCTATGAGTATAAGTCCTCACCTCTTAGATTTTCACAATCTTGTGTTGATGGACTATAATCATTAAAGATTGTAAATAAAGATTAAATTCTCTCTTTCAAATATATAAAGCCTCACTATAGGGTAGGTTGGGGTACTCACTAGACTTCTTAGTATCATGAGTGCTCCCTAATCCTCCTTTGAAATCCATAAATAAGTCTTCTTACTTGAACTCTCCCATTTAATTTCCATGAATACCTAATCCTTTAATAGTCTAAGTTTAAAATCTTTAGAGATACTTATTGACTACTTTAATTTAGAGTATTCTTAAAAATTTCTTATTTTGTAAGATGTAATTAACTATGAAAGCTTGCTTCTATAGAGAACTAAAGAACCCGACATAAAATAAACCTTACTTTACTTCTCCATGTAAAGTAGGGGAAATATCTCTGGTATATACGTAGACCCATCTACTTTAGAAGTTCTTATTAGGTGATTAGACCCATTGTAGAGTGAAATTTTCATCTTTCGAGATGGTACATCATACCTTAATATCATACTGAATCACTTCAATAAGTACCCTCCTAAGATCTGTGTAGTGTCCATACAACTCCAAATTAGAACACCATAAAGAGCAAACTAAATAGCATAAAAATGATATAGCCTAATCCTCATCATCTAATTTTACATTAAATTTTTATCTTGGCATCCCTTCATGCACATGTAATAAATATAAATTATTTATGATAAGGTTTGTTTGAAAGATTACTATAAATGAATTATAGCCATAGCAGCTATAAATCTTCCACAATTATTTTCAATATTTTGAAACTTAGACCAAACAAGAAGGAGAGGCTTGAAGTTTAAAGGTTAAAAACTAGGAACCAAAGTTAAATTGAATGATATAATAAATATTTAAATAAATTTAATATGATTCAAGTGATATAATAAAGATTTACTATTCATATTTACTAATTTAATATACAATTTTCAAAATTAAAATACTTTACTATTGTATATTTTGAATATGATTTTAAATCAAAATTCAAGTGCATAATATTTTGATTATTTTATGTATAGATATTTATAGACATATATAAATATTTGTAAAAAAATAATACTTGGAACTATTACTAGATTAGAATGTAAAAGACATTCAACAAATTCTTTCTAAATTCATAAAACATTCAACTTCAAATGATAGTATGTAGATTCAAAGTATTTCTAATATTTTATTTTTATTCATCTAATCAAAATCAAGAAAAAAATATAAATTGATCAATATTAGAATCCAATTCATGATTCATCAAAATTGGAATTATTTTTTAGTTTATCCACTAATTTTGAATGGTTCTAATTGATTCTATGAGAATGTAGTCTAGAATTGGAGTGATTGGAGCATCGATTCTAGATCAAACATGAATCATGGTTATTTCTTTCAATACCTCTTTCAAGACCTTGCCCACCAACATAACTCAATCTTTATAAGCACTTTTTAATCCATATCTATCCTTTTGTCTTCTCTCATTATTATTGACTTCACTTTTGGAATGAGCTCTCAACTTCCTCATCATAGATCTAGGACTCTTGTATACACTAAGAGTTCCTTAGTCTTAAGATACTTCTAGTGATTAGGTGAACGCTTAACCTAACCCTAGAGACTTAGAAGAGTTAGCCATATGTATAAGTTATGCCTTAAGGAGTTAGGAGGACTTGCCTACCCTATAACCTAAATCCTATCCTTGCTTCCTTCTTTCAAATCAATTCAATTGATTTTCTCAATTACCAAATTCTAATTCAAATTCAAACTCAAGATCATGAATCCAAAATCAAACCAAATGATTGAAACCCATGATTAAATCCAAACCTCAAAATCCTTTCCTAAGTCATATGAACTACATTCATATACTTAGCCAAAACTCCTTCAAACCAAACCTAAACTTGGTTGATTTATAAATCAATCATTCCTTCATCTATATCCACAAATATAAATGGCATCCATGTTCAAACCATTCAAACCAATTCAAAATAAATCAAACCAAATCAAAACCCAAATTGGCCCTTTCAACCTACATCCCTAAGCTTAATCAAATTTGCTTTCAAATCACTCTAAACTCAAGTAATTTTCATGAACCATTTATATCTTCATTTATATTCACAAATATAAATGAAATAAACAAACAAAAATTCCCAACTTTAGCCCTTTTTAGCCAATTTTTTGAACTTGGCTAAATGATATCAAATGAATTCAAAATTCATGAATTTATTCATGATTCAATTATCCTTTCAATCACTTACCCAAATATGAACATAAACTACAATCACCAAAGCAATCCAAGTCCAACCCAAGTCAAACCCATGTTGACCCTTTTGACTTGAAATTATCATATGAACCAAAATTCATTTGACTCCAAACCACTTGCAATTGATTTATATTTTCATCCTAAATCCATTTGTAGGTCTAACCAATCTTGAATCAAGCCTTGATCAAGCCAATTGACCCATTTAGGCTCACTTGACCCAAAGTTACCTAAATGACCTTTTTGAGCCAAGTTCTAATCCAATCTAAATTGGATTGAACTAACCCATCAAACCTCACAACTTGACCAACAATCATCCTAGGATGATGAACCACCTTAAATTGGGTCAAACCAAGTCAAACATAGCCTTTGACCAAGTCAACCCTTAATCCAAATGAAATCTAAACTAACCAAAACTCACTATATGCCAAATTGGTTTAAAACCATTGACTCAAACTCATTCATAACCAATGATTGAATATGACCAAGCCATCAATTGAGCCAAACCAAGCCTAATTGGCCACTCAACCTAAGTTGACCTAAATTGGCCTAAAAAAGCCAAAATGAGTCAAATCATGATTTAATCTAAATTGATTGCAACCAATGGCTCAAGTTCATTCCAAATCACTTGTTGAACTTTGAAGTCATGATTGAGCCCAAGTTGATAAATTAGTAAACTTGACCCAACCTAGCCCAGATTGACTTAAAATGTCACATTGACCAAAATATAATTTAATTCTAAATTAAATTAAATCAAATTCCACAATCATTTTCAATCAACCAATTGAACTTGACTCAACACTTAACCCAACCTAATTTGGTCAAATTGTTCAACTTGACCAATTTGACCTTTTTGAATCCAAATGTGTCAAATTCAAATGAAAGCCAAAGTAATCCAAATTAATTGAACCAAAATATCCCAAATCATCATATGAACCTGACCCAAGCCTTGGTTTGACCCAATTTGAACAATTGGTCAACCCAACCTAACCTAACCCCATTTTAACCAAATGAAGCCAAATCACTTCAAACCAAGCCATGAGACCTTAGGAAGGCTAGACCGACCCAAACTTGACCTAACCCATTACCAAATCAGCCCAGCTGGTGGACCCCAGGGGATAAACCAAGGTGCCAAGCTCTTTTACCTTGGATTCTTGCCTAAAATGGCAATGTCCACGCTTGCCTCCCCATGGAAACCATCAAACTCCTCAAAGAGAGCCTCCCTAGCATCCCCGCCCAACCTAAACCACTCTAGAACCAGCCATGGACCAAAGGAATCAACCCAAGCACTTCACCTCCATGGTCGAACCCATAGGTGCTTGGAAGAAAAATGGCAAACACAACTCCCCAAATCAGGCCTTGAGCCTCCTGCCACACACTCCCCCAACCATGGTGTGCCATGTGGAGTTGAAGGTGACAGCTCTGGCAGGCCAACAAAGATGTAGGGTCAAAAATAGATGACCAATCACGTCCATCCATCACACTCAATTGAGGGGTATACACCCTCAATTTGAATGGGAAACACATGATAGAGCTTTGTGAGACTCCCTAGAGTAATTTCAAATCCTCACAGAGCTTTCCCAATGCTTTCCTGAGCTCCCTCGATCACTATTTCTCCTCATGGAAAGCCGAAAGAGGGCATCCCTATTCTGAGCAATACTCCCTCCTCACTTCACCAAATCCAAATTCCTTTTACCCACACTCTCTCCACACCTCGTCAAGCTCAATCAAATCATTTCTTAAGCTTCCAAGACATAGGAAGTGCAACTTCGATTAAGACCGATCACCATTGAAGAGGAACTTGGTCGACCGAGCAATCCACTTCAAATTAAGACTGGATTTCTTCAACAGGCTTACTACAGAAATACCTCGTCGTTGGAACCTTGGGTGAGGTAATTTTTTAAAACTATAGCTATATAAGATTTTTAGTTGGTCTTTTTTTGAAGAATTATCATCCCATATACAATTTTGTTAAATATTGGTGGCTTAATTAGGGAAATCACTTGATTAAGCCTTAACCACTCTTCTAATTTAATTAGTGATAATTAATAAATAAATAGTGCTTTAATTAATTATTTAATCTTAATTACCTACATTAAATAGTCGGGAGCATAAGAATGTGATTTAGATATTTTCTCTCTAATTCATTTCGAGTTCTCTTCACTTTTGGAATTAATCTAATTGAGGATTAATGAAGTAGTAATTAATTAATTGGCTTAAGCTTAAATATAGAGCCTAAGTTATTAAGTGTAGGACTTGGGGATTGAGATCAAGGCCTCTTTCTTGATCTCTTTCCTTTAGTCCATTTCATTTCCTTAATTGGAGATGTTTATGCTTAATAAAAAATGGATTAATGAACCTAATTACTTAATTAAAATTTCCTTCACATCTAAACAACCCTAATTAACTTTTGGGTAGCACTTTGGGTGTTCAATAACTCAAAGAGAGATAATGAAATTATGATTAGGTCACATGTGTGAAAAATCATAAAAGTGATTAAGTGAGATCCTTAAGCTTAATTAACTATTAATCATAAAGCCAATTGCATTATTTCTAGGAGCATTACAAATTTACTTTTCATGTGTTTGCATATCATGTTGGCTTATTATTAATAAGTTAATTAACTTAAGGTGATATATTAATTCATTTAATTATACCTAACCTAATGAAAACATAAAATCAACTTAAATATTCCTCATTAAACCAAACTAATCCACACATGGGGAATTGGGATTAGCAAACCTCTCTCATATTTCTTAAATCAAATCAAACTCAAAGTTAAAATATCTTTAAAAATTTTTGATTATTTTAAATAGCTTTATCTAATATGATTGTCCTTGAATTAATTGGGATGAATGAAATCATATACTTACATTTCTTTATTTCTTTCCTATCATCATGCTAAATATTGCTTTCCATATGAAATCATGCATTCATTTATTTTAAAATTAATTAAATTAAATGTTTCCTTTTTATTGTTATGTTAAAATTAAATATGAGATTATTATCACTACTAAATCAAAAGCTATTTTCAAAACCTACAAATCAATTATTATAAATGAAGTAATGTTAATTACAAATATCCATAAGCTTGCATGTGATAATAGCATAAGATGTGTAACCTGAGGTTATCTTTTTCTATCTTAACATGGATCCACATAGGATTTGCAAGTGTATAGTTCATTTGAAAAGAACACAACACTTGCCTAAATCTATTCCTATGTATCTTCATGTTAAGACTTAGGAAGAATTTTATATCACATATGTAAATAATATGACCAAACCAAACATAATTTCTTGCATGATTCTCTATGCATGTGGTCCTTTTTATACATTCATATGTATTTGAGAAAAAGTGATATATTAGTCACGGACATCCACAGAGCGAGGCTTTAAGTAGCCTAGTAGGTCTTGTACCTTATGCCCCTGTAGAAAATAATGGCTACTCACTTAAAACTCTTATACATATACATGTGGTGTCCAATAAATAAAGAATCAAAAAATCAAAGAAAGCATTACTTTTGTATAGATTTTCTTATCCTTGTAATTATTCATACATTTACATGTATCTAAGAGTGATATATTAGACATCATCGGAGTTGTGAGGGCTTTAAGTTACTAAGTAGGTTTTGTACCATCATATAGAAAATAATGGTGTTGTACTCACTTATAACTTTTATACATGTGAATGTGTGTTTAGCTAATGGATGAAAAATCCCTCTTTTCTACATAATAAAAACATGCATTCATAATTCAATCAACAAATGAAACATTCAAATTCAAAAAAAAAAATTTCTTTGCATTCATCATCAAAGTATGCTAATTTACATTGCATGTATGGGTATGCTTAAGATTATTCATATGCATGACATACATGATGGAAAGAAATAAATTAATGTGTGTTATGTAATAGTAATCCATCATTAATATGCCTTTCTTATTGAATAAGGTTATTATTAGAATGAACCTAAACTTATGGTTAATTAAAACACATAATAAGTCATTCATTCAAGAAAATTTACTAATTAACTTACCTTAGAATGACTTAAGGTAGATAAAGAGAGATTCCCTCTCTTTCTTTTATAAAACTTAGTTACTAAGTGTAATCTATATGAATCAAAAGAAAATACTAAGTAAAATCCCAAATCAACTAAGTACTTAAGAGAAATCAACCCCTTCATAAATTAAATCCCTCACACTTAGCGCTTAGCCATAACTCTAAAGTCTAGTTGGGACATACCACACAAGCACATATGCACATTAAGCTAAGTCACCATTTCTAGAATTTATGTTGGTGATGATTTAATGAATGTTTAAGTTTTGTGATGTATTATTTTTGGATGTTAGGTGTATGTTGTTGCTTTTGAATGTTGCCTATATAAGCTAATCATGTTTTGTCGAGGTATACTTAAAGGGGTTCTGTAATAAAATATTTTTTTTAGGTTGCTTAGCTAAGCATAGTAGTTAGAAGTTAGGTGAACTTTATATGTGGGTGCTAAGTCAATTATTCCTATATTACTGTGGTTGTGTGGTGTGTTGTTTTAGCTAACATTTACTGGGTAGCTAAATTTGATTTCCTCTTTTAATGTAACTTTTGCATTAGGATTAGGATAAGTGTTATGGGGATTAAGGTAAACATTGGTTATAAGACCGTGTCTTTAGAGCAACCAACATCCCAACCAAACCAAAAGAAAGAAAGGAATGAAGCAAATAAAAAAAAGAAGAAATAAAAGATGAAGAGTAAGGAATGGAGGATGAAGAATGGAGACCCCATAGCACTTATTATTTCATGATTGTAATTATTCTTTCATTATATTGGGATGTATTAGGGTAGAACTACCCACATTTTTTTTTATGCACAATCGACCGGCCTTTTATTTTATTTGATAGCTTCATAAAATTATTTGATATTTTGTTTAGCTTGTGCATTAAAAATAACATGTCTTTTCATAGTTTCTTTATGATAGATGATTGTTGTGTGGCCTAGATGTGATTAGGCTCCTAGGATAAAGATAAATTTTCTATCCCATTAACGACTCATAACTAAGATCTTAAGACAAATTATAACCTCACATAAAAGCCTAGAAATTAAATCAAGATATTAAAAATTTTTAGCAACCCCTTAGCTGGATGATTGAATGTATAATGTTATGCATATCATATTCTTCCACTCTTGCTTAGAGAGGGCTTCCATCAATGCCAGAGAATAAAAGCTTAACCTATAAGAGCCTTTGATGGAAAGACACCTCTTTCTCTCCTGATTTAGCCTATAACCCATTTCTCATGCCTTTAGGCATATAAAATCCTACAACCTGTGTCAAAATAAAAAGTCCAAAAATCAAATAAAACTTGACAAAATTTGCATTAGATTTAAGCCATTACTCATGCCCTTCATGATCTAGTCTCTTAGGGAGTGAGTTTAAGGACTTAATTTTCTCTTCTAAGTAAATAATAGCCTAACCATCTTACAAAACATATGACTTGCCTACATGGATTTAAAGAGTAGGAGAAGTTAGCTGGTTGCCACTCCAGGCAGTAATAAGCCCAACAGTCGGGTGGTTCACTCTCTCTTGTGGAGGTGAACCAGATACCCATTTTATGCCATAGATTTAGGATGTGCTTTGGTCCTCACCAAAGCTCCCTAGATTTATGATCTGAGGTCGCTATTCCCCTTTGTGGGCTACAAGCATAAATCCTCACCTCTTAGGCATTTCCATAATCTTGTGTTGTGAAATTATAAGTCCTAAATTTCTAATAAAAGTTTAACTCAAACAAATAAATCTTCTCAAGTTCAAATATATAAAGCCCAACCATAGGATAGACTGGAGTACTCACTAGACTTCTTAGTATCATGAACACTCCCTAGTCATCTCCTTTGGTCTCGATAAGAACTCTTCCCTTTTGATCTCCCCCACTCAATTTTCAAAAATACAACCAGTCCTTTGATAGTCCTATCTTTGAATTCTTTGGAGACAGCAATCACCTATTTTAATTGAGCGTATTCTTAAGGGATTCATTTCCCCAAAGATGTGATTAACTATGGAGGCTTGCCTCTATAGTGAACTTAACAAACTCGATTTAAATAAACCATGCTTTACTTTCGAATGTAAAGTAGGAAAAAATTTTTGGTATATCCGAAGACCCATCATGTCTTAGGAGTCCTCATTAGGTGATTAGATCCATTATAAGGTAGTGACTCCGGTATCTCGAGATAGTACATTATTCATTAATGTCATACCCGATCACCCTAATGAGTACATCTGCGGATCTGCGTGGTGTCCCCTCACACAAACTGACCCAACAAAAAACTAAACACCATAATTATTATTGACATCATCAAGCGACTTAGGAAAGCTCTTGTAATACATTAATAGATGAAAACTCTGTGCATCATAGTGATAAAAACTCTATGCATCATGGTGTTATAAAGGCTAAAATTCTTTAATTTATCAAATTATTAATCTCAACTATCGTGAGCATGAAATCTAAAATTGCACTCTAATATTATTTTGTTTTAACTAGGGTGTTAATAACTTGAAGTTAAATTATCATAAAGATCAAAACCATATACTATAAAACACTGAAGTGAAAATGACCTAAACCAAAAAGATATTAAGATTTATATAGTTCAACTTCAGCTAAGTTTATATCCAATTGGGAAGAGAGAAAATTTGATCTAAAAACATTAAGAAAAAGACATAATTATGATATACAAAATCAAGAGGACTATCAATTTTTTCTTATTTTCTAGGTTCAATGGCACATAAAGAACAAAGTTAAAATCTCATAAAATGTTCACAACTAGTTTACCTCACATCAATGTTCTTGTCCTTTTTCTTGTATGCACTCTGAGTCTTTTAATGGAACACTAGTCATTGAAGAATGAGAGAGACTAATTTCTTCAAAACTTAGCCAATGAATTCTTCTTATAGTTGTTCAATGTTGGCCTCACTTTTGGAGTGAGGTTGACTACTTTTGCCTAGACTTAAGACTCTTCTAAACACTAAGGTTTCCCTAGTGCTAGGACTTCTAGTGATTAAGAGAACACCAAATTGAAGCCTAGAGCTTCATAGGGTATAACCCTAGGACTAGAGTTTACTTTAAGAGAAGTGAAGCCTCACCAACCCTAAGACTTAACCAAAGTTCATGATCAATCAAGTAAATCCAAATCAAATGAATACAATCCAAGCTCCAAGTTAAATGCCAAATTGATTTAGGCTTAATTTGACCATCATATGCTCAACTTGGCTAGATAGGCTAAGTTGACTCAACCCAACCTAACCTATTTGGATTCTTCAAAATCAAAAAAACTTGATTGAAACTCAACCTATCCAAACTCATTTGGACTCCAATTCAAGATTATTAAACCATGATTATAATCTAATTGAATCAAGCCAAATCAATTTGGATCTTAACCCAAGTTGGCCCAATTGAATTCCTTAAGACTAAAATCCAATTCAATTTGAATCAAGCCAATCCAACCCAATCCAAATTCCTTGATTGTTCCAAGCATTCTCTCAAACATCATAACCTATCCCAATCCACTCAATCAAGCAAATCAACCCCATTGATTGAAGTTGACCCATTTGACCTAAAATGGTTCAAATGGGCCAAAATTCAATCTAACTGAAGTCAATTGCAATCAAAGCCTCCAATTAGCTCTAAATCCATCATTGAATATGTTACAATCTTCATATAGCCTCAATTACACCCAATCAACCCAATTGACCCATCTAATTTAAGTTGATCTAAACAACCCAATTGAGTCAAACTCCAATCAAACCTTAATTAGACCAAACCAACTCACCGAATATCTTCTAAAATGATTGTTGATCACCATCCATCATTTAAGTGCATCCAATTAGGCTTGGCCAAGCTAATTTGATCATTTGACCTAAGTTGACCCAATTTTACCTAAATGGTCAAATTGAACCAACTCCCATTCCAACTCAAATTGGTTGTAACTAGTGACTTCAAGCAATCATAAATTCTATATTGAATGCAACCCAACAACAAAATAAAGCCAATTTGATCAAATGAACCCAATTTGGCCAAAAGGGTCAAATTGAACCAAATCTCATATTAATTTAAATCAATTCAAATCGACACCTACAATTAATCTCAAATGATCATTCAAACATGAATCAACCCTCCACTCAAACTAATTTTGCCAATTTGACCAAATTGGCCAGCTTAACCCATTTGGCCTAAATGAACCCAAATAAATCAAACTTAAATTCACTTCAAATTAAATCAAACCAATTGCACCAACTCATTCCTAATAATCATTTGAACATTTTCCAAGAGCCATTTCAATCTAATTTGACCAATTGGTCAACTTAGCCTAATTGAACCCAAATTGACCCATATGAGTCGAATTGAGCCAAACTCAACCAAACTTGACATGACTCATCCTTATGACCCCATTGACCCCAAGTCAACTTCACCTAAGGTGAGCCTAATTCAACCCAAGTGAACTAATGGTCTCAAATAGGATAAAAACCCAAAATAAGAAGGTATAACCACTCCCTTTGCATGGGGCAGCTTCCATAGCATGTCTTGAGCTCTCCCAAGCTGATTAGACTTGACCCAAAGCTGTTGGGCTCGAGCTTTGGGCAAAGAAAGGTCTGGCTCATTTGGATCAAACCTTGGTTCACTCCTCATGAGATGTCCACTTCATGGGGAGCCACCGACTTATTAAGCCACTATGAGACCTCCACCTTATCAATTATGCCCATTCCACCACTCATTGGCCAAGGCCATCACGTAACCAACCATTTTGGTTGGTTCACATGGGGAGAAGGGCATACACCTCCTCTTTAAACCAAATCAAAAACAAACACTCCTTAGATGATCTCGAGCAGCCCCAAGCATCCTCGAGCTCTCTTGAGCCTCCAATCACTAGTGAGATCAAGCTCTACCCAAACCTGAGTGCCCTTCTATCCAAAACCACCAAAACCTCACCAAAATCAAATTAATTTTTCCCACACCTTCCTATAGTCTCGATGAACCAAAATGAATCAATTCCCGATTGATTCGAGCATTAAAAACCACCGCAAGACAAACTCTGATGAGTTTCATGGTGGCATTTGGTTCTGAGACCCATGGGGAGAGCTCAGCCTTTCTCAACAAGGCTTCATTTATTCAAGATGAAGCTACCTCATTCGACAGATCGCCGCCTTGAGCCGACAAGATAAAATCTAAAACCATAGAAAATCATAGGACTATTGGTCTTTTCAAAATAAAATATGATTTCATGCGAATCTCACCATAGGACCCCTTAGTTTTCATCATTGATCATTTTGGAATCATTGATCATATTTAAAAGATAATAACCTACAACTTTTGATTCTATTTTGTATTCATATATGTATGCATGTGTGTTTGAACTTACAAATATATAGTTTAGACATCCCAAAAAATACGAGGCTTTAAGTGGATCTTAGATAATCTCACTTAGGTTTACAAACGACATAACTTATACACTTGTATGCATATGATAAATAGATATTCCTTGTTACAAAAATTACAAAAGAATAATATGCATGATATATATATGAGATATATGTATATATATATATATATATATATATATATATATATATATATATATATATATATATATGTATATATATATATATATATAAAGGAAAGGAAATAAAAAAAGAGTGAAATGAAGTTGTAATTGTAAAGTTAATGATAATGAAACTAAAATAATAAAATATTATGTATTTGATGATGACTTGGCTTCATTAACCTTAAGATGTCTTTCATATTTAAATAAAGTTCATTAAGTCAAATCCAATCATAGGATTGATTGAAATTCATGATTCATTAAGAAAGTTTATAAATCAAAAATTCATCTCTTAGAATCAACTTAAGGTAGGGATTAAAGGGATTCAACTCTCTTTCTTCTTTTACAATAATAAATTATAAGTAAAAGTTAAAAGAAATATATGATTTAAAATCCAATTAAAGTCTTAAACTTATTGAAGTGTAACTACCCTTAATAAATGACTTAAACATTCAAACACTAGAAAGTCTTAATCTTAATGCTTAAGCAAGACATATCACACTTTGACTATAGCACACATTATAATACTAAGTCACCGATCTTAATATTAGGTTGTCGAAATGTGTGGTAATATGTTTTGTTTTGATGTAATATTTTATTAAACTAGTTGTTAGGATTGTTGTGCCTAGATTGGATGTTAGGCCGTTATTAGCCTAATGATATTTCCTATGGGGATTGTGCTTAAGATAGCTATGATAATAAAATATAAAAATGCCTTTGTTCTGTGTCGCTTAAGTTCCTAAGCATAATCTAATTAAGATAGATAGAGTAAATGAAGTGGGTCCAGAAGTAGTATCACCAATGGGAAGCTCTTTCTCTTGATGTAGACTTGTGGAACTTGGTGGGGACTTGATGATGAAACATGAATGTGTGGTCGCTAGTGGAGTGGTGTAATGGGGTGACACCGCCACCTCTCTAGATCTCCTCCTTGACTAGAACTAGTGCTATCTTGTGAATGATCGCCTATCACCAAATTAGAATGATCAATCAAAGTGGAGCCACTAACTACCAAAACCTCTATTTGTCCCTCTTGCCCACTTTGGAACTTTGGCCTCTTCCTATGGATATGGTCCTAACACTCCTGATCACATCTCAAGTCATGCAAAGTAGCACTGGCATTTGGGCTCTCCAACTTTCCGAGCAGTAACATAGACCAAAGATAGGGCTTCCTCCTCTCCCTATGTGTCTCATACTCTATAGATCATGGGGGTGATGCATCAATCTTTATAATGTCCTCCTCTCCTCAAAGTGAGGGGTGAAACTTACTTCCAGAAGAAGGGAGAGAGGTCTCAAAAGGATCCTCCCAACCACATGGGAGGCTTCCTCGACCTCCTTTTCCATATGATTGTAATGTCTCTTTTTTTTGGTTCTTGTTATGATGTTGGGTCTTAGTTAATGGAGCAAGATGGGAGCTACCAACCTCAAACATGGGAGACTATCCTAAAGATAGACTTTAAAGGCCTATAAGCATACTAGTCTATCAAAGCATGTGCAATTACACTCATGGAAAAAAATTTGTGACCTTCCTCTTAGCAACACCAGAGTGTAGGTCAAACTATAGAAGTGGCTTCTTGTCCGCCATCTCCTCTCATTGATGGTGAGGGTAGTAAGTAACCTTGAAATCCTCAAATCCAAGGCCAAACTAGATGATGGGGTGGTGAGTATCTGATCTAGGCCAAATCCACACCTAAGTGAAAGATAAAATGAGCTTTGACAACATGGTAGAAGACTGAGAGAAAAGAGGGTCGATTTCTACTTCATTGAAAGAGACAAAAATTAAACTCATTTTGTTATTGTTAACTTTGATTTGATTTTGAATTGGATCCCTCATTTAGCAAATTGATTATGTTAAATGGAATCTAGCATTTTGAAATTATAGAGAAGAATCTTTGCTTTTGAACTTCATTGGAATTTTGAAATGTCAACAACCTTTTTACCAAGGTAGTTGTAAGAGATTTTGTTTGATTTATTTTTGGGTAATTTTCTTATCTATTGGAGGTCTAATGGGGTTCCAAGACCTACTTGAGTGAGATCCAAAAATCAAGGATGTTGGCCACCCTTGCTTAAGATGAAATAAGTAAGGTGTCCAACATGGATGATATTTTTGGACTTATATAAAATATAAGTTATATCGATGTTTGCAATAATGATTGACTACTAAAGATGGAGAGAGGAACACTCACAACCGTGAGTCACCAAAAAAAATCTATGGTATTTTAATTGAGTCATGTGGACACCACATAGATCTTAGTACTTATTAAAGTGATCAGATGATATTAAGGTATGATATACCATCTCGAACATTGAAAAGATCACCCTACAATGGACCTAATCACCTAATAAAGACTCCTAAAATGCTTTATATACTAGATATTTCCTTACTTTACATGGAAAAGTAAATTATGATTTATTTTAAGTTCTTTAGTTCTATGGAAGCAAGCTTTCATAATTAATTACATAGAAATGTGGATTTTCTAAGAATATTTCGATTAAAATAAATCAACATCTCCAAATATTTCAAGGTTAGACTATCAATGAATTAGTATTTTTTTGGAAAAATCAAGTGGGAAAGTTCAATTTGGAAAGACTTATTTTTGGATTCTAACAAGATAAGTGGAGCACTCATGAAACTATAAAGCCTTGAGCATTCCAATCTACCCTATGAGGCTTTATATGCTTGAAAGAGGTAGTTTAATCTTATTTGAATTGAAATTTTATGAAAATATTAGGGTTTATAATCCATCAACATAAGTTTGTGAAAATGCCTAAGAAGTAAGGATTTATACTCGTAGTTCAAAGAAAATAAGTAACCTCGAATCCTAAATCTAGGAGGCTTTAGTACAAGCTAGAAGCACGACCTAAATATAAACAAAAAATGGGACATTATGATTTACTTTCATAAGAGAGGTAAACCCATCACTCTTTTGGACTTACAATGCTGAGTGGATAATACCTTACGCTTCAAAACCATGTAGGCAATCTTATTAAATTTTAAGATACCTAGGGTGTTATTTAATTAATAATGAAAACTAGAGTCCTAAACTCACTCTCTAAGATGATCATGACTAGCATGAAGATATGACTTAGACATGCAAAATTTTATTTTTATATCATTTTGACACATTGATTTGAACAAAAGCTTAACAATTATTCCTAAATGCATGATGAAATATGATTATTAGCCAAATGTGAGAGGTGTTTTTTCACTACAAGGATGCCCTCACAAGTCAAGTATTAACCTATCGTGCAAGAGTGAGACCATTTATTCAAGAAAAAATAATAAGTATTTCCTCATCATTTTCTCATCAACAAGGATTAATAATTAATAAAATCAAAATTTACTATTTAATAATTTTAGTAATTATTAAGTTAATTTATACTTAATTAAAATTTAATTTAATTACCTTTAAATAAATCCCAAAGAAGCTATGAAGAGGACATCCAAAGAATTAACACATTCAATTTGAGGTCAATTCTAAATTAATTAAGATAATAATAAAAACTTTCAATTAATTAAGAATTAATCATATTTAAACATTAAGGGTTTTATTTTTAAACATGTTTATCCTTTCTAAAATGGGTTTATATGTTTTAATGATTTTACAATTATCATTTTAATTTGAGTGATTTAATTTTTAATATTTATCCCTAATAAGATATGTGATAATTAAAACATCCACCATGATAGGCTACTAAATCATTGTGAATTGATCAAGACATCAACATTTGTCATCCAATTTAATCAAATAGTGATTAATCATGATATTTAGTAAGGATTAAATTATTTTAATTCATAGTATCCATTCTAATCACATATATTTTATGATTACTTAGGTAATTATTATATTCTAATTACCTGGAATAAATCCCAAAATATGAAGAGATCCAGGAGATAAAAATCACATGAAATTAAAATCTTCATTGGCCAATTAATTTTTATTTCAATTTACACTAGAGCTAATTGATTAATGATCAGGTTTCATTTTAAAGAGAACAATTAAGAATTTCTGTTTATTTATTCAAAAGTTATCACAATATAAGTTCTAGATTTAAATGATTAAAATGACATTTTAATTTCAAATGGGTGAAGTTAATTAAGTTTTATTTGAGATTGGATGGATGAGGCTGTAAATGAATTTCATCATCGATGATGGTTATGAGGAAGGCTCTGTGCCTCATAATCACCTAGGGAAGCTCTTCATGAAGTTTGATCAATGGGGAGCAGTTTACTCTCCTCCCAAGTGAATTTGGTAGTCGCCTGTGGTATTACCGAGATGGCATGGAGTGGAGGGTCTTGAGAGGATGAGGGAGTTAAAAGGGCTGACAAGCTATGTACCTCCTCTCCCAAGTGAACTAATGGTGGGCTAAGGGTAAGCTTACTCTCTCAAGACCCAAGGCTAAACCCAAAAGCCTTGGGTCTGTGGTCCAAGTGTCCAAAATGAGCTAAGAGTGTCCATGGGTTGGTGAGTAGTGAGACCATCCAAATGGGGAGTTTGTCTCATTTGGGTGGGTTGGTTCATGAGTTTTGACCCAAATTAGGTTAACCATGGGTTGGGCCCATGACTGGATGAGTCATGCCAAGTTTGGTTGGGTTTGGATGAGTTTGGATCAATTTTATCCATATGGGTCAAATTGGGTTCATTTGGGTTAGGTTGACCATTTGGTCAAATTAGGTCAAATTGATGGTTTGGTAAGTTCATTTGATCATTTGGAGTGTATTGGTGTCATTGGTTTGGTTTAATTTGAAGTGGATTTGATTTTGGTTCACTTGGTTCATATGGGTCAGGGCTAAGTTGACCAATTTGATCAACCAAATTTTCTTGGGTGGAGGATTCATTTAGGTTCAAATGATGATTTAAGAATGATTGTAGGATTTGAATTGATTTGGATTTGGGAATGTTTGGTTCAATTTGACCCTTTAGGTCAAATTGGGCTAAATGGGTCAAGGTTGGTTTGATTTGGGTTCAATTGAATGTTGGATCATGTTTAATAATCAATTTTTTGTTGATTAGAGACATTAGTTTGGATCAATTGGGTTTAGGATTTGATTTGGCCCAATTTAGCCTTTTTGGTCAAATTGGGTCAACTTGGGTAAGAGCCCAAGTTGGCTTCATTTGGTCTAATTGGTGGTTGAGTCATGTTCAAATGCTAAATTTATGATTGGGTGGAGTCATTGATTTTAATCAATTGAAGTTAGAATGAGATTTGGTTCATTTTAGTCCTTGAGTTAATTGGGTCAACTTGATCAAATGATCAAATTGACTTGGGTTGGCCCAATTTATTGCATTTGGTTAATCAAAGATGATCAACAATCATTGCAAAGAATATTGGATGGGTTGATTCAATCCAATTTGGTTTGGATTAAAGTAATCAAATTAGTCCTTTAGTTTGGTTTTAACACCAAATGGGTTAATTGAGCAATTGGTTGAATTATGTATTGAGTTTGATGATTGATTTAGGATTGATTGATGGATTTGACCGCAATTGAGTTGGATTTAATTGATTTTAGATTATTTAGACCCTTGTCAAGACAATTTGGGTTAATTGATGACTTAGTTTAATGGCTTGATTCTAGGTCTTGAAAGGGTTTGAAATAGAAATTAAATGGTAAAGTGTTTTTTTTATGAAAGTTAATTGGACTTGATTCAATTGAATAGGATTGAGTCATATGATGGTGGTGGAATTGATTTAGGTTAAGGGTTAACTTAATTTGGCTTAAAGCTTGGATAATACAAATTTTTGGGGTTGATTGCATTCTGAGGTTATTTTGATAAATAAGCATGGGTCATGGTTCACGCTATAGATATCACCTATTTACCCTTGGGTGACCAAAGCAAGGGTAGAGACTCAAGTCTCTAGGATAGTAGTGTTCCTTATCATTATGTTCTATGACTAAGAAATCCTAGTTTTAATATTCAAACCTAAAAGGATGAGTCAACCCTCACTTCAAAGTGAGGTTGTGACCTCACTTTGAGTGAGGACCAATCTTCCCATCTTAGATAAGTCTTCAAACACTCACTTCCTTAGTCATACACTAGCATTATGAACACAACCTAAGACTAAATTAAATTATTCATGATCTCATGCCTTTATTAATGACCTACCTACCCCATGACTCAAACCCAATTCATGTTCACCTTCTCAAACCAAACATCAAGTTCAATTCAAACATCAAATTCAAATCCAAATCCAAACTCAAAATCCAAAAACAAATGATTGAAGTTCATGATCAAATCCAAACTTGAAATCAAAGTCCTTTGAATTTCATGAACTTACCAAAATCCCATCTAAATCAATTCAAAAAATCAATTGATTTTCATAATCATTATATCTTCAATCAACTTTAAATATAAATCAAATTTACATTCACATGACAAAATTAAATTCAAACTAAATTAAATCAAATTTAAGCATGATTTTCATGGGCTTAGTAAAATTTATTACAAATAAATCCAAAATCAATTGATTTTCTTATAATCATTTATATCTTCAATCTTCTTTCTAAATATAAATCAAATCTACATTCAAATGATCTAAACTAAACCAACCAAATCAAATTAAATCAAGATTTTCTTCTAAGGTAGAATCAAGCCCATGGATTTAGCCAAATCTTAATCCAAATCAATCCAAAATCAATTTTTCTTCATACCCATATCTTCAATCATCTTTACAAATACATTTAATCATCAAAATAAATCAAACTAAATCAAAATTGCTTAAGCCATATAGATTTTTCAGTGACTTGATTAAATTCTTCATTCTAAAATCTCATATTCTTTTCTCATGAATAATCATACTTCAATCATGCATAAATATAATAAATTCATTTCAATTAAATCAAAATCAAAAAATCATTATTAGATTTTGTATTGTGAAATTCCTTTTTGGTATTTGTGACAATGAAGTTTGTATATGAAGATTTTAAATTATGAAAAATATAAAGGAAAACATCAATTGATTTGAGAATACAGATTTATCAAATAGACAAATTGATTTCAAGAAGATTAAGATAAGTGATTATTTAAGTTTGAATCATTTTTATCAAAAAATTCATTCTCATGAGAAATAGGGCTTATTTTGAAATTGATTTCAAAAGTTGAAATGCTTGAAAGGCTTAGATTGGATTTTAAGTGGATTTGAGTTTGATTTTTGGAATTGGTTTTGATTTTTAATTTATATTTATTTTATATATGTGAATATAAATGAGAATATAAATTGATCATGAGAAAATTTCAAGGATTTGAAATGGTTTAATCATGATTTAGGCTAAGTCCATTAAGAAGGATTTAAAGGACTTAGGAAAATTTTGGAGTTTGGAGTTTGAATTTTTTAATTTGTTTTGATTGATTTATATTTATATTTCATTTATATATGTGAATATAAATGAGAATATAAATGAGTTTTGAGAAATCCCATGAATTTGAATTGATTTGATCTTGATTTTGATAAGTCCTTTAATGGAAAATTAAGGGACTTGGAAATTTTAGATTGGGAATTTAATTTGAGGGTTTGATTTGATTGATTTATATTTATATTTCATTTATATATGTGAATATAAACAAGAATATAAATGAGTTTTGAGAAAATACCATGAGTTTGAATTGGCTTGATCATGATTTAAGCTTGATTAATCAAAAATTAAGGACTTAAGGAAATTTCATGAATTGATTTAGAATTTTGAGTTTAGTTTGATTAGTTTGATATTTTCATTTATATCATTTATATATGTGAATATAAATGAGAATATAAATGAATGTTGAGAAAATCTCAAAGATTTGAATTGGTTTTGATCATGATTTTAGGCTAAGTCCATTAATGGAAAATTAAGGACTTAAGGAAATTTTGAGCATAGAAATTTTGATGGATTTTGATCATGGGTTTCAATCATAGATTTCAATCATGGATTTCAAGCATATGGAGTTAATTTGAGTTTGGAGAAAATCAATAAGATTGTTTTGGAGTTTAACTTGAAAGAAGAAAAGTGGTTTAAGCTAAGGGTAAGAAATTTTCCTAACACCCCTAAGGCATGACCTATTCCTATGGTTAACTCTTCTAAGTCTTCTAGAGTATCCACCTAATCACTAGATGTGTCTTAAAACTAAGGAACTCTTAAAGTCTAAGAGAAGTCCTATGTCTAAAATGGATGGGCGAGAGCTCATTCTAAAATGAGGTCAACAGGGTGCCCAATAGGATGACAAGGAACACCATATTATTGGTGTTGAAAATGATCACCAACACTCGATCACAAGCACTAAGAAATAATCTATTCTTAACCCAAGGCATGAGAGAATCTAGAGCTTAGTAATGCTCTACTTATGTCCAAGACATAAGAGAGAGGGAAAAATCCACTAAGGGATAGAGTGTGAACCTTCCACTAGAAAGAGTTCAAATCATCCACAAAGGGATGAGAGGGTTGGATTTGTTTCAATTTTGTTATGTTTGAATTTTTGAGATGAACCTATTTGCAATAGACCGCACTAAGTAAATGGAGGCCAAGACCTAACTCAAATTTACCAATCCAAAGGGTCATCTACTAAACACATAGTAGGATTAGCCAACCAAAGAGATGCCATTACAGCAAATGCATGGGAAGAAAGTAATAGACTTACATCCTCTAAAGTAGACTAGTTGTGGGGTAATCTATTGGTAAGGCAAAGATTGAAACTCAATCTAGGGATGACTATTGAGTGAATGCGGGGAACTTAGATCAACTCAAAGATAGAAGATTGATTTCATTTTTAGATTTATTTATTTTGATTATGATGGATCCGGTTTGCAATTAATCACCGAAGGCCATGGAAGCCTGGACCTAACTCATGATCAATTCAAAGGGAGTAGTCTACAACCAGGTAGGACTATCCAACCAAAGGGGAGATGCCTTTTGGTATACAATGGCCAAATAAGGAAGAAAGTGTGGACTCACATCTTCCACAATATGGAACCACTGGGGTGATTGGTTACTTTGGCCAACAAATTGAACCCGACTTGAGGATGACTATTGAGTGAATGTCACTGGGCAACTTAGATCAACTCAAAGATAGTCAAAGATTAGTTCTTATTTTTAATTTATTTTGATGAATTTCATTGTGATGGATCACACTAAGAAAGAGCTTATGAAGCCTAGACCTATCATTTATTGAACAAAAGGGAGTAGCTTCCGACCAAGGGAGAACTATCCAACCAAAGGAGTGTCTTTTGCCAATGATCAATTGAAAGAAGAAAGCTCTGGACTCACATCTTCCACTAAAAAAGACCATTGGGTGATATTGCCTTGGGTAACAAATCAAACCCGACCTAGGCTATCCATTGGTTTACAATCATGTTAAAAAGAATGCATCATAGTCTTACATCATTCAAAATGGAATGATTGCCGGGGTAACCTGCTCATGCAAAAATAGATTGAACCGACCAAGGGTGACCACGAGTGAGTAGACTGAATTTATCTCAACAGTAGTCGCAATTTATAGGGAGTTCTTACACGCCTCTAAAGAGAGGATGCCTGCTTGGGAAAAGGGGCCTTTGGGGGCTTGAATTCCTAATCCACAAGAATTAATTTTTTAATTTAGTTATTTATTTTATCATGGACCTTGTTAGTTTGTGAGGGATCAAACTGAGAAGGAGCTTATATCAGCCTAGACCTATCTCAGATTTACTGAACCAAGGGAGAATCTATGCATTCGCTAAATAAATTCTCCAACCACAGGGGTGGCTACTAGGAAAGGGGAAGTATCCGATCCAAAAGTAACTCAGGTAGTGTCTAAATGGGGTCGCAAAGCACGTGATCCAAATAGAATGCCCGTAGGGGATGGGGTCGGTAAGGGCTTAATCCAACACCCTGGAGAAAATGACATAGCTAGTCATATATGCAATAGGTATTCGATGTCCAACTCAAGGAGAAAGCACTGGGACTCACATCTGCCAAGAGTGGTGTAACCACCGGGTGAGTCTCTATCAACACAACAAAAAATCAACCAACTTAAGGTGTCCATCATTTATAATCGCCTAGAAGAAAGCTCTGGGACTCACATCCCAATAAGATTGTCGGGGTTGTGTATCTTATCGACAGCATCCAACCTAGGGTGACTACTGAGTGAATGCCAATGGGGGACTTATATTGACTCAAAAGTAGTCAAGAGGAAAGGAGCCTCTAGGGGACTTATCCTAAATCTCAAATATACTGACCTAGTTAGAGCATGATGGTGTTCAAGAAGAAAGCACGAGGACTCACATCTTCTTAAGTGAACATGAGGTAGCTTACTGAAAGGAAGCTCACCATACTAATGAGATGCTCATTGGTTTGCAATGGTTAAGTTAGGAAGAAAGCTCGGGGACTCACATCTTCCAATAAATGACCACTGGGGTGACATACTAGCGAGGTAGCATGTAGACTTGACCTAAAGCAAATAAATGAGTGAGAGCCCTGGGGCTTGCTCCCACATCAAATAGCTTGAGATAAAGATTTGTTTGTTGTTGTGCATGTGTCAAAAGGAATAGGATGCCTTTGGGGACTCTACACCTACCTTAAACACACTAGGGATTTGATGAAATGATGCGGATGGCAATAAGGATTCCCACTAAGAAGGATGTCACTTGGGTTCGCTCACACTTAACTTAGTTATGATAATCAAAAAAGGATGCCTATCGTGTTCTCTTACACCTATTCTAATAGCGCCGAGAGATTGTGTTTGTGTTGTGAAAGAGGGATAGGATGCTAATGGAGGACTCTTACACCTACCCTAAACACGTCATGATGGATTTGTAAGATAAGTAAACAATGCTTCAAAAGAAAGAAGATTTGATGAATGGAATTAGATTTTATTCTTTTATTAATGATTATTTTCAAACATGATTTGTTTTATGGGTAATATTTCTTTAGATAGAGCCCATTAATTGGAAGCTTGGTGTTCCCTTTACAATTAATAAGTTGATAAGATCCTCCTTGGTAGCCTCTATGACATTGGGCCTTCCCAAGTGAGTTCAAACTTGCCTCCCATCTTTCAAGGCACAATTGGTCTCCTTAGACTAACAAGTTCCCCACTGAAAGACCTAGGTGAAATTGTTGTGAGCTTGAATCATTTTGGCTTTGTACAAGGTTCGGCACTAAAACTCTCCAATCCTTGAGCTCTTCTAATTGCAACTTTGCATTGCTCAGAGTGATCTTGTTACCCAATGCTATCCTTAGTGATGGGAGTTGAATTTTTAAAGGAAGAATGACTTCAAACCCATACACTAAAGAAAATGTAGAGTGGGTGTTAGATATGGTGTGGTAGGCTCACAAGGCTTCAACCAACTACTGCCATTATCATTTATTGTCATCAAGAGTCTTCTTCAATATCCGGATGAGAGTTTTGTTGAATGCTTCTAAGCCATTTTCTGGGGTAGATGGTGGAATATCTCCAATCTATACCATGTCTTGTAAGATATTGATCTTCATGCTTTTGAATGTAGTACCATTATTGGATATAATTCATCGAGGCACCAACCTATATATATGATATGGTTCTAAAACCAAAGCACATGTGAGTTATGACCTGAGTGGGATGGCTTCCGCCCACTTAGAAAAGTAGTTGGTGACAGCTAAGATGAAATGATGTCCCTTGGAAGAAAGAGGATTGATCGGACCTACAATGTCGATACCCCAACACTCAAATGGCCATGAAGCCAAAGTAGGGTGTAAAATGTTGGGTGGTTAGTGGAGGACCACACCGTGCACCTGACACTAATGCATCTCCTAGCTACATCCATGCAGTCTATGATCTTGTCATCTTGGACCATTGATGTTCTACATAGACAATGTACCTAGTTATAAGCCATGAGCTTCATGTTTATCTAAATAATGTAACCACATTTGGTCAAAGGAGTATAGGTGTCATCAACAAGAGCAGGAGAGAGCTCTCTATTTCACGATGGCTTGTGACTTTTCTTGAGGTAGTTTACCCAAGTAATCTATGAACTTTCCCAATCAAGCTCTTTGTTCATTTTGGCAACAAACCTCCCTTCAAGAGAAAGTCTCTGATGAGTTCAAAATCAATAAGGATAGGACTTGTCTATTTTGAACCCTTATTAAAATGGACTCATCTTCCAGACATGCCAATTATTTGGCAAGTTTGGCCAAGGCATCTACTACTGTGTTCTCTACTCAGGGAACCTTGTAGATGGTGACTTCAAGAATCTGGGCCAGCAGCTTCATGTTATACTTGTAGTAATGATGAAGCTTGGGTTTGAGAACCTGGTAGGACCCAACGATCTGGTTGATAACCAACTGAGAATCTCCAAAGTTGTTGATGCTCTTGACACTAATAGTGATGGCTAACTCTAGATCGGTAATCAAAGCCTCATACTCAGCTTCATTGTTGGTGCAGGGGTTAGATAAATAGTATGAGATTCTCATCACATCGTGATTTGGAGTTAGAAGAACTATTCCTACCCTTGCCTTTCCTGGGAGAATAGATCATGCTTCACCTTTAAGAAAAGAAGCATTAAAATATATATCTCCCATCGATGGTAGACTCCCCTAAGTTCTTGATTTGTTCATCGTGAGATCATCACTAAGCGAGAATCAGAAGTGGGTGTGATGCTAAGAAATCGCTAGTTCCTTTTACCGCACGAGGGGTACAAATGTGATATCAAGTCTGAGAATCATGGACCAACAAGCCAAACATCCGATAATGTTGGACGCGTGTCATGAGTATAGTGGGATTGGTTCAGGAGATCAGTTCACCTTATGAGAAAGCATGTCATGTCGTAGCTTCTGAGATGCAAAGATCAAAGTTAGGCAAAGTTTCTCAATAGGTGGGTAATTTGTTTCAGCAGGAATCAGATGATAGTTGAGGTAGTAGAGAGTGCTCTCCTTCCCTTCATCGTTGGCTTGGGCTAATAGAGTGCTGAGAGAGTCTTCCAATGCAGTAGTGTAGAGGATGAGTGGCCTGCCTAGGATAGGGGCTGCTAGAACTGGCGGCTTCACCAAGTACTCTTTGATGTCTTCGAAAGTATGCTAACACTTATCATCCCACTTGAACTTGGAGTCTTTTTTAACAAGTGCTGAGAATGGCTTGCATCTCCCTGATAGGTTTGAGATAAAGCATCTTAGATACACCAATCATCCTTGAAAGGATCTGAGTTGAGTTAAACTCTTAGGAGGTGGCATTTCTAAGATAGCTTTGATCTTTTTAAGATATATTTCTATTCCTCGGTGTCGAATAATAAACCCAAGGAATTTTCTGAAGCTGAATGCACACTTCAGGGGATTCATTTTGAGGTTATATTGTCTTAACCGTTTGAAAACTACTCTCAAGTCAAAGAGGTGGTCTTCCTTTTCTCAGCTCTTGACTACTAGATCATCAACATAGCACTCAACCTGATGATGGATGAGTTCATTGAAGATCTAAGTCATGGCCCATTGGTATATAGCACCAACATTTTTAAGATCGATAGGTATGAACCCATAACAGAAGATTTCGATCGTGGTTTGAAAAGTAGTATTTCTTTCATCTTCAAGAGACATCTTGATTTAGTTATAGCCAGATGATCCATCCATGAAAGAGAAGACTGCATGAGATGAGGTGATGTCCACCATTAACCTTGGTATAGGAAGAGGAAACTCATCCTTAGGACATGCCTTGTTTAAGTCCCTAAAATCAACGCAAATGCAAATTTGGCCATTCTTCTTTTTAACTGGGATGACACTAGCTAACCAGGTAGGATATTTTTCTTCCTAGATGAAACCAGCATCGATCAGTTTCTTGACTTCAAAAATGACTTGATGTTCAATTTCTAATCGCATGCGTTTAGGAGCTTGCTTAATAGGGATAACATTAGGATATATTTGCTAGCTGGTGGACTACTACATTAGGAGATAATTCAGGCTTTTTTTCATAACTCCATCCGAAGCAGTCTTTAAACTCAGTCAATAGCCTAACTAAGTCATTGGTTTTTTCTTCATTCAGCAATGAACTAATGTATGTCGGGCGTGGATTTTCTTCTATCCTAAGGTTGATTTATTTAAGCTTATTGATTATTGAATGAATCTCCTCTTCAAATTCTAGCGATGCCTCTTTAACTTGGAGATCATCTAGATCATCTGAGGTTTCTAAACACACATTCTCATAAGAGTTGGGGATGAAGAAACTATCGACTCCAAATAATTGGTAACAACTAGGTAATAATCATCATCATTGGATCCACTATCAAATTCTAGTCTCTTGATTGTGCTTTTGCTCCATAGCTTTTCAAAGTACTCGACGTGCTTGGACCATGTATGAGGAACTAAACCTTTCTGTATAAGATTTTGAACACAAGCTGAGTAAAAGTCAAAAGGTAATTCCATTAATTCTTTTAAAGTATCTTCCTCAAGCTCTACATCAACTTCAGGGCTTGAGAATGATGATCTCAAAAACAACTTCTTCTGCTTCATGTCACTGGAAGACTTAGGACTTCCTTAACTACTAAACCTTAAACTTTTTGAGATGTAAGTGAGGTAAGAGCTAAGGTTTCCAACTACTACCTAATAGTTTCACATAAACTAGATTTGAATACTTTGCTTTGCTTGGAGGTCTGGTCTTCATCTCTATCTGGATCAAAAGTCACCTCCAATGGAACCCGCTAAGAGGAGTTGGCTAGTATACTAATCACATTGCACTCATCCTCCGAGCTCGATTCCATGTCTATGTGAATAGTAGGGTTACTTCTATGAACTGGAACACGACCTCTATTGGTTGAAGGCCAACTAGGGGGTCTCCCACCCTGAACCTCTATTTCTACCGGTGGAGGTTGAGCCATCCTACCCACATGTCCATATGATGGAATGAATTGTGGGTGGAATGTAATATGCTGATCTATTTCTTCTTCAATTTCCCTTTTTTGTTCACTTGGACTTTTATTTTTCTTTTGCTTCATTTTCTTTTTCTTTTGTGTTTGCATTTGAATTTTGTCCAACTTCATGAGAAAGGGTGTTTTGAGGAAGATAGTAGGTCACATCCTCATAAATCTCAACCTCTCTAACTAAAATGGCTTTTCATCTCGTGACACTACTCAATTAATCTTTCTGAACTTGATGCACCGATGAAGGGAGGATGGAATGATCTTGTTCGATGTATCCAAGGCCTACCAAGCAAAGTAGTGAATGAAGTATTGAATCAATCAATGATGTAGAACTTAGTCTTCCCACCATCTCCAAAGGTAACACTATAGAACCTAAAGCCCACTCATGTTGATCATTGAATCCTCTCAACATCATCCTATCTCCTCGGAGTGTAGAGATGCCGATCTTCAAATAGGCAAGGGTCTTTAGACTCATAATGTTCACCGATGCACCTGAATCCATGAGAACCCTGGTGAGTCTAAACCTATCCATGTCGACTGTGATGTATAGGGGACGACTGTGCTCCAAGTCCCCTAGAAGAAGGTCTTCATCTGTGAAGGTGATCCCTTGTGCTTCTTTTGCATAATGTGCTTTCTCGCCTATAGCGGTCAGCTGAGCTAAGCATATTTCAAGATCAAGGAGGGCCTTGATTAGTGATTCCCTCATCTCTTTGGATAAGACAAGGGCATCATATATGCTTAGCTTAGATGACAACTTTGTTAGATGAGAAAGGACATTGTAGTCCACCTTCGACTAATCTTCCACAAGCATATCCAAGGGTGGAGCACCTTGTGGAAGGGCTTCTCAATCTTCAGTATCAATGACTTGTTTCCCTCTATCTTGAGGTGTTGTAGGAGGTAGAACCTTGCACACGGAGGTTGACTTGATGATCTAAGGCAAGGTGGTGGAAGGTTCCACCTGTACATCAAGCTCACCTACAGCTTCTCCTATGTGACCCTTAAAATTGGATGATTCCAAGTCTATCTCAAGAGATAAACCTGCAGTATTCAGAGTTGGAAAGTCCAACTCTAAATCAAGAAGAAGAAGATCAGAATTGTTATAGTTATTTAGACTTAAAGAGTTATCATTAGGAATAGAAGAAGAAAACCCATCAAAAGTGACATAGATGTAATTCAAACTAGCTTTATTCTTCAATTTCTTAAAATTATTTGGAGGTACAAAGTAGAAGTCAAGTAAAGTGAGTGGAGTAAGGGATTTGATGCCCTTATCCATTGATACAAGAGTTCTACTAGTAGAAGAAATAGAAGAGCTAGATGAAATGGAAGAAGTCATGGAACTTGTAACTAAAGGCGGAGGCTGACACGATCATGGTTGTCTGGGCTATCCCGTTGACACACTTGTCTACACCGAGCTCCCCTTTCCTAGAGTTGGCACTAGCAACTTGCAAACCTTCCTTAGTGTTGGAGGTCTGAGCTGACTCAGGCCCCTGTAAGGAAAGCTTCTTGATATTCTAGATGATCTTCTTAGAGGTTTTGGATAGAGAAATATCCCAACCTTCTTTAATTTTGGTAGGATCACATGTATCCCCAAGGATTACCCTAATGGAACTGGAAGGTTGTTCCACATGATATTCCTTTGGGATAACTACATCATCGATCTTGAAACTATGTTCAAGCCAATCCTTGAATGTGAAGCAATCCTCCAAAATGTGGCCTAGCATACGGTGGTAAGGAAAAAAGTTTGGATCATGACTTTTGCCTACTTCCTCCGGTCTCCTAGGCTCGGGTAGTTGAAAATCAAGTTTCTTTAAGAGATTCTTAAAGATTTTCCTGATTACCTCCTTCTTAAAAGAATAAGGTTTCTTTAACTTATCTAAAAGAATAGGTGGACCATAGCTACCTGGTGGCAGGTATGCATGCCACTGCTGGTGGTATGGCTGAGGTGGTGGCCGTGGTCGGCGGAGGCCGCGATGGAGGTGGTCCGCCTGGTGGTGGCAAAGGAGGCGGAGACTGCTAAGGTCATGGTCTCTCGGACTGATCTCTAGTTGGTTGCTTCCTGTTGTCAACCTCTGCTACTACTCTTGGCTTCTTCTCATAGACTTTCTTTTGCTAGTAACCGATCTTGAAAAGGCAACTATTTGGCCTCTCCGACTAGCCACCTTGTTGATTAGCTTCAAATGTCTTGAGTGAAGCCCTTAAGCATGAAGGAGCCATGGATATTCTTCAAGAGAATCTCAATGAATGCTATTCAAATAGCTTTCACACTTCATTACTGCCATGCCAGAAGAATATAATCAATAAGGGACTCACCGGGGTGTTGTTGTGCTACAACGAGATCACCTACATTAACCCTTTGCTGAGCTCCAGCAAATATCTTGATGAAGAGTTGCTCTAACTCAGTAAATGTCTTTACTGAATTGTTGGGTAGTTTAGCATACCAATCAAAAGCAATACCCACTAGGCTACTAACAAAAGGTAGAAAAGCAAAGCATCGCTGCCACCTACATTGCAATAAATGGCCCTAAAATGTGCTATGTGTAGCCTTGGGTTTCCACTGTCATCAAAGCTTTTGAAGGAAGAAGGCATGAAACCTTGGATAGCATCAACTTCCTCTGGTAGGGTCTACCCTTGAACCATGATCCTCCTGGCTTGAGCCAAAGCTTCCTTCACCTACTCAACCATGGATTTTATATCTTTTCTTGTATGGAGGTACTTTCCACTACCTTCCTATACTAGTGCTACCTTGCTCAAGAGGTAGAGTCTTTGGGTCCAAGACATGCACTAACTGTGACATGTCTAGTAGGGATGAACTAAAGGCTTTCTAAAGCTAAAGCTTCTAAGAAGTCTTATAACGACATGCCCTTCAATCTACTCATCCTTCTCCCTCAACATGCCTGAGGTGCGTTGATTCTACGGTGTCTTTTGATCAACCTCATCACCTTCCATGGCTTGTTATTCCTAAGAAGAGATCCTAGTGTCAACCATGCACTCCAACCAAGTCCCCAACAAGTTATCATCTTCATTGGGATCAAGACTTTCATCTAACCAATTGTACCCCAAGATCTCCTTCTTCTCCATGAAATAATGTGCAACTATCTCATCTAAAGAATGATCCATCAGAGCAGGTATAAATAGTCTAGGCTGACTAGTGTGATCACTATCATGCACTGAGAGGCACCGGACCTCACCTCTCACTAGAGAGTCAATCCTGTGCGGGTTGTACTCACTGGATGAATGACATTCCGACTATGGCGAGAGGGTAACAATCCTAAGATGTTCCACTACCACCGTGCAAATGGACTATCTGAATATCTGATATCACTATCACCATCTCCACATCTGAAGGGGCAGAGGTGAAGGGACCCACGATGCTCGGGTCGCCACCTTCCGCACACCACCAAGGTAAGGTCAAAGCAGAGAGAGCTTGACCCTACCATAATGGTGTAGGGGTAGGATCCCTTGGTCACCAATGGCTTTTCCTGATGTGGCCTTCATGGCCTTAGATGGAAGAGATGTTGTAACCGAATGCAATGACGAGGGTAGAGTGGGGTGGAAACACCAACTCTCTATGCACAGGAACTGCCCTCCTGTGATGGCTAGTTTTAGTAAGATGGATAGGGTATGGTTGGCAGCGGTGAGAAAAATCAATCAAAGCGGATGATGCCGACGCCTAAACCTCCCTCCCTACTAGTAATATGTATGGGCCCTCTGCCCTCCTCTGACCGCTTCCCACTATGGGGATGATGGATCAAAGATCAAAATATTCTGTGACTCTGAGATGTTTGCCCAGATGGCATAAGATAGATCAAAGGCAGCTGACCTCTCGCCTCGGAACGATGGCGAAAATTCACCACAGGAGGTGATGAGCAATCCTCGACATCCTCTCACCTAGAGAGGATGAAATTGGTTTTGTAAACTGGTGAAGTAATGGGAACTCATCCACTGATCGCCTCTAGCTCCCTAGAATCCTAGTGTGGTACCACTTGATCATGTGTTATTCCTACGGTGGGAGGGAGGGAGTGCAGCTAGACCCATACTCAAATGTAGGGAGGCCCGAGACTGGGAGCCTTACCTTGAGGGCACATGGTGAGGTAGCCTCACTGGGAGCATGAGAAACCCTGGGGCACATCGGTACTACCGCAATATAACAAAGTATACGCCACCTTTTCCTCTTCAAAGGAGACATCGAGTCGAGGGTAAGTCAATCCGATGACCGGCTTCGCCACGTGGTCCTACTATAGTGAGGGAGTGCCCTCACAAGTAATCCGCTCAATCAACCAAAGTGAATCAGATGTGTATGGTCCAGATGGGGGAAGTCGGCTTGATCCAAAGCCAAATCCATACCATGGGGGAAGGTAAAAATGAACTTCTGAGAACCGGCCATTTCAACAACTGTAAGAGACTGAAATTGAACTACTACTATATTGACTATAAGAATCTTCAATGAGAAATGAGTTTGTATGATTCATCTTTATAGATTTTTGAATTTTGAATTTGAAAATTTGAACCCACATTTAACAACTTGGAAGTGTGGGTTCAAATAGATTTGAGAAGATTGATTGAAAGAGAATTTGAATATGAATCCAACTTCAACAAATTTGGGTATGTTGAAATATGGATTCAAAATTTTGAGAAGGATGCTTCCATAAGTTTATGTTTGTTTGAATTTGAATTTTTTTATTTTTATTTGAGGACCCTTTCCTTTAACAAATTTGGGTATGTTAAGTAAGGGTCACTTTGATTTGATTTTTTTTTTTTTTTGATTTTGGAATTTTACTTACTTAACAAACTTAGGTATGCTAAGTGAAGAATCCAAGTGTGTTTTTTTTTTTTGAAAATAGATTCTTAGCAAATTTAAGTATGCTAAGAAAACCCTAAATGTTTCATTTTTGTTTTGATGTTTTGATTTTTGAAAAGGTAGAACCTTATTAGGTATGCTAAGGAAATCCTAAGTGTTTCATTTTGTTTTGATGTTTTGAAAGTGGAGGCTTATGGAGGTGGTATACCTGGGTGGCAAAGGAGGTGGAGACTAAGGTGTGGTCTCTTGACTAATCTCTAGTTGGCTTCTTCCCTTGTCAATGCTACTTGGCTTCTTCTCATAGACTTTTGGGCCGCTAGTAAGGATCTTGAAAAGGCAAATTTACCTCTCCTTGACTAGCCACCTTGTTGATTAGCTTCTCAAATGTCTTGATAGTGAAGCCCTTAAGCATGAAGGCAATTGGACCATGGATATTCTTCAAGAGAATCTCAATGGAATGCTATTCAAATAGCTACAATTTACACATCATACTCAGGTTATGCCATTGAAGAATATAATCAATAAGGGATGCACCGGGGTGTTGTTGTGCTACAACGAGATCACATACATTAACCCTTTGCTGAGCTCCAATAAATATCTTGATGAAGAGTTGTTCTAACTCAGTAAATGTCTTTACTAAATGGGTTTAGCATACCAATCAATAGAACCCACTAGGCTACTAACAAAGGCGAAAAGAAAAGCATGAACATAATAAAACAATGAAAATGTGCTATGTGCTATTGGGTTTCCATCCATCAAAGCTTTTGAAGGAAGGAGGCATGAAACCTTGGGATATTGGATAGCATCAACTTTTAGGGTCTACCCTTTATTTTTTTGGCTTGAGCCAAAGCTTCCTTCACCTAGAACCATGGATTTTATATCTTTTTTATGGAGGTAATTTTCACTACCTTCCTATACTTAGTGCTACCTAAAGGAGGTAGAGTCTTGTGGGTCCAAGACATGCACTAACTCAGTGAGATGTCTAAAAGTAGGATGAACTAAAGGCTTTCTAAAGAACTATTAAGAAGTCTTATAAGACATGTTCTATCAACTATTTTTAATATGTGAGGTGCTAGTGATTTCATCTTTTGATCAACCTCATCACCTTCCATGGCTTGTTATTTAAGAAGAGATCCTATATGTCAACCATGAGACTAATGAAGTCCCCAAGTTATCTTGATGAACTTTCTCTTCATCTGACCAATTATACCCCAAGATCTCCTTCTTCTCCATGAAATAATGTGCAACTATCTCATCTAAAGAGTGATCCATCAGAGCAGGTACAAATAGTTAATTTGTGATTTGCAGAAGAGGACCTCACCTCTCACTAGAGTCAATCGTGTGGGTTGTACTTGAATGACATTCAAAAGCTAAGGCGAGGGTAACAATCCTAAGATGTTCCACTACCATGCTTGGAATCATTGGAATATCTGAAATCACTATCACCATCTCCACATTTTGTATTGAGTTGGTGAAGGGATACCACGATGCTTTGGGTGAATCCTTGCACCACCACTAGTAAGGTCAAAGAGAGCTTGACCCTACCATAATGGCAGAAGGGTAGGATCCCTTGGTCATAGATCACCAATGTGGTGCTTTTGGATGTGGCCTTCATGGCCTAGAACGAAGATGTTTTGAATGGGGCAAAAGGGTAGAGCGGTGGTTCACCACCAACTCTCTATGAAACTATTTGTGATGGCTTTAAGATTCTTCGATGGTAAAGAGCTAATCAATCGAGCAATGATGCCGTTGACGGCTAAACCTGGAAGTAATATGATGGGCCTCTGCCCTCTTAGTAACTGCTACGCTATGGGGATGATGGATCAAAGATCAAAATGTTTGAAAATGTGGATTTTCATAGGCAAGATAGATCAAACTCGACTTAACCGATGGCTAAATATTCACCATTGAAGGAGGTGATGAGTAAATCTTGAGATCCTCTTTGCGACCTAGAGAGATGAAATTAGTTTTTATAATGGTGAAGTAGGGAACTCATCCACAATGATAGAAAATCCTATTGTGGTACCACTGATCATGTTTATTTATGGTATGCAGATGGGAGGAGGAGCTAGACCCATACCAAATGGGGAGGCAAGCCCTGAGACTAGGGGAGCCTTACCTTTAGAGGGTACATGAGATGGTGCTAAGGGCAAAGATGAAAACCCTAGATTAAATGATTTCATGAACTATTATAAAAGCATGTTGTACCACCTCTTTCCTCTTCAAAGAGAGACATCAAAATGAGGGTAAGTCAATGATCCCGCTTTTTGAAAGTGGTCCTACTAACTATAGTGTGCCCTCACAAGTAATCCTGGCTCCATCGAATCCCCAACCAAAGTGAACCAGATGTGTATGGTCCAAATGGGAAAAGTTGGCTTGATCCAAAGTCAAATCCATACCATGGGGGAAGGTAAAAATGAACTTCTGAGAACCGGCCATTTCAACAACTATAAGAGATTGAAATTGAACTGCTACTATATTGACTATAAGAATCTTCAATGAGAAATGAGTTTGTATGATTCCCATCTTTATAGATTTTTGAATTTTGAATTTGAAAATTTGAACCCACATTTAACAACTTGGAAGTGTTAAGTGGGTTCAAATAGATTGAGAAGATTGATTGAAAGGGGAATTTGAATATGAATCCAACTTCAACAAATTTGGGTATGTTGAAATATGGATTCAAAATTTTGAGAAGGATGCTTCTAAGTTTATGTTTGTTTGAATTTGAATTTTTTTATTTTTATTTGAGACCTTTCCTTTAACAAATTTGGGTATGTTAAGTGGGTCACTTTGATTTTTTTTTTTTTTTTTTTGGAGATTTTGGAATTTTACTTACTTAACAAACTTAGGTATGCTAAGTGAAGAATCCAAGTGTGTTTTGTTTTTTTTTTTTTGAAAATAGATTCTTAGCAAATTTAAGTATGCTAAGAAAACCCAAAATGTTTCATTTTTGTTTTGATGTTTTGATTTTTGAAAAGGTAGGAACCTTAGCAAATTTAGGCATGCTAAGGAAAATCCTAAGTGTTTCATTTTATTTTGATTTTGAAAGTGGAGACTTTACTAGAAATTTGGTATGCAAAGATGAAGTCCCACTTGTTTTTGAAATGGAAATTTCACATAGAAAATTTGGGTGCTAAATGAACCCAAATGATGTGTTCAAAATTTTAATTTATTTTGGTCGAAAGTGGAAACTTCTCCTTAGAAAATTTGCTAAGGAAAGAAGTTCAAAGGTGTTTGAGAATTTTGGTTTTGACTTTGAGACTCCACTAGCAAATTTAAGTATGCTAGGTGAAGTTCCAAAAGCATATTTGAAAATTTTGATTTTGGATTTGGAGACTTCACTTAACAAATTTGGGTATGTTGAGTGAAGTTCCAAAATATATTTGAAATTTTTTTGAAATATGATTGTTGATTTTTGATTTTGGATTTGGAAACTTCACTTAGCAAATTTGAGTGTGCTAAATGAAGTTCCAAGTATGTATTTGAAAATTTTGGATTTTAGATTTGGAGACTTTACTAGCAAATTTGATTATGCTAAATGAAGTTCAAAATATGTTTTGAAAATTTGAAATATGATTGTTGGTTTTGATTTTGATTTGGAAACTTCACTTAGCAAATTTGAGTATGCTAAATGAAGTTCCAAAATGTTGTTTGAAAAGTTTTGATTTGATTTGGAGACTTCACTTAACAAATTTGGGTATGTTAAATGAAGTTCCAAATGGTGTTTGAAAATTTTGAAAATATGATTGTTGATTTTGATTTTGGGTTCGAAACTTCACTTAGCAAATTTGAGTACTAAATGATGTTCCAAAATATATGTTTAAAATTTTTTGATTTTGATTTGGAGACTTCACTTAACAAATTTGGGTATGTTAAATGAAGTTCCAAAATGTGTTTAAAAAATTTTGAAAATATGATTGTTGATTTTGATTTTGGGTTTGGAAACTTCACTTAGCAAATTTGGGTATGTTAAATGGAGTTCCAAAGTTGTTTGAAAATTTTGAAATATGATTGTTTAAGTTTTAATTTTGAAAAGAGGGCTACCATTCAACAAATTTAGGTATGTAGAATGGAGATCAATCTTATTTTGAAATGTGATATTTTTATTTTATGTGTGATTATTGCTTTTTTTTTTTTGAAAGAGAGGAATTCCAACTTAATCATATGTGATATGTTTAAGTGGGATTTCCCAAATGATACTTATTTTTAGTTGGTAATGAAATCTTCATTTAATAAATTTGAGTATATCAAATGAAGATGTTCATGTGTGCTTTTTTTTGAAAAGTTTAATTTTGTTTACAAATGAAACTTCCTTTGAATATGTGTGAATATATTGAATGGGAAGATTCATGTATGCTCTTGAAAACATTTATTCTTGAATTTGATTTTTTTTTGAAAGATGATGGTTTATTTTATTTTGAAAATGAAATCTCCTCAAACAATTAAGGAAGATCATTTGTGATTTTGGAAAATTTAGATTTATTTGAAAATGAAATTTCCTTCAATATGTATGAGTGTAATGAAAGGAAAGGTTCATGTGTGCTTTTGAAAATTTTAATTTATTTGATTTTTGGAAAGATGATTGTTCATTTTAAAATGAAATCTTCAACAAAGTGAATTGAAAGAAGATATCCATTTGTGCTTTAGAAAATGTTGTTAGTTTTATTTTAAAGTCCTTTACATGTAACAATTATGGGAATTGTAAATGAGGATGATAAAATTTTGTGGAAAATATTTTATTAAGTGTATTTTGAAAAGGTGCTTTTGAAAAGCAAAGTTCTTATAAGATTTATTTTATCTTTATTATTTTTGATGAACCTTTCCTTATCTGAAAATGATAAGGAGAAGTCTTTAAAATGTTTTCTTTTTTATTTTTACCCATTGGAGAATCCAACGAGGGTTTTAAGACCAACATGGCATGCGGTCCTAAAACCAAAAGATGTTGGCTAACACAACTTAAGAATGAAATAAGCTAAGTGCCAATGGAAAGAAAGATAGTCTCGGATTCATACCAAAGTACAAACCCACTATCGATACTCAAAGAACAATCATTTACCAAAGATGAAGAGAAGAACCTTAGGAGTCGCAAAAAATTTGGTGAAAAATTTGTATAAGGGTCGCCAAATATATTGAGAGAAATGAAGGAGGCAAGCATATAGAACTTCATCTTTTTAGACGCCATAGATCACCTCATCAAAGTGAATGGGGACTTATATAATCAAAAGTAGTCAAGGAAAGAATCCAATCTTATCCTAAACCTGAAAAATACACTCAACCTAGTTAGTGAGAGCTGGCTAGTTCAAGAAGAAAGCGTGTAGGCTTACATCCTCTTAAACAGAGTAAACATGAGGTAGCTCATTGGCTGCATAGTGAGGTTTGTCAAACTAACGAGGCACTCATCGATTTAGGGTCAACAAAGAAAGACTCACATCCATCAAAAAATGAATGGGTGATACACTAAGATGGCTAACCTAAAATATATATCACAGGGCTTGACATCAAAAATAGCCCAAGATAAAAGATATGTGTTTGTGTTTGTGGTTGTGGTTGTGGTCTGTTAAAGGAGCAGATGCCACTTTTCTCTTAATTTAAAATCTAAGTGTGAAAGATTCAATTTAGATGGTGGTTTTATTTTAAGTGATTTAGATTTGTATTTTAGTTAGTGATTTGATTTGGTTTGAATGAACCACACTTGATTAAATTAAAAGAAAAGAAAGAGAGGAGCACTCTCTTTCATCCCTACCTTAAAATATGTTTAAGTTCATTAATGAATTTCCTTTTATGAATGTTTTATTATGTATTTTTGTTAATCCTAAGTTTAGGTCCTCTTCAACTAGAAAGGCCTCTTAGGATTAGTTAGGGCGAATCACTATCACATAACACACACCCATTCATTTCTTTCCACCATGTATACAATGCATATGGATGATCAAGCATATAGACATATAATGCAAATTTTAACAAACTTTGATAATGTATAAGAGATATGATTTGAGAATTTGGATATTCAATTGATGCATGTCTTTATTATGTAGAAAAAGGGGGATTTATTATTCATTAATCAAATGCACATCCACATGTATAAAAGATATAAGTGAGTATGGCACCATTATTTTTTACACCAGGGGCGTAAGGTATAAGACCTAATTAGGACTACTTAAAGCTTCACAACCCCGAGATATCTAGACTAATATATCACTTTTCTTAAATACATGTAAATGTACAAAAAGAAATAAATGGATGAAGAATCATGCAAAAGGTTGTATAATTTACATGTGAAATGTGAAGATCCTTCCTAGGTCATAACATAAAAGTGCAAAGGAATAGATTTAAGCAAGTATTGTGTTCTTTTCAAATGAACTATACACTTTGCAAATTCTATTCAAATCCATGTTAAGAGAAGAGAAGAAAATAACATAATGCACATCTTATGCTATAACCACATGCTTATAAGTACTTGTAAGTAGCATCACTTCATTCATAATTTTTTTTATTTATAGGTTTTAAAAATACTTTCTCGTTAATAGTGATAATATCCACACATATTCTTAACTTTAGCCAAAATATGTAATTTGACATAAAAGGAAATATTTTATTTAATTAATTTTTCAAAAGGAATGAATGCATGATTTCACATGGCAAACAATATTTAACATGCTTGGAAAGAAATAAAGGAATGTAAGCACATGATCTCATTCACCCTAATTACTTCTTAAGGACAATCATATAAAATAGGATTATTTAAAATGAATCAAAATTCTTTAAAGAATTTTTTTTTTTGGATTTGATTTGACTTAGGAAATATGAAAAGTGTTTGCTGGTCCTAATCCATTTCCCCATGTGTGAAGTAGTTTAGTTTAATTTTAAAATTAGGTTAATTTTATATTTTGATTAGGTTAAGGTATGAATTAAATTCATTAATTATGCCTTACCTATGCCACTTTAACATAATTATTCAAGTAATTATGAGCCAACATATGATATGCAACCATATGGAATTTAAATCAACAAATGCACCTAAGAAATAAAGGGGCTCAATGCAATTGGTTCATAATTTTTGATTAATTAAGCTAAAGGGTTTAATTAAGTACTTTCATAACCATCCTACATATGTAATTTGATTATAATTTCTTTTGAAGTCTCTTAAGTTATTGAACACCAAAGAATCTACCCAAGATTAAGTGATTAAGGTTTTGGAATGATTTAGTTTTAAATTTGATTAATTGAGTTAATTGATTAAGTGATTAATCCATGTTAATTTGCAAATTAGTTAAGTGTTTATCCAAATGAAATAAACTTAGGGGAAAAGATTGGGAAAGAAGTCATAATCTCATTCCCTAAGCCCATTCACTATTTCATGATGATTAGCAAGCTTAATTAGTGAATTTATCACTATTTGGTAGGTTAATTAATCATTTAATTAATTAAGAAAGTGAGTAGTGGTGAATCAAGCAATTCTTCTAATTAATCTAACAATAAATTTGAAGAAAATCATGGGATGTAGAGCTCATCCTACTAATCAACCCTAGGAATTTTGGAATTAGTTGCTAAAGTAATTAACCTATATTTCCAAAAAAACCCAAATTGAGTGAAAGGTATGTTCAACATCAATTGATCTTAATTTTGTATTATTCTCCTTTGAATTATCTTTAAAATGAACTTGAGTTTATATTTTTTTAGATTTTTCTATATTTAGCCAGGAATTTTTGAAGTTTTAGCATTAAAAATTAATTAATTAAGCTTAATTAACCTCTAATCCCATCCCATGGCTAACGGAGCGCTTTCCGGGTGCAACTGAATAGGTTATTTAAGTTGTCACATCCGCTACCAAGACCGCCAGTGATGGATGCACTTTTTCCATGGGCCATCCGATCTAAGATCGGATGGCCGATTAATGTGATTTAGATTAAATCAAAGGGGCTAATCATCTAATCATAGCCATTCCAATCATGCGAAATAGATGGCGTGATCTTTCTCCTGCGATGAGAGATAACACCGTTCTCTGCTCAATTGAGCTCACTGAACTTATTGGGATCAAAATGATCCCACACCTTTGAAAGGAGGGGGGATGCACATCCAACAATAAAGATCTCAAAGGATTACAATTCTCTTCACAAAGGACCAAGCTATTTTTCTTATGGCTATGATTTTAAACAATATCTCATCGAAGGCTATCACCTGCTTCCAGAGGAGGTAGCTTAGTAGAAATGAAGCACTATTGATGGTATTGGGTCATTTGAAGTGAATTGCTCGGTTGCAAGCTCCCTTCAATGGTGATCGACTTTGATCAAAGTCCTCCTTCGTGGCTTGGTGACTTGGGAAATCACTTGCTTGAGCTCGATGTCCTTGATGGTGATTGTGAAGTTAATTTTATTTCTGTGGATAATTAAGTGATTTGGATCTTCAAGTGGCCTCCCTATTTTGGATAAAATTGAGAAGGATAAATCAATGGAGCTTGGAAATGGCTTTGGGAAGCTTAGGAATGCTTGGTTTTGATTCCTAGGGCTTAGTTGAATTGAGTGTGTGTGGTTTGAGAGGGAATGAGGGGAAGTATATCTCCCCCTCCTTGATCGAACGGTCGAGAGTTGAGTTGTCATTTTAGCTCAATTATTGAGATTGGTTGACATGTTTAACATCCCATGTGAGTCATTTTTGATAGAGTGGAGGGAGGGAGTGCCCATGCTGTGTGAGTGTATTGGGTGTTCCAAGTGCTCACCCCATTGAGGGGACAGTTTGGCCTTGGGTTGGGTCATGCTGACCCAAGCCTATTGGTCATGTTCACCATCCTCCTTGGTGTTCAAATGGACCACTAGAAGGATGCCAAGTGGCCTTGAGAAAGAATTGGCCAAATTCTAAGTGAATTTAGCCATAAGATACCCTTTGACCTAAGGGCAAAATTATCATTTGGCCATGATTTTGATTTGGACAGATTTGAAATGATTCAAAAATAGTTTGGGCCAAATGTCAAGTGATTTGGAGTTTATTTGGTTTGAATTGGTTCAATTTGATCCATTTAGGTCAAGTTGGGTCAAATTGGGTTAGGTTGACTAATTAGTCAAATTGGGTCAAACCATGGGTTAGGTCAAGTTCAAATGATCATTTGGAGCCTATGGGTGTCATTAGTTTGGTTCAATTTGGTTTAGATTTGGTTTGGTTCATTTGAGTTCATTTAGGTCAAATGGGTCAAGTTGACCAATTTACCATTTGACTCAATTGGGTTAGGTCATGGGTTGGTTTAGGCTTGGTTGATCATTTGAAATGTATTGCAAGCTTTGGTTTCAATCAATTTTTATTTGGTTTGATTTCAAGTTGATTTGACCTTTTAGGTCAAGTTGGGCTCACGGTCAATTTGGCTAGGTTGGGTCTAATTAGTCAATTGAAGCTTTGGTCAAGTTCAACAAGTGATTTGGAATGAATTTGACCCATTGGTTGCAATCAATTTGGCTTAGATCAAGATTTAACCCATTTTGACTGTTTAGGTCAAGTTGGGTCAACTTGGGTCAAGTGGCCAATTAGGCTTGGTTTGGCTCAATTGATGGCTTGATCATGCTCAATCATTGATTATAGATTGGTTTAGATCAATGGTTTCAATCAATTTGGCTTACAGTGAATTTTGGCTTGTTTAGGTTTCATTTAGGCTAAGTGTTGACTTAGTCAAAGGATAGGTTTGATTTGGTTTGACCCAACTTAAGTGATTGATCATCTTGGATGATTGCTGCTTATAATATGAGGCTCATATGGGCTTAGTTCAATCCAATTTTGGTTGGATAAGAATTTGGCTCAAAAAGGCTCTTTGTGAGTGAGCTTAAATGGTTTAGTTGGCTTGATCAAGGCTTGATTCAAGCCTGTTTGAACTCACATATGTACTTATAATAAAAATATAAATCCAATTGCAAGTGATTTGGAGTCAAATGGGTTTTGTTCATTTGACAATTTCAAGTCAAAAGGGTGAACATGGATTTGACTTGTATTTGATTTTGGTTTGGTGATTGTAGTTTATGTTTATATTTTTATATGATTGAGGGAGTGATTGTTTGAAGATAAATCAAAGGTTTGGATTGATTTGAGAATGAATTGGCTAAGTTCAAGAATTTGACTTGAAAGAGCATAAGTTGAATTTTGGTTAGATTTGGATTTGAGTTTGAATTGATTTTGATTATTTGAATTTATATTTTATTTATATTTGTGGATATAAATGAGAATATAAATGGGTTATGAGAAAATCTTTTAATGTTTAGAATGATTTGGATATGGTTAATCTAAGTCCATAAGGTGAAATCAAAAGGGCTTAGGAAAGATTTTAGGATTTGAATCCAATCATGGGTTTCAATCATTTGATTTGAAATTAATGCATGCTTTGGATTTTAGAATTGATTTATGATTTGAGAAAATCAATTGAGTTGGGATTGATTTGAATTTGGAATTGACTTAAAAGAAGGAAGCAAAGATTTGGTTCAAGTATAGTGAAGGTCCTCATAATAGGCATAACCTATTTCTATGGCTAACTCTTCTAAGTCTCTAGGATTAGGTTAAGTGTTCACCTAATCACTAGGAGCATCTTAAGATTAAGGAACTCTTAGTGTTTAGATTAGTCCTATGTCTAAGATAGAGAATCTGAAAGCTCACTCCAAAAGTGAGGTCAACAATGCTCTTGAATGCAATACCATTATCAAATATAATTCGTCGAGGAACCCTGAACCAATATATGTTATGGTTCTTGAAAAATTGGAGCACATGTTGAGCTGTGACCTCTCTGACTGGGATTGCCTCTGCCCACTTGGAAAAGTAGTCGATGGCAGCTAGGATGAAATGATGACCCATGGAGGAAGGAGGATCAATAGGACTCACAATGTCGGTACCCCAACACACAAATAGCCATGAGGCCAATGTAGGATGTAGAATGTTGGGTGGTTGATGTAGGACCACACCATTATGGTAAAATTTTATAATGTAGAAATTTCTAAACAAGTAAAATATATACTTCCATCTTCACTCTATGCGGGATAAGAATGAAGATAGACATATACATCTTCTTCTTTTATTCATTTTTGACACCACGTAGATCCATAGATATTCTTATTGAGGGTGATTGGGTACGACATTGAGGAGAGATGTATTATCTCGAAAGATAGATGTCACCCTACAATGGACCTAATCACCTCAATAAGGACTCCTAAGGACAATGGGTTGTGTACCAAAGATTCTTCCTACTTTACATGGAAAAGTAAGGGGTTTATTTTAAACCGGGTTCATTGTTATCTATAGGGGCAAGCCCCATAGTTAATACATCCTAAGGAATTAGATCCCTTAGGAATACTCTCATTAAGGTAAATGATCATTGTCCAAAAATTTCAATGTAGGACTATCAATCAATTAGTTTGTTTTGGAAGATCAAATGGGACCGATCAAAGAGAGTTATTATCGAGGCCAATGGAAGAAAGTAGAGATGCTAATGATGCTAGAAACCTAGCGAGCATCTCAAACTATCCTTGGGCTTTACATTTTGAAATTGAATTATTCATTTGAGTGACTTTTTATTAGAAGTTTTTATCATTTTATAATACAAGGTTATGGAAATGCCTAAGAGGTGAGGATTTATGCTTATGATGAAGGAAGAAGCAACCTCGAGCCTAAATCTAGGAAGCTTTGGGAGGGTAAAGCACTACCTAAATCTAAGCATAATGGGTATTTATTTTGTCTCCACAAGAGAGGACAAACCACCTGGTTGCTTGGACTTACAACTGCCTGGGGGTGGCAGCCAACTAACTCCTCCTACGATCTTAAATTCATGCAAGTCATATGCTTTATGCAAGATAGTGTTATTTATTTAGAAAGAGACTAAGTCCTTAAACTCACCCCAAAAGAGACTAGATCATGTAAGGGCATGCTTAAATGACCTAAATCTAATTCAAATCATACAAGTTATTTTCTTTTTTAGATAATCATTTGACTCAGGCTTATAGGATTCATATGCCTAATACATGAGAAGTAAGATTATTGGCCAAAATCATCGAGAAGGGAGGAGGTGTGTTTCCACCATGGCTCTTAAAGGTCAAGCAAGTCGGCAAAGGTGGAAGCCCTCCAATCAAGAGTGAAAATAATATGCATTTGTGCATGATGTTATAAAAGAAATACCCATCAAGCTAAGGGGTTAATTCTTTTATTTAAATTTTAGCCTAAGCTTTAGGTGAGGTTATAAGTTCTTTATTTTAATTTTGAATTGTTAAATTTGGTAGAAGATTTATTTTTCTCTAAGAGCCTAATCCACATCCAGGCCATACATCAAGAAAGGAAGAAACTAGGAAAAATATGCCATCTTAATGCATAAGCTAAATAAATCATCAATCAATTTATAAAGCTAACACAAAAGAATAAGAGGTCATTTATAGTCGGGCACCACCGCACAAACCAGAAAATAAATTGAGTAGCAAGCTCTACTCTTATACAACTTGAATTACAAATGATTTAAGTACAATTAAGTAAGGAATTCATTATTATGGGGGTCTTCAAGCTTCATTTCTTCATTCTTCTTTTCTTCTTTCTTCTTATTTTCTTCTTTCTTCTTTGGCTCCTTCTTTTGAATGGTTGGAAGATGGTTGCTCCAAAGGCTTTACATGGTGCATAAAATAAGATCTTATGATAAATGCTCATCCTAATCCCCCATAACAATCATTCCAAAATCCTAAGTGCAAAAATACATGAAAAGGAAAAGTAAATCTAACTAACACCTATAAAATAAAGATTAGCTAAACAAACCATACAAATCCTAAGAATGTATACTGGACTTAGCACCCCACACATGGGTAACCAAGTCCACCTGGCCTATTGGATTATGCTTAGGGGTTTAAGCACCTGCATAGGAAAAGCAGTTATATTTTTATTACAGCGCCCCTTAAGCACAATCCCCTTGCCGGAGGTGATCACCGGTGCTTGATTCTTGGATAAGCTTCATCTAGTTGAGACAAAGCTTTGCTGAAGTTTAGAGGCTTTGAAATTGAGTAGATGCTTCTATGGGTCAACTCCTCCTTGCCTTGAGCTTGGCCTTGATCAAATTGGATCCTCCCTTGCCTTTGGAGCTTAGGAAAGAGCTTGTACAAGTTCGACTTGGTCCTCTGATGGAGCTTGAAGAAGGAATTGGGTTGATGTTGAGTGTGGAGTAAATTCAATTTTCAGTGGAGCTCCCTTATTTTCAAGTGATGAAAATCAAGAAAATCAAGTTTCAAACTCTCTCTAGGAAGCTTGGGAAGACTAGCTAGAGCTTGTTGTGAGTTCCTATGTTTCAATTGACTAACGGAGAGTGAAAATTTTGTCAAATTAGGGGGAGTATATCTCCCCATTTTGCAATCAGATGGCCGAGCAATGCTTTGCCATTTTTGATCAATACACCTCATGTAATGAGTTAGTTAGGTTGTTTTGAATTGCATGTGGTTCAGTTTTGTCTAGAGAAGGAGTGGGTGAGGTGGCCATGTGCTTGAATTAAGTGTAAGGAGAATTCCATGTGTTTCATTTCAAGGCATGTGGTTGGTTTGGCCATTGGGCTAGGTTGGGCTGCCCTAAACCCATTGGGTTGGGTGCACCACACTCCCTAGTGTTCACTTAATCCACTAAGAGGGTGCCAAGTAGTTATGGAGAGGATTTGACCAAATTTCAAATGGATTTGGCCATAATTTACCCTATGGCCTTGGGGTAAAATGGTCATTTGATCTTGATTTTAGTTTGGTTATGTTTGATATGATGAGAAAATAAGTTTGGCCAAGTTTCATTGGATTTGGAGTTGGTTTGAGGTGATTTGGCTGATGTTGACCCATTTAAGTCAAAATCAACTTGGGTCAAGTTGACCAAATGGTCATATTGGTCAAACCAAGGGTTGGGTCAAGTTCATATGACCATTTGAAATGTTTTGATGGCTTTGGTTTGATTCAATTTGATTTAGGTTTGAATTTGGTTCTTTTGATTTCATTTTGGTCAAATGGGTCAAGTTGACCAATTTGACCCATTTGACCTATTTTGAGCTAGGTCATGGGTATGTTTAGGTTTGGTATATGAAATGTACCTTTGTTTCCAAACAATTTTGGTTAAGTTTGAATTTGGCTCAATTTGACCCTTTAGGTCAAGTTTCATGGTCAATTGGGCTAGGTTGGGTCTAGTTGGCCAATTGGAGCTTTGGTCAAGTTCAACAATCATTTTGGAATTGACCCATTAGTTTCAATTAATTTGGCTTAGATCAAGTTTTGACACATTTTGACTTTTTAGGTCAAGTTGGGTCAACTTGGGTCAAGTGGTTAATTGGACTAGGTTAGGCTGAAATGTTGACTTGGTCAAGTTCAAACATTGATCATGAATGAACTTAGATCATTGGTTTCAATCAATTTGTCCTATGGTGTATTTTGGCTATGTTGGGTTTCAAGCTAAGTGTTGACTTGGTCAACCCTTAGATTTAACTTGGTTTGACCCAATTTGAGAGATTGGTCATCACATGATGATTGTTGATCATGATGAGAGGCTTAGGTGAGTTTGATTCAATCCAATTTGATTAGGATTAGAATTTGGCTCATAAAGGTGCTTTAGGTCACTTTGGGTCAAATGAGCCTAAGGGTCAAATGGCTTGGTGAAAGCTTGATTTGAGTTTAATTGTAATCACATATGAACTTATGATTGAAATATAAATCCATTTGCAAGTGGTTTGTTCAAATTGTTTGATTCATTTGATAATTTCAAGTTCAAAGGGTGAACATGAGTTTGACTTGATTTTTTGAATTGAGTTTTGGTTAGATGATTGAAGTTTGTATTTATATTTGGATTCATGATTGAAGGATTGATTGAATCATGAAGAAAAATCAAGAGTTTGGCTTGATTTGAAGTTGGTTTGCCTATGTTTAAGAATTTGACTTGAAAGGATTAGGTGGGATTTTTTATTGAATTTGAGTTTGATTTTTTGGGTTTCGTTTTGGTTGATTTGAATTTATATTCCATTTATATATGTGAATATAACTGAGAATATCAATGGGATATGAGATAATTTCATGAGTTTGAAGTGATTTGAACATGATCTAGGCTAAGTCCTTAAGAGAAAAAATAAAGGATTTAGGAAAGATTTTGAACTTGGAATTGAATTTCAGATTTAGTTTGATTGATTTGAATTTATATTTCATTTATATATGTGAATATAAATGAGAATATAAATGAGTTATGAGCAAATTTCACGAATTTGAATTGATTTAGATTTGATTTAGGCTAAATCCATGAAGGGAAATCAAAGGACATAGGCAAGATTTAGAATTTGGAACTTCAATTTTGGATTTAGTATGATTGATTTGAATTTATATTTCATTTATATATGTGAATATAAATGAGAATATAAATGAGTTGTGAGAAATTTTTATGAGTTTGAATTGATTTGAAGATGATTTAGGCTAAATCCTTAAGAGGGAATTAAGGACTTAGGAAAGATTTGGAATTTGGAATTTCAACTTGGAATTTCATTTGATTGATTTGAATTTATATTTCATTTATATATGTGAATATAAATAAGAATATAAATGGGTTATGAGAAAAATTCATGAATTTGAATTGATTTGAAGATGATTTAGGCTAAGTCCTTAAGAGGGATTAAAGGACTTAAGAATGATTTGGAATTTGGAATTCCAATCATGGATTTCAATCATGGGTTTCAATCATGTGGCATTCATTTGGTTTGGAGAAAATCAATTAGCTGGAATTGATTTAGTTTGATGTTGATTTGGAGTTTGACTTGAAGGAAGGAAGTGAGGAATGTGTGCCTATAGGGTGGGCAAATTTTCCTAACACCTCAAGGCATGACCTATTCATATGGCTAACTCTTTTAAGTCTCTAGGGTTGAGTGTCCACTTAATCACTATATGTGTCTTAAGACTAAGGATCCCTTAAAATCTAAGAGAAGTCCTATGTCTATAGGGTTGAGAACTCATTCTAAAAATGAGGTCAACAACCGTGTACCTAGCATTGATGGCATCTATGTGCTCATGCGCCTGTGATCAAGGAGTAGTTAGTCTCTTGATCTTGGCTTTCATCTTTGAACTAGATTGGTGTGCTCCACATAGACCTGAATGTACATCAATCACGATCTTATGGGCTTCGTGTTTGTCTAAATAGCGTAACCACATTTGATCGAAAGACCGTCAGCACAAGGTGCCATCCACGAGAGCATAAGAGAGGGCTCTCTGTTTCATCTGATGGGCTTGTGATTTCTCTTGAGGTAGTTTTCCTATGTTCAAGTAATCTATGAATGGTTGCCTCAAATCTAGCTCCTCATCCTTTTCAGCAACGACAACCTCTCCTTCAAGAGAAGTCTCTCGACAAGTTCAACATCAATAAGGGATAAGACTTGTCTATTTTGGACCCTTATTGGAATAGACTCATCTTTCAAACATGTCAATTCCTTGGTGAGTTTGGCCAAAGCATCTTCTACGTTCTCTCCTCGAGGAACCTTGTAGATGGTGACCTCAGGGATTTGGGCCAACAACTTCATAGTGTACTCATGGTAATGATGAAGCTTAGGTTTTAGAGACTTATAGGACCCGATAATCTGCTTGATGACTAGAATCTTTGTAGATGTTGATGTTTTTGACACACACTATAATGGCTAACTCCAAACCGATAATCGAAGCCTCATACCCAGCTTTGGTGTTGGTGCATGGATTGGAGAGAACATATGAAAATCTCATCACATCGCGGTCTGGAGTTAAAAGAACTATTCCTACCCCTACCTTTCCTGGAAGAGTAAATCATGATTCTTTTCCTTTTTGAAAGGAAGCCACACCATCAAAATACATCTCCCAATGACAAATGCTAGTGTCCCCTAAGTTTATGATTTGTTCATCGGGGAGGTCATCACTAAGCGGGGAATCAGCAGGAAGTGGGTGTGCTGTTAAGAAATTCGCTAGTGCATGTCCTCTCACCACACGAAGGGGTACAAATGTGATATCAAACTGCGAGAGAATCATGGACCAACGTGCCAACCAACCAGATAATGTTGGCCGTGTCATGAGATACTGCAGGATTGATTCTTGAAATCAAGTTTACCTTATGAGAAAGCATATAGTGTCATAGCTTTTAGGATGCAAAGATTAAAGCTAAGCAATGTTTCTCAATAGGTTGGTAGTTTGCTTTAGTAGGGATTAGATGATGGCAAAAATAGTAGAGAGCGTTCTCCTTCCCTTCGTCATTGGTTTGAGCCAATAAAGTGCCAAGGGAGTCATCCAATATAGTAGTGTAGAGGACATGTGGCTTGCCCAGGATAGGGGTTGCTAGAACTAACAGCTTCACCAAATATTATTTGATGACTTCAAAAATATGCTGGCACTTGCCATCCCACTTAAACTTAGCATCCTTTTTGACAAGTGCTAAAAATGGCTTACATCTACCTGATAGATTGGAGATAAAGCCTTAGATACGCAATGCCTTGGAATGATCTGAGTTGAGTTAGGCTTTTAGTGGGTGGTATTTCTAAGATGACTTTGATCTTTTCTGGGTCTATCTCTATTCCATGTCGACAACAAACCAAGGAACTTCCTCAAGCTACCAAATGCACACTTCATGGGGTCATTTTGAGGTTGAATTATCTTAACCATTCAAAAACTACTCTCAAGTCAAAGAGATGGTCTTCCTTTTCTTTGCTTTTGACTACTAGATCATCAACATAGCATTCAACTTGATGATGAATGAGTTCATTGAAGATTTGAGTCATGGCCCACTGGTATGTAGCACCGATATTTTTAAGGTCGAAAGGCATGACCTTATAATAATTGATTCTGATAGGGGTTCAAAAAGCAGTGTTTCTTTCATCCTCGGGGGCCATCTTGATTTAGTTGTAGCCAGATAACCCATCTATAAAGGAGAATACTGCATGAGATGAGGTGATGTCCACCATTAATTCTAGTATAGGAAGTGGAAACTCATCCTTAGGACATGTCTTATTTAAGTCCCTAAAATCAACTCATATGTGAATTTGACCATTCTTTTTCTTAACTGTCATAACACTGGCTAACCACATAGAGTATTTTTCTTCCCTGATAAAGCCAGCATCGATCAATTTCTTGACTTTAGAAATGACTTGTTCGATTTCTAATCGCCATGAGCTTTTATGTGGTTAGCATTAGAGTATATTTCTAGTTTGTGGACTGCTACATCAGGAGATAATCCATGCATTTATTCATAGCTCTATGGAAAGCAGTTCTTAAACTTAGTTAATAACCTAACTAAGTCATTGGTTTCTTCTCCATTTAATAGAGAGCTAATATATGTAGGGTGTGGATCTTCTTCTATCCCGAGGTTGATTTCTTTGAGCTTGTCAATAGTTAAAAGGATTTCCTCTTCAAATTTTGGAGGTGTATATTTGATTTGGAGATCGTTAGGATCATCTAAAATTTCTAAACACACTTCCTCATAAGAGTTAGTGTGGGTTAAGAAGATCCTATCGACTCTGATTGGTGATAACCAAGCAAGAACCATCATCATCGATTGGACCCACTGCATCAATCCTAGTCCGGTGATTGTCCCTACCTTTATTATTCTATAGCTTCTCAAAATACTCCGACCTATGCCTTGACCATGTATAAGGAATCAAATATTTCTTTGCAAGATTATGAACACAAGGAAAGAACCAATCAAAAGATAATTCCATTAAATCATTATATGAATTATCCTCAAGTTCTACATCAACTTCTAGACTTGAGGATGATGATTCCAATAGAATCTCTTTGGCTTGACATCCATGGAAGACTGAGGGGCTTCCTTAACTACTAAACCTTCAACTTTTTGAGAAGAAAGTGAGGTTAGAGCCAAAGTTCCCAACTGTTTCCTAATAGTTTTACATAATTGTGATTCAAATACATTCATGCTTTGCTTGGAGGCCTGGTTTTCATCACTGTCTGGCTTGAGTATCACTACTAATGAGACCTTCTGAGAGGGGTTAGTTGGTGTGCTAATTGCACAAGACTCGTCCATTGAACTAGATTCCAAGTCTATGTGAATAGCTGGAGTAATCCTGTGAACGGGAACATAACCCCTGTTGGCTAGTTGCCAGCCAGGGGGTCTTCCACCTCCATCTTTGCCTCTATATCTACCTCTGCGTCTACCTGGTGGAGGTCTAGTCATTCTGCCCATGTGTTCGTATGGTGGAATGAACTGTGGGTGGAATGTAACATGGGGCTCTACCTCTTCCTCGGTGTTCTTTTCTCGCGCACTTGTACTTTCCTTTATCTTTTTTTCTCTTTCTTCTTTTTCTTTTCTTTTGTATTTGATTTTACCAAGTTTATGAGAATAGACATTTTGATTTTGAGGAAGATAGTAGGTCACATCTTCATATATTTTAAATTCTCTAACGAAAATGGCTTTTCATCTCCTTTGACATAGTATTCGATTCCATCTTTTTGAAACTTAATGTACTGATGAAGGGAGGATGAAATCATCTTGTTCTAGTGTATTCAAGGTCTGCTGAGCAAAGCAGTGAATGATGTATTCAAATCAATTATATAGAACTTGGCTTCAGCCTTCCAGTCATCTACTTCCAAAGGTAACACTATAGAGCCTAAAGCCCTCTCACCCTGTTCATTGAATCCTCTCAACATCATCCGATCTCCTCGAGTGCAGAGATGTCATTCTTTAAATAGGCAAGGGTTTTAAGGCTCATAATGTTCACTGATGCACCTTGATCAACCAACACCCTAGAGAGTCTGAATCTACCCATATCCACTGTGATGTAGAAGGGATGGTTGAGCTCCATGTCCCCCAGAAGAAAGTCTTCGTCAATAAATGTGACTCATTGGGCTTCTCTTGCATAATGTGCCTCCTCTCCAACAGCGGTCAATAGAGCTAAGCATATCTCTGGATTAAGAAGAGTCTTGATTAATGATTCCCTCATCTTTTTGGATAAGATAAGCACATCATATATGCTTAAATTAGCTGGCAACTTTCTTAGGTGAGCGAGGACATTATAATCAACTTTGGGCTGATCCTCCACAAGCATATCCATAGGTGGAGAATCCTGTGGAGGGGCTTCTTGCTCGTTGGTACCAATGACTTATTTTCCCTTATCTTGAGGTGCTACCCTAGGAGGTAGAACCTTGCCACTACGGAGGTTAACTTTGGTGACCTCTTATGGTGGGTTAGTGGAAGATTCTACCTGCTCATCAGGCATACTTATAGCTTCTCCTATAGGACCCTCGAAATCAGATAATTCTAGGTATATCTCAAGAGAAAAACTCGTAGTATTCAAAAAAGGAAAGTCCATTTCTGAATCAAAAAGAGGATGATTGGAGTTGTTATAATTATTTAGACTTGAAGAGTTTTCTAAAGGAGTAGAATTAGATAACCCATCAGAAGTGACACAGATGTAATTCAAACTAGCTTTATTCCTTGATTTCTTAGATTTAAAAGGAGGTACATAGTAGAAATTTAGTAAAGTAAGTGGGGTGAGGGATTTGATGCCCTCCTTCACTGATACAAGATGTCTACTAGAAGAAGAAGAAGCTAAAGTAGAAGTGTCGGCTGAAGTAGTAGCTGAAACGGTGGGATGGAGGCTGGACTCAGTCAATGGTTGTGCTACTTGGCTATCCCGGGAAAATATGGGTTGCTGCTACTACTGCTGAGCTCCCACTTTCCTCAAGTTGTCTTTGTTAACTTACGAACCTTCCTTGATGTTGGAGGTTCGAGCTGCCTCAGAAACCTGTAGGGAAATTTCTTGATTTTAGAAATAATCTTTTTCGAGGTTCGGGATAAAGAGATATCCCAACCTTCTTTTATTTTTAGAGGATCACATGTATCCCCAAGGATTACCCTAATAGAACTGGATGTTTTTCTACTAGATATTCCTTCGAGATAACTATAGCACCTAACTTGTAGATATGCTCAAGCCAGCCCTTAAATGTGAAGCAATCCTCCAAAATATGGCCTAGCATGCGGTGGTAGGGGAAAAGTTAGGATCATTACTCCTGCCCACTTCCTCCGGCTTTCTAGGCTTAGGTAGCTGAAAATAAGATTTCTTTAAGAGGTTCTTAAAGATTTTTCTGACTACCTCCCTCTTAAATGAATAAGTTTTGTTTAATTTATCCAAAAGAGTAGGTGGATGATAGCTACCTGGGGGCAGGTATGTATACCGCTGTTGAGAGTATGGCTGAGAAGGAGGTGGCGAAGGTTGTGGAGGTTGCTGTAGCGACAAATAAAATGGCCTAGGCAGTGGTAAAGGAGGTGGAAGTGATAGTTATAGAGCTCAAGGTCTCTCATACTAATCTTTGCTTGATTTCTCTCCTTATCCAATGCTGCTACTGCCCCTGGCTTCTTCTCATAGGCTTTCTGCAGCTTTGGCTTTGATGACTGATCTTGAAAAGGTAACTATTTGGCCTCTCCTTGTAGACTAGCCGCCTTATTGATTAGCTTCTCAAATGTCTTGATGGTGAAACCTTTAAGCATTAAGGCGATCGGGCCATGAATACTTTTTAATAGAATTTCAATAGTGTGTTATTTATACAGCTGTGATTCGCATTTCAAACTCAAATTGCATCATCTAAGAATATAATCGATGAGAGACTCATTGGGGTGTTGTTGCTACAACGATCGCCATCATTACCTTTCGAGCTCTAGCAAACTTCTTAATAAAGAGTTGCTCCAAGTCAGCAAAAGTCTTCACTGAATTATTGGGGAGTTCAGCTTACCAATCAAAAGCTATGCCCATTAAACTGCTGACAAAGAGATGGAACAATAGTGCATCGCTGCCACCAGCATTGCAACAGTTGGCCCTGAAGTGTGCTATATGCTGACAATGGTTCTCGCTGCCATCAAAGCTCTTAAAAGAAGGAGGCACAAAACCCTTAGGATATTGGATAGCATTAAATTCCTCTAGGTAGGGTCTACCCTTTGGAACTAATGAACCACTTCGGGCTTACGCCAGTGATTCCCTCACTTGTTGTTCAACCATGAGCTTGATATCTTTTTCTTGTATGGAGGTACTGTCCACTACCTTCCTATACAACCTAGTGCTACTCTACTCTGGTGAACTCTTAGGTTAATCCAGGACATGTAACAACTCAGGCTGACCAGTCTCCACAATGGTAGAATGTGCTGCTAGGGCTTGATTCTAAAGTGCTAGGAGCCGCTAACAAATCTTCAAGCCTCTTTCCCATCTTATCGATCTGCTCATCCTTTTGTTTGAGTTGTTGAAGGAGGTGTTGGGTCGAATAGGCTGTATCATCCTGTTCGGCCTCAACACCTTCCAAACTCTAGTGATCCCGAAGGAGAGAACCACTATTGTCAACCATATGCACCTCTGTCGAGTCTTCCAACAAATCATCTTTGTTGGGGTCAAAGCTAACCTTCTCCTCTTTGAGGTCGACAATCCACTAGGATTTCTCTCTTCTCAGTGAGATAATGTGTTATGATATCATCCAAGGAGCGGTCCAACTGTGCAGGCATAAATGATCGCGATTGATCGGTGGTGGGATCGTGTTCATGAATAGAGATACATCTGACATCCCCTATTATCAGAGTGCTAACCTTATGAGGGCTACGCTCACTGGAGGATATATGCTCATGATTGTCACCTGATGTGGGTGGAGTGCTGCTCCTGGGAGAATCTATCTCTATGGGTACAATAGAACTATGTCCTTCTCCCTCTACTGTTGCTATGTTCATGATCTGCTGAGGTGGTAGTGGCAATGGCACAACTACGATGCTATAAGGTCACCACTCCCTCTTCACTACAACTGAAGTAGGAGGTCGAAAGCGAGAGCGGCCTCACCACGGTGTAGATGAAATGGGATCCCTTGGCCATAGCCGGATCACTAGTGGGGCTTTCTTCTCCCCTGATGCTGCCTTCAGGGATTTTAACAAAATTGTGGAAGCTGGAACTTGTACTGGCGATGGTGGTCATGGAGTATAGCGGTGTGATGGAGACAACATTGATTCCCTCTATGCAGGAACTCTCCTCACATGATGGGAAGTACTAGTCAATATAATGCTATCAGTATAACTGGTGCGGGTAGCACACCGATCGAGGAAATCTATGAGAGTGGAGGCTACTGATTGCCTGGCGTACCTTTGCCTCTCTCTGCTAGTATCATGAACTAATGCACAAGCCCTCCTAACATCTTCCTCTCCATCAGAACTGAAAAGAGGATGGAATTTGTTCTTAGTGGGCAAAGGGGAGACTACTCTAGGTGACTTCTCTACTGCAGTGTGAGACAATGTCTCCATCTCCTTAGCAATGTGCTCATGATGCTGCTTGATCTTGCGGCTACTATTATGACACTAAGTCTGGCTCGGTGGAGCGGTACGGGAGCTAGACCCTATCTCATAGGTAGGAGAGACTATCCCTAAAGATAAGGTAGCCTTCCCCTTGGAAGAAGCCAGTGAGTGGGTATTAGCCCGCACTTGGGTAGGACGGAACAATGTGCGTGCATCAAAACCGCAGCCTACTATGGAAACTTCTACCGCCTTCCTCTTCAGTGAGGGAAACTCAGAATCTGAGGGCATCTCAACATGGATGATTGGTTTCTGCCCAACCACCACATTCTTGCTAACAGTGGTGAGGGTTGCTCCCTCACAAGTAATCTTGGCCCCTTCGCATCCTAGCCAAAGTGTATTAGATGGGAAAAATCATTTGGGGGAGGTTGGCCCGATCCAAGGCCAAATCCATCCCAAAAGGAAAGGTGAACACATACTTATGAGAGTCCATTTGCACTATCTTGAACTGAGAAAAGCTTACTGAGATTGAACTGGAATTCAGTAATTGTTGAAAACAAACTCAAATTAGATTTTTTTTTGTCTTGGTTGTCTTTTAGATTTAATTTAGAGTTTAAACCCACACTCAACAATTTGAATATGTTAAGTGGGGCTCATTGAATTTAGAAGAGATTTTTGAAGGAGAAATTTTGAGTTTATTTGAGTTTAGAACCCACTTTCAACAAATTTGTGTATGTTGAAATGGGTTCAAAATATTTTGGAGAGACTTTTGATGCTTCCATTGGTTCATAATTGAGTTTGATTTCATGTTTGGAGACCCTTTATTCAACAAATTTGAGTATGTTAAATAGAAGGTCAATTGATTTTGTTTTAGATTTGATGTTGGGATTTACTCATTTAGCAAATTTGGGTATGCTAGATGAGATGTTTGAAAATAATTTTCTTCTTTTTCTTATTTGCCCAAGATGTGTATCATGTGTGAATTTTAGAAATGGGATCTTTACTTAGCAAATTTGTGTATGCTAAATAAAGCCCAAATGTGTTTGATTTTATTTTGATTTTGAAAATGGGATCTTTACTTAGCAAATTTGTGTATGCTAAATAAAGTCCAAATGTATTTGATTTTTTAGTTTTGGTTTTGAAAATGGGATCTTTACTTAGCAAATTTGTGTATGCTAAATAAAGTCCAAATGTGTTTGATTTTTGTTTTGGTTTTGAAAATGGGATCTTTACTTAGCAAATTTGTGTATGCTAAATAAAGTCCAAATGTGCTTGATTTTTATTTTGGTTTTGAAAATGGGATCTTTACTTAGAAAATTTATGTATGCTAAATAAAGTCCAAAATATGGTGTGTTAAATAGAATCATATTTATTTTCAATTTTCTTTTGAAAAATGAAACTCTCATTTGACAAATTTGGGTATGTCAAATGGAATTCCAATGTATTTTGATTTCCATGACTTTTGCAAAGGAGATTTCTATTTAATAAATTTGGGTATGTATAATGGAAGTCAATCATATTTTATTTTTCAAAGGTGAAATTTTTGTGTGTGATTATTGTTTTTTTTAAAAGAAGGAAATTCCAACTTAAAACATGTGGAATGTGTTGAGTGGAGTTTCAAATGGTGTGGTTTTATTTGGAAATGAAGCCTCTATTCAACACACTTGGACATATTGAATGAAGATGCTTATTTTCAAAAGAAAGAAAAAACTCCCACTCTACTATATATGGGATATATATTTGGTGGGATTTCAGTCTTATGATGTAATTTTATTTGGAAATGAGATCTTCATTCAATAAATTTGGATATATTGAATGAGGGTGTTCATTTTCAAATATGTGCTTTTTGAAAGATGATTTTTCTTCTTGATTTTGATTTTGAAAAGATCCTGCATGTAGCAATCTTGAAGATTGTTAGATGAGGTTAAGTTATATGTGTTTTATGAAAAAATTTTGTGCAAGTATTTTATTATGTGAACTTTTTGGAAAAGTGCTTTTTGAAAAATGATATTTTTATAAAGGATTTATTTCTCTTTATTTTTGGAATGAACTTTACCTTACCATAGAGATGGTAAGAAAAAGGCCTTTAGGCATCTCTTTCTTATTAAATTTTATTTTCACTTATTGGGAGACCCAACAGGGGTTTTAAGACTTGCATGGAGTGAGGTCCTAAAACCTAAACAATATTGGCTAGCTTAGCTTAAGAATGAAATGAGCTAAGTGTCAACAAAAAAAAAGGATAGTCTCGGACTCGTATGAACTACAAATCCACTATTGACACTTGGAGACAATGATCATTTACCAAAGATGGAGAGAGGAACCCTCCCCAATGGATTCGCCAGAAAGATTACTATGGTGTTTTTATTTTTGGTTGAATGTGAGTGACACCACGTAGATCCACAGATGTACTTATTAGGGTGATCGGGTACGACATCGAGAAATGATGTACTATCTCGAGAGATAGAATTCACCATCCTACAATGGACCTAATCATCTAATAAGGACTCCTAAGGATAATGAGTCTTCTAATGTACCAGAGATCTTTCCCTTATTTTACATGAAAAAGTAAAGTAGGGTTTATTTAAACTAGGTTCGTTAAATTCCCTATGGAGGTAAGCCTCCATAGTTAATTACATCCTAAGGAATGAGATTCCTTAGGAATACTCTCGATTAAGGTAAATGATCATTGTCTCCAAAGATTTCAAAGATAGGACTATCAATCAATTAGTTATTTTTAGAAAATCAAGTGATATTTGAGCAAAAGAAAAGAGTTATTTTTGGGACCAAAAGGAGATGAGTAGGGGATGCTCATGATACTAGGAAACCTAGTGAGCATCCCAAACTATTCTATGATTGGGCTTTATATTTTTGAAATTAAGGGGAATTATATATTTGAGTTGAATTTCTATTAGAAATCTAAGGCTTACAATTCTACAACACAAGATTGTAGAAATACCTATGAGGTGAGGATTTATGCTCATAGCTCGCGAAGGAAATGATAACCTCAGATCTTAAATCTAGGGAGCTTTGGCGAGGGCCAAAATAAGACCTAAATCTAAGACAAAAATAGGAATATGGTTTACCTCTATAAGAGAGAATAAATCGCCTGACTATTGGACTTACAACTGCTTGGAGATGGCCGCCAACTAACTCCTCCTACAATTTTAAATACATGTAGGCAAGTCTTATGCTTTGCAAGATAGTTAGGCTATTATTTATATTAGAAAGGAGACAAAGTCCTTAAACTCACTCCCTAAGAGACTAGATCATAAAGGGCATGAACAATGACCTAATCTAATGCAAATTTTATTATGTTTTATTTTTTATTTTTTGACATTGTTATTTGACACAGGCTATGGGATTTCATATGCCCAACTTGACCCTAAAGGTCAAATCAACTTGAAGTCAAACCAAAGCTTGCAATACATTTTAAATGATCAACCAAGCCTAAACCAACCCATGACCTAACCCATAATAAATGGGTCAAATTTGACCCATTTGACCCAAATGAACCTAAATGAACAAAACTAAAACTAAATCAAATTGAACCAAACCAATGACACCCATAGGCTCTAAATGATCATTTAACTTGACTGACCCATGGTTTGATCCAATTTGACCAATTGGTCAACTAACAATTTGACCCAACTTGACCTAAATGGATCAAATTGAACCAAATCAAATCAAATGAACTCCAAATCACTTGAAATTTGGCCCAACCCATTTTTGAATCATTTCAAATCTACTCAAATCAAAATCATGGCCAAATGACCACATTGCCTTTAGGTCAAAGGGTATCCTATGACCAAATTCACTTGGAATTTGGTCATTTCTCTCTCAAGGCCACTTGGCATCCTTCCATTGGTCCACATGGGCACCAAGGGAGGTAGTGAACATGACCAAATGAGGCTAGGTCAGCCATGATCCAAGCCAAGGCCAAACTAACCTCACTAATGGCATTTGAACACTTGGATCACCAAACGCACTCACCTAGCACATGGGCATCCACTCTCCTTCACTCCACTACCCAAAATGACCCATGTAGGGTGTTTTGTAGCTCAAACTATGCCTCTAATCCATGCCATTGAACAAAAATGGCAAAACAACCTCTCACCGTCCGATCCAAGGAGGGGGAGATATACCCCCTCTCATTTCCACTTAAACCACAAGGAATCATTTCCTCAGAGCTAAGGAGATTCAATCAAATCCTCCCAAGATTTTCCAAGCCATTCCCAAGTTCCTTTGATTTCCATTTTCAATTTTACTCAAAGCCAAAATAGGGGAGATCAATCCCGAGCTCAACTAATCCAATTCTCCACCAAAATCAAATTAACCTTGCACACATCATCCATGGACCTCATCGAGCTCGATCAAGTCATTTCCCAAGCCTCCAAGCCACGAGAAGCACTACTTCGATCAAGCCTGATCACCATTAAAGGGGAGCTTGGTCAACTGAACCATCTACTTCAAATCGAGACCTAATTCCTTCAACAGGGCTTTATCTCTACTATACAAAGCTACCTCCTCCGTTGGAAGCGCAGGTGATAGCCTCTGGTGAGGTATGTCATTGAAATCGACCTTAGGATAAATTTTGCTTGGTCCTTTGTGAAGGAAATTTTCAAGTCATGTGATCTCCACCATTAAATGCATTGCTTGTGCTTTCCCGAAGGTGTGGGATGAATTTGAGCACCATTCGAGCTCGGGTGAGCTCATATTAAGAGGCAATCGAAGGACAACATCCATCTCTTGCTGCTCGGGAGGAGACATATCACACACCGTCCATTTCGTGATTGGAACGGATGGTTGTGATCACGTTAGATCCACTGTGATTATAAGCCTAAACCGTGGGATTAATCTCGACCGTCCGATCTTAGATCGGATGGCCCATAAAGAAAGCACGTATGCCACCAGCTGACTCAGCCGACGGATGTGACAACTTAAATAACCTATCCCATTGCCACATGAAAAGCGTGTCGCGTCAGCCGCCATGTGGCTCAATGGGATTAAGGGGTTAATTAGGCTTAATTAATCTGATTTTAATGGTGAAACTTCCAAAATTCATAACTAATTATAAAAAAATAAAAAAAATACAAACTCAGGTTCATTTTAAAGATAATTCAGAGGAGAATAATATAAAATTAAAACTAATTAATTTTAAACATTGATTTTAACTCAATTTGGATTTTATTAGAAATTTAATTAAGCTTAATACTCTCTAAATAATCTAGCAATTAACCCCAAACTTTTAGAGATTAATTAGTGGGATGACCTCTGCCTCCCATGATTTTCTTAGAATTTATTGCTTGATTAATTATGGGAATTGCTTGTTTCATCAATAATCACTTTTGTAATTAATCAAATGATTAATTAACATGTTAAATAGTGATAAATTCATTAATTAAGCTTGCTAATCATCATGAAATAGTGAATGGACTTAGGGAATGAGATTAGGACTTCTTTACAAATCTTTACCCCTAAGTCTATTTCATTTGGATAAACACTTAATTAAGTTGTAATTAATTAATAGCTTAATCACTTTATTAATTAGTTTAATTAATCAAACTCAAGACCAAATCATTCCAGAACTTAATCATTTAATTCTTGGGTATATTCTTAGGTGTTCAATAACCTAAGAGGATTCTAAAAGAAATTATAATCAAACTACATGTGTAGGAGGGTTATAAAAGTACTTAATTAAACTCTCTAGTTTAATTAACCAATAATTGTGAGCCAATTGCATTAGGTCCCTTCATTTCTTAGGTACATTGCTGATTTAATTTTCATGTGATTGCATATCATATGTTGGCTCATAATCACTTGGATAATTATGTTAAAGTGGGGGTTGGGGGAATTGGTTAGGATTAGTAAACCTTTCTCACATTTCCTAAGTCAAGTCAAATCCAAAAATAAAAATCTCCTTAAAGAATCTTGATTCATTTTAAATAATCTTATTTGATAGGGTTATCCTTAGAATTAATTAGGGTGAATGAAGTCATGTGCTTACATTCCTTTATTTCTTTCCAATCATGTTAAATATTATTTGTCATATGAAATCATGCATTCATTTCTTCTTTTTTAAAACTAATTAATTAAAGAAAAATATTTTTTTCTTTTATGTCAAATTGCATGTGTTGGCTAAAATTAAGAATATGAGTGGCTATTATCACTATTAAACCAAAAATTATTTTTCAAAACTTATAAATCAAAGATTATAAATGAAGTGATGCTAGTTATAAATATTTATAAGTTTTCATATGATGATAGCCTAAAATGTGTATTATGAAGGTCTCTTTCTTTTTCCCACCATAGATTTACATAGGATTTGCAAGTGTATAGTTCATTGAAAAGAACACAACACTTGCTTAAATCTACTCCTATGCATCTCTATGCTAAGACTTCAGGAGTACCTTCATATTACAGACATAAATCATAACAATCAAATCAAGTATAGTTTCTTGCATAAATTCTTTATTTATTTGGTTCTTTTATACATCTACATGTATCTAAGAAAAGTGGTATATTAGTCTAGACATCACGGGGCTGCAAGACTTTTAGTAGCCCTAAGTAGGTCTTGTACCTTAAGCTCCTAGTATAGAAAACAATGGCGTCATTCTCACTTATAACTTTTATACATTTGGATGTGTATTTAGCTAATGGATGAAAATTCTCTCTTTTTCTACATAATAAAGAAATGCATTAATGGGATATCCAAATTCTCAAATCATATATCTTTGCATTCATCATCAAAGTGTGCTAAGATTTGCATTGTATGTATAGATATGCTTTGGATTATTCATATGCATGGTATATATGGTGTAAAGAAGTGAATGGGTGTGTGTTATGTGATAGTAATCCACCCTAACTAATTCTAAGAGGCCTTTCTCATTGAATAGGACTATTTAGAAAAGATCTAAATGTAGGATTAATGAAAATACATAATAAATCACTCATTAATGGAAATTCATTAATGAATCTACCTTAGAAATGCTTTAAGATAGGGATAAAAGAGAACTCTCTTCTTTTTTCCTCCCTTCATAACACTTAGTTTCTTAGTTTAAGTTCATTCAAACCAAATCAAATCATCAACTAAAATTGACAAGTCAATTAAATCACTTAAAATGAAACCACCATCTAAATTAAATCTTTCACACTTAGAAAATTTTAACCTTAAAACCTAGCTAAGACATGCCACACAAGCCTTAAATAGCACACACATTAGACTAAGTAACCACTTCTAGCTCTATGTTAGGGCGGTGCATGGTTTGATGTATGATTTTATTTTGTGATGTAATATTTTTAGACTGGATGTTAGGGTGTATGCGTGTAGACTAGATGATAGGGCGATCTTAGCCTAAACATATTTTCTACAAGGAATTGTGCTTAAGAGATAAAAAAATATATAAAATGTTTTGCTATGGTTGCTTATACCAAAGCATAATCCAAATTAGGACAGGTGGCCTTGGCTACCCATGTGTGAGATTTTAACTCTAAATTATGCATATAATTGCTTGGGTTGTATGATGTGTTTAGCTAACATTTGTCTTGTAAGTGTAGTTAGATTTATTTTCCTTCCTTTTAATGTATTTTTTTCATTAGTATTAGAATAAGTGTTATGGGGGCGGGGGTAAGGTGAACATTGGTTATAGGACCATGTCTTATGTACCATGTGAAGCCTTACAGCAACCAACATCCCAAGCCAAACCAAAAGAAAAGAAAGAAAAGGAGCAAACCAACATGAAGGAATGAAGAATAAAGAGTGAAGAATGGATGATGAAGAATGAAGACCCCCATTACACTTGCCATTTCATAATTGTAATTTATTCTTTCATTATACCAGGATGTATAAGGGTAGAGCTCGGCTACCCACATTTTTTTTTCGGGTTGTGCAGTGAAACCCGACAACATCGGCATTTTATTCTTTTGCACCAATTTTATAAATTGATTGATGTTATGATTATGATTGTGTAATTAGGATGGCATAGTTTTCTTAGTTTCTTAATTGATTGGTGATTGTTGTATGCGATTATACTTCTAAGAAAAAATAAATTTTCTATCCAATTAATCAATTCAAAATTAAACTAAATAATTTATAACCTCACTTAAAGCCTATGACATAAATCAAAATAATAAAAGATTTAGCAACCCCTTAGCTGGATGTTGTATGTCTCACATCATGCATAAATCATATTATCTCACTCTTGCCAATGGAGGGCTTCCACCTTTGCTAGAGAAAATAGCTTGACCTTTGAAATATATGGTGGAAACACACCTCCTTCTTTCTGATTTTTCCTCATAACTGATTTTCTCATGCATTAGGCATATGAAATCCCATAGCATGTGTCAAACAAAATTGTCCAAAAATCAAAAATAAAACTTGACAAAATTTGCATTAGATTAAGTCATGAATTCATGCCCCTCATGATCTAGTCTTTTAGGAAGTGAGTTTTAAGGACTTAGTCTCCTTTCTAAATAAATAATACCTTAGCCATCTTGCAAAGCATAAGACTTGCCTACATGGATTTAAAGTGTAGGAGGAGTTAGTTGGCGGCCACTCCAGGCGGTTGTAAGTCCAACAATTGAATGGTCTATCCTCTCTTGTGAAGGTAGACCATTATGTCCACCTTTCGCTTAGATTTAGGACGTTCTTGTGATTTGTACCAAAGCTCCCTAGCTTAGGATCCAAGGTAGTTGTTTTCTTTGTGCTACAAGCATAAATCATCACCTCTTAGATATTTTCACAATCTTATGTTGTGTGATTATAAGTCCTAGTATTCTAATAAAATGTCAACTCAAACAACTAACTCTCTTCAATTTCAAAAATATAAAGCCCAACCATATGATAGTTTGGGATGCTCACTAGGTTTCCTAGTATCATGAGCATCCCCTACTTATCTCCCTTTGGTTTCAATAATAACTCTCTCCCTTTTGATCAATCCCACTTGATTTTCTAAAAGTAGCCAATTGATTGATAGTCCTATCTTTAAAATCTTTGGAGACAATGATCATTTATCTTAATTGAGAGTATTCCTAAGGAATCTCATTCCTTAGGATGTAATTAACTATAGGGGCTTGCCTCCATAGGGAACTTAACGAACACGGCTTAAAATAAACCCTACTTTACTTTTCCATGTAAAGTAGGGGAAAGATCTCTCGTATATTCGAAGACCCATCATGCCTTAGGAGTCCTTATTAGGTGATTAGGTCCATTATATGGTAGTGACTTCTATCTCTCGAGATAGTACACTATTCCTTAATGTCACACCCGATCACCATAATAAGTACATCTGCGGATCTGCATGGTGTCCCCTCACATATACACATAAAGCACCCATGCACCAAAAATAAACACCACACTCAACATATAATTCTACTCAATTTCAAAAAAATATAAAGCCCAATCACTGATAGTTTGGGATGCTTACTAGGTTTTTTAGTATCATGAGCATCCCCTACTCATCTCCTTTTGGTTTCGATAATAACTCTCTCACTTTGATTAATCTTGCTTGATTTTCTAAAAATAACCTATTGATTGATAGCTCTATCTTTGAAAATCTTTGGAGACAATGATCATTTACCTTAATTGAGAATATTCTTAAAGAACCTCATTCCTTATGATGTAATTAACTATGGAGGCTTGCCTCCATAGAAAATTTAACGAACCCGATTTAAATAAACCCTGCTTTACTTTTCCATATAAAGTGGAAAAATCTATGGTATATTCGAAGACCCATCATGCCTTAGGAGTCCTTATTAGGTGATTAGGTCCATTATAGGGTAATGACTTCTATCTCTCGAGATAGTACACTATTTCTTAATGTCGATGATCACCCTAATAAGTACATCTACAGATCTTGCTTGGTGTCCCCTCACATATACACACAAAGCACCCAAACACCAAAAATAAGCACCACACTACCTTTGAAAGCTTTGGAGATATTAGTTGACTACTTTAATCTAGAGTGTTCTTAGGAAAGTCCGATTTCTTAGGATGTAATTAACTAAAAACTTGCTTTCATAGGAAACTAAAGAACCCAGCATAAAATAAACTCTACTTTACCTATCCATGTAAAGTAGGGGAAAGATCTCGGTATATATGTAGACTCATCTGCTTAGGAGTCCTTATTAGGTGATTGAGTCTATTGTAGGATGGTGTTTCTATCTTTCAAGATAGTACATTATTTCTTAGATGTTGTACTCAATCATTTCAATAAGTACCTCCTAAGATTTGTGTGGTGTCCTTATGACTCCAAATTAAAACACCACATTAAATAATAAATTTAAAGACACAAATAGAGCTAAATAAGTGTATTTGTATGATTCATATACATCAAGTAATTACAGTATTCCCAAAACTGATACCTAGACCCACTCACTGATGACTACTAGTTTCCTTTTATATATAATATATACATACAAAAGCATCGTTCAAACTGAACTTTACTATAATGCAATCTTCATTTCCATATCTCTGCAATAATTGCTCCATCCACTTCACCGAATATAGACAAACAAGCTTGCTTTCCAGATAGCTACTGCAGAGAAAAGTATCAGAACTGCATAATGACACCGCTCAGCTGATTATTGAGCTTATTTAATTGGACATCGATTACAAGCTTCAAGGTCTGGTGAAGTGGAACGCGATCGCTTATTTTTCCATTTTGATTTCTCGAGCGATATTGCGATGGCATTGTCATTGGGGAAGAGATTTTTGAACACAAAGGCATGGAGGATAGTGCAGACCAAAAGAACTGATACTGTAAAGGTTGAGATGGTTGATAGGGTAAGAGCAACAGTTTTTGAACTGAGGTTTTTGACTTGATCTGCATATCTGATTGTTGCAATTGCAGCTCCGGCCATCGGAAACGTGTAAGCCCACCAAGCTAGTGAGAACCTATAAGATTGACAGCAAGTAAAGATCAACTAGTTCAATATATATATATATATATATATATATATATATATATATATATATATTGCTGATAATAGTTTACTAAAAATGAAATAAAAGAGTTATCTACCTGAATCCTCTGAAGAAGTTAACCCGCACAGCCTGCAAATACACACAAAAGATGATGAAAAGGATTAGATTGAAGTCTGTGGATGATCTTCTCAACTACTGATTTAAATGCCTTGGTTGATCGGTTTTTTTATCTTAAGTTTTTGGTTTGAAAATCAATAAATTAGTAATACCTAGGGTTTGTTTGGGATCACTTTTCCTTTTTTTATGCTTATGCTTATTTAGAGGTGAAAGTTGTTTTTAAAAATACTCAAATCATTAGAAGTTATTTTGAGTATTTTTAAAAATAACATTATTTGTTTTGAAAACAAAAAAAACACTTAAAAATATACTAAACAAACATATTTTAAGAAAATTATATAAAAATAAAAATAAAATTGATCCCAAACAGACCGTTAAATGATAGATTCACAATAAAGTTTATTCTTTTCACACAAGAATTTACTAATATTAGCCTGAACACAAATATCACATCTACAGTTAAATAACCAAAGTTAATTCTTAGATAAGAAACTTACAAGAGAAGAATATAAGAACATGGCGATGAAGTAAGGAATCTTTGCACCAATACCAAATTCACCAGAAATTTTAGCCCATGCAGTGCAAGCAACGCTTGGTGTATAAATAAGAAGAAGACCGGATGAAGCTCCTTTGTTAGAGTCTCATTTGGAAGTTTGATACAAAGTAACAAATAGTACAATGTAATGTGCTAAACCAACTGCAAAAGAAAAATATAGGCCCTTCTTGAAGTCCTATATTTGCACCTAATGCACCAAAGTTTCCACGACCAAATGATTCGATGGATTAGCCATCTTCAAAGCTTTCGTCCCGACATCCAATCGACCATAGATCTTTAGATTAAGGCCAAATATAGAGCCATGAGCATACCATAAGATATGGGATATATTTTGCAACATGTGGGGCAAGCCTATTAAAAAAGAGACAAGCGATCCATGGAGAAAAAAAAGAAGTTGATTCACAGGATGATAGTATTCTCTTCTCACAGCTTCAAAGTAAAATATGATCTTAAGAAGATATATGAGGGCCACCAAGCTAAACACTCAAGCCGATGCACCAAAGGACCAAATTGATCTTTAGGCTTATGTTCAGAAAGCTCATTGAGGGAGATATTGCCAATGTTTTCCATAACATAGCTTGTCCCAAGGCATATGCCGAAAGAGGAGATTGGGAATCGAAGTAGAAAAGGCCATGTCTTATCTTCAGGAAGAACCGACTCTTCTGTTTCCTGAATATTGCAGGAAACCAATTAGTCATTAGGCTGATGACAATGCAACATAAAACATATAGCACAAAACATATCAACATATAACAATTATCTTCATGTAATGTTGCTTCTACATGAAAACAACTAAACATAATGAACATGTTGTTGAACCATAGGAAGTTGCTTACTCTCAGAGTGTCCAATTCAGGCCCTTCCAAGGCATCCAAGTAGCGGTCTAAAGCCGGAATAGATTCAGCTCCTATGTCCTGTGAACTGTTGATATCGTCTGGCTCATTCGTCTTCCCGCGAAGATTGGTGATCTGCCTCTCAAACTTTCCTGACCATGTATTAAAGGTATCATAGCTTCTGTAATCGAAATTTTCAGGCCGCTGCAACTTCGAAAATCTGTTTGTAGAAGAGACGCTCGAACGCAGGTGTCGCGAGAAGTTCCTGAAATGTTTGGTTGGCGTCGTCTTGTTCGAATCGCCATTCTTCGATTCTCCATTCTGCAGAACATTTTGTTGGCCGTTGATGCCAACATCTGTCACAGCTTTATTGTCGAACACAATCTTCGGGGATTGGGAGAGATCCAGAGAAGAATCAAAAACAGGAAAGAAGATTGTGACAGACTGAGATTGGTTGTGAGATTCTTCAATGGAAAAGACTTGAGCAAGATTATCAACGCTTGCAGAATAAAATCGGCATTTTTTAGCTTTTGCTTCCTGAAACGATTATAAGATGAGAATGTTAAAGAAATGAGCTTTTCTTAAACCATAATATACAATTATCAAACACAGAAATGGAGTTTCGAATCATCCCACCTCCATGTCCATAATGCAAGTTTTGAACTGCATTCGATTAAGAACAAACTGCAACTTGAATGAAGACACAATGGCCTTATATACTTGCCAAGAATTCGAATTGTCTAATTTTTTTTTGGAGAACAAGTTATTATTTTTATTCAGAATGGACAAGAAATAGAACAGTTTGGAAACAGATGGAGATATACGACCAAACTCACATTATTAATTTTCATTTTTTTTAAATGGTATGGTAACCGTATGAAATCAAGCACAAGGATGAACATTTCGAAAGATTCACCAGTGTTTTAATAATCAGGATATGATGCCTAATTGGAGACATTCAGAGCAATACCAAGTCAATTTAGAAGAAATCAAATAATTTTTAATATATAATGTGGTGAAATTTTTTGCATTATTTTACCATTTTGTAACAATTGTCTTCAATAATTCATTTAAAATAAAAACTTCTTTGTACCATAGGGATGAAATACTTGAAGATTAATAGAATTTGATCATAACACTAATTAAGTCCCTCACATGTTTGATAATATAGATGTAATTATTGCATATGGTCCCCAATTTTGATAGTCGATGGTTTAAAAAATTAATTTTTGTAGAGATAAAAAATTGTTGCAACATATGTTTGAAGAATTTATTTATGTGGATTCATGTTTATATTTAGCTATGTGCCCAAGAAGGTTGGGTTTTATTCCACCTTATCATTAATAAAGATAGTGACATGGATTTCTCTTACTCTATAATTATGTGTATGTGTATGACTTGGTTTCTAAAAAAAATTCATATTCGACCTTTCACGTATTAATAAATATAATAAACTTCAATTATTAGTATATATGTATAGTTTTAAATAGATTTATTGTAGTTTGCACAACAAATAATCTAATTAGTGGCAAAGATGAAATGTTTAAGATCATGTTTATAATAGGCTACTCTTATTAAATAATTACTTCATTATCATTACAAATCAAGATTTTTTTCAATATAAATGGTAGAAGTATCATTCATCTACTATTCTTTAGTTCTATTTTATGGTTAATTTTTCATAATAGTCATAGTAAAAAAAAACCCTAGAGGAGGACATCCACGAGCTACACATTTATTATTCATGAAAATAATATTTACTTTTTCTAATCGCAAAAAAGACACTTTGTTAATGAAGTCTTCCCACTCGTTCTCTTTCATATCTTTTAGTCTTATTTTAAATGCCTAAACTAAAAGCATAACAATATCTTTTTCTTCTAATGGAATTCCTCTATTAGTTCAATAGTAATTCAAAGTATATATTTTCCTAAATTTAGGCAAAAAGAACACCCAAGATTGTAATGAATCCAACAATGCACATGTCTATCTTTTTGTTTGAATCATATACCATCATCCCTCATAATTTCTAGTATATCAATCAAGAAGATTATGATCAATCTAACCAGTGAGTCATAATGTGAATCTATTATGTATTCCCAACACCTCTAAAAGTTATCTTTTTAATTTAAATCTTATTTTGTAACAAATTCTCTATTTTTTTAATACATTTAAAGTCTTCTCTCATTACTTTTCTCTAAGTTGATCACAACCCTTATATGAAAATTAATATGATTCAACAAATTTGAAACTATGATAAATAATAAGGTAATTTGAACATGAATTTTTGTAATAGATATCAAATCTATTTGTAGTTGATGTGAGAAGTAGTGAATTTATTGCACTTGTTTATTTCAATAAGAAATAATACTTCCATTAAACTCTTCATTTATATCACCAGCTCTATCATAACCTGGATTATATATTTTTAAAATACTTAAACTATAAGTTAAGAAGAGTTGTTTAACTATTATTTTATCACATCTAAGTAATAATACAAAAAAGCACTTAATAATCTAATTCATGCACATAACATGACACAATAATCATTTTCTCTTACAAATATATCATAAAATTCATCAACTAAAATTATAAAAAAATCCATTTCTAAGGTTGACCTCTACAATTCAAGTTTATCTTGAACTTCTTCCCTAGTTTTGGTGCATCCTTTTCATTGATGATTTTCTTCTTGTTGATAATAATAGGGAGGAGAGGGAGTTAAGAGAAACTTAAATTATGGAGGCCAACCTTAGACTCTAAAGGCTTTCACTTGAGTAGATTTAAAATCACATACATGGAGTGTAATTATAGTTGTAGAAGATTTAGTGGTGGTGTGACAATGTGTGATCAAGTCATGAAAAGAGTGAACAATTTAGATATTTCAAATTTATCATGAAATAAATAATGATGTTATTAGTAAATTCAAGTTGCATGGTTGAAGTGGAGGAATATTAGTGTGATAGAAAAGTATCACTTATATTTAAGGGAAATTTTATAAGATGGTGGTGAGACCTATAATGCTTTATGGTTTAGAATGTTGGGCAATAAAAAAGAAGCATAAATTAAAGTTAAGTGTTGTAGAGATGAGGGTGCTCAGGTGGATGAATGGCTTTACACATAGAGACAAAAATGCAAAATAAATATATACATGAAAAGGTTGGAGTAGCTCCAATGCCAAATAAGATTAGAGAGAGTCAGCTTAGATGGTTTGGTCACATAAAATGTTAGTAGTCCGATGACCTAGCTAAACGAGTAGATGTATTAGATTTGACCCATGTTAAGAAAGGGGTAGAGGTATTCCTATAAAGACTTGGTTATGAAGTATAAAAAATGACCTTATTTTATTAGAATTAAATGAGAATTTCACACATAATAGGATACAATGGAGAAGAATGATTCATGTAGTTGACTCTACAAAATGGGATAAAGGCTTGTTGTTATTATTGTTGTAGGAGCTATTATTTTTAAATTCTCAGAAGTATTTCTTAATAATGTTGACCTCACTTTTAGTGACGTTAACATACACTCTTCTCTTTTGTTCTTCGAATTCTATCTTAGTAATAAGATTTAGAGCCTTGGGACACTTTTAATGATAAAAGGGGACACCAAAGCTAAAGCCAAATTAAATAGGACTAAACATTAATGTTAGCCACATTAAGTTTGTGGGCCATACTTAGTCTCTTATGGCTCAAACAAACCTAAACATCCTCAAATCAATACAAAATTGAACCGATAAACTCTAATGTTGAACATAATTCAATTGAACCAAAACCTAACCCAAATGGTCTTCAATGGGGCTAATTAGGCCATCTGACTCAAATCAACCTATTTGGCCCATTTAGACTATCGAACCCAAATTAAAACAAAATTGAATCACCAATCAATACTAGATTTCCCAAATCATTAATCTCTCAAATTGAAGTCTAACTTAATAAATTAGCTCACTTAATCCAGCTTAACCTAATTGGGCCTTAATGTGTCAAATCTAAACTAAAGCTAAATCAACTGAAATTTATGATTCCCAAAGCATTGAAAAAATTAATCAATAACATTTAAATCTCAACTAGGTTTCAATTTGCATAATTTACCCACAATGAATTTGGTTTTATTCATGTAATTGTAATCCGTGTTATATGAGGGTTGAGCTCGGCAACTTAACTTTTTTTTCTAGGTTGTATAGCAAAATCCAACAACACCTGATTTTTATTATTCTTTTAATTTGATTGAATGTTTGGTGCTTATTTTGTTTACATAATAGAAATGACATACTTTTTTTCCAAGTTTCTTTAAGTGCAATGATTATTATGTGTGACTTGAAGTTTGTTAGGTTCTTTAGAACTTTATATTTTCTATCAATTAAAATAAATAATTTTAACTTAAAATTAATACAGCTTATAACCTCACTATAAAATAATATGAATCAATCAATAAAATTGATTTAAACATCATAGATCTTTGATGAATGTGGATAACATCATGCATTTATATTTTTTTTCTTCTTGAATATATAAGATCATCACTCTTTTCACAATAAAGGGAGTGTAGGATTGTTGTCAACAACCCCCTTTAGTGAAGAAGTCTTTGCTCGCAGATTAACCCATAACTTAATTTTATCATACAAATAGACATACTTGTCCACCTAAGTCTGAGTTAAATTGATGAGTCAAAATAAATGAAATATGTAATTTTTATTGCATTAGTTTAAGACATATTTTTATATTAATGATCGGGCTCTTAGGGGGTGAGTTTAGAATCTTAGACTCTTTTCTAATAAATAACAACTTTATTATCTTGCATTCATAAGACTTGGATACATAATTTTAACTCATAGGAGGTGTTAGATGATGATTACTCCAAGCGATTGTAAGATTAGAAGAGTCGGGATAAGTTCACTCTCTCTAGTGAAATTGAACCAATACATCTCTTTTTTTTAAGTAGAATTAAGTAGAGCTCTTAGCTTGTGCTAGAACACTTTACATATAGGTTCAGAGTTAGCTCATTTCTCTTTCACTATGGGTGTAAATCCTCACCTCTTAGATATTTTTTTTTAATCTTGTGTTGTTAGAATATAAGTTTTAGCTTTTTAATAAAATGTTAACTTAAGCAATCATAATTTTCTACTTCAAAAATATAAAGCCTTAGGATAGATTACGTGCTCACTAGGCTTCTTAGTATCATGAGCACTTCTTACTTATCCTCCTTGATTCTATTAAGAATTCTTATTGTTTGAGCTCTCCCACTTGATTTCCAACATTCACCAATCATTTGATATCAAACTTTGAAATCCATAGAGATGTTAGTCAATCAATTAATCAAGAGTTTTCTTAGAAAATTTTGTTTCCTAAGATGTCCACACATATCTTAGATGTTTTTATTTAAGTGATCGAATATGACATTAAGAAATAATATACTATATTGAGAGGTAAAAATATCATATGATTCAAATGTTTATGGATTCTTAAGGCTAATGGGTCTATATTTACTAGAAAATTTTTTTCTACACATAGATGAAGTAAGTTAAAGTTTATTTTATCTAGATTTTAAGTTCTCTAAAAGGGCAAGTATATAGTTAATTACATCTCAAGAGAAGATATTTTAAAAAAACTCTTAGTTAAAGCATTCAGTATTTTTTCCAATGAATTTCAAAGTTTAGATCAAGAATTCCTAAATTTTAAAATTTAAGTGGGATATCTAAATTAGAAATAGTTCTTTTAGATTCCCAAGAAAGATAAGTAGGAAGTGCTTGGATACTAAGAAGCTAAGTAAGCAATCCACCTATTATATTGGTGTTTTTTTTTTAAAATTGAGATTTATTTTTGTTCTGAGTTGACATATTATTAGAATTTTATGGCTTATATCTTATCAGAACAAGATCGGAGAATGCCTAAGAGGTAAAGCCTTATACCAATAATAAATGAGAAATAGGTGGCCTCTGATCCTGAACTAAAGGTACATCGGCACAAGCTAGAAGTTGGACATAATCTAATGAGGAAAAATTGGAATGTATTGGTTCAATCCAACCAAGGAATAAGAACCTATCCCAACTCTTTTAGATTTATTGCCCACCTATATGATCTATCAGTTAAAAACTTCCTACATTTTAGGTCCATGTGGATGATCTTATGAAGTGCAAGATGAGTAGGTTGTTATTAATTAAGGAAAGAATCTAAGAACCTAAACTCACTCTTTAAACTATATGATTATGATTGATATGAGAATGTTCCTAACAAATATAATAATTTAAAAATTTTAAATATAATTTAGATATTAAATTCATTTAAAGGCTTAAGTATGTAGTTATGCTTATATACATGTAATTATGAGCTAAATAATTATATAAGCTAGACTTTTCCAAGAAGGTGACTATCTTCACTAGATAGATGCTTCTTATGTGCAATGTGAGATGGGCTCAATTTTAAGGAGGACAAAAAAATATGCAACATGATTCATGAATTCTTAGGTTTCTAGTTTTTTTAATATTTATGCCTACATCATTTGGTTAGCTACCCCATTTCTTTGAACACACATGGGACATATCTATAGATTTTTCTTCACTTTTAGGGTGAATTTAGTGGGTTTTCTTATAACTGTGCCTTCCATCCTATTTTACATGCATTAATTTCTATTATGAGATAATCAAAGTCTAATAGTAATGCTAATTCTGGTAATTATGATATAACTCTTTTGATTATGTGTACTAGAATAATATCTTCTCTATTGAATTTTTTTAGTATGAGGTTATGAATCAAACTAATTTAGTTTTAATTAATTAATTTTAGTTGGATAAAAAAATTACTTATTTTTCTAAGAGCCTAGTGAAGGGTCCAGACAGACAAACAACAATTATCACACAAACAAAAGCCTAAAAAAGTGTATACCATTTTTAATGCACAATCTAATATAAAAAACCATCAATCAATCAAAATAATATAATAAAAAAGTTAGTATAGCCAGCTTTGCTATTCATCATGGAAAAAAATGGATAGCCGAGCTTTAGCCATGTACAACCCGACCAAGAACTAAGTAAGAAAATAGCTTATGTGGGTCTTCACCTTCATTTCCATGGTGTGGGTGCTCTGAGATTCACAAGGCCTCCTAGGCCTATGCCTTTTAGCCACTACACATTTTAAATCTCATGACTCTAACCTAGTTTTAATACAAATTATATTTAAAAGTTCAAAATAAAATCTTAACTAAACCTACAAAAATAAAGGTTAGTTGAAACATAAATACACACAAGCAGCTATATTACTTGTACCAACATCCACTAAGCCTACCTATCCTAATGGGATATACTCAGAGGGCTCAAGCAAGTAGCACTTATAAGCTAACTTATTAGTTTTAAATTAATTATGAGTTCTAAATTAAAAGTAATTTTCATAGCTTTTAACTAATTTAGTTAATAATGCTTAATTTTATTTAAATTTTAAGTTGTGATTCATTTAAGTTCAAATGATTTGATAATCTTATGAAGTATATATCAAAATTAGGGAAATACCTTAGAGGCCACTTCATAATATTTTGATTAATTTCTAAATTATTAAGTTTAATATTACTTATTAATAAAATGAAAAAAAAAGAAATTTCAAACCAATATTAAAGTACCTCCCAAAATCATGTAAATGTTTTTTGGAGTTAAGAAACTCTAGGAAAACAAGTCATAAAATTTTTTGGATTAATTTAAATTTTCTTCATTTATATATAATGATATGTTTTAGAAAATATTTAAACCAAAATAAAGCTCATACAATTATGAAACTCTAAAGAGGTGTTAGGAATGGGGTCCTAACATTTCTATAAAAGTTTCATATCATTTAAAAGCTTAATCATATTTTATTTATTTATTTAATATTTATTTTATGGAAAATATTTAACATTTAAGTATATGGGTTTTGTTTTTCTTATATCCTATTTGTTGATATAAATTTATAATACAAATTTGGTAATAGTTTCTATTTTATTTTATTTATTATAAATTCATTAAGTTTAGTGGCAATTTATGTAGTTTTGAAATTAAGTACATATACATTTGAAATTAAGTTTACTTAACTTAATCAACCCCAAACATTATGGGATTATTCTCTATGGTAAGTGGGGCCTCAAAAACATTCCATAAAGATTTGAATTTTTTTAAAAAAAATTATTTAAATTTTATAATTTATTAATTTAATTAATTATTACTTATAAAAAATTATATAAATAATATTAAAATAATTTAGTAAAATTATAGAAAATTTTCTCTTCAAAGACATCAAGAAAGACACCTTGACTAATTTATAAAATAATTTACATAATTTTACTAATTTTACTAATTTTAAATACCACTTATATAATCATTTATAAATATAATTTTTAAAATGTGTTATTTTTATAAGAGTTTTCAATAACCATAAAGTCATTCATAGGATTTTCAAGTCTCAATTGGACTTATCTTAAATCATTTATGAAATTCCTATCTTAGGTTCTTTTTATCATTAAGTGATTCAAAGCCTTAAGATGCAAGTTTGTATTTTTTAATCCAATTATCTATTAAATTAACCTAAAATTCCTATCAAATCAGAAAACATAATCTTAAAAATTTTGAGAGAAATTATAGAGATACATGAAAACATACAAAACTTATCCTAAAAGTTTTAAAATATTTGGGCTTATATTTTATGATTAATTGCACTAAATAATACTTCAATGATTAGTCAATTAATCTCAAAATACTTAACACCAATTGGGGCTTTTGATTTCATTACATTCATCTCTATTTGCTGAGCCTATTGAGGAGTTATTTATAATTTTAGAACTTTGAGTAATTAGTTATGAATTTTTTATAATTTAGGTGATTAAATGATTTATTAATTGTTAATTAATCCTAATTATAGTAAATTTGATATTTAATTTAAAGTAGAGGACTTAATCATTTTTCTAAGTGCTACTATGTTAGAGGAAATTATTTAGCCATTAGAATGCATTTTTGGTTATTTATGTAATTTTCTAATTAATTATTAAGCTAGTCTAGTGAGTAATGATTCAAAAATATGTAACTCTTGATTAACTTACCCAAATTATATGAAACTTTTATGAAAGATATAAAACATTACTAGAAACATGTCTGAATGTTTCAAGTAATTTGGATAAGTAATTTAGAATTAATTTCAGAATTAAGATTTTAAAATAAACTTTAATTATGCTCTTTTCCAATTACTAATTGGAAAGTATTTATTGTATTTTTTTAGATTTTTCTATAATTATTTATTATTTTTCAAAATTTTGGCTTAATTAAACATATTTTAAAAATCTTATTAGCTAATTTACACACACGATGTTGACTCGATCGTGCTTTACATGCGACAAGATGAAATTTATCATAAAATATGTCTTTTGTGATACTGTCTTGGCTAACTGTAGATGTGGTTTCAATTCATGTTGTTCGATGAAAGATCAAATGGCTTAGATCAAACCCATGATTCTTAAGGGCTATAAGTAAATTTTACAGTGCGATGAGATCATGGTTGCCCATTTTAATCAAGGAAATGGATAATGTGCGATTCGTCTCTTACCTCAGGCGAGAAACAGATTGTCCACATTTCATTGGCAAATCTGAACTAATTAGGCTAAATTTTTTTTTAAATTGATTGCATAATGATCAATAAAAGAAATGCAATGTGTTTCTATGGTTCTATCCTAATTAATTGATTGAACACTTCATAAAAGATGAAAATCTTAAGGCTCTTCTATGGCTTTAGATGATTATCTCACTGGAGCTAATATCTAATAGATTCAATGATTGTGGTAGCTTCACATTAAAGAGGTAAAGCCTTGGTGAGAAGATCCTCAGTTGGGTCCCTCTTAGTTGCTTTCGAGACCAAAGTGTAATCGCAAGTTGTTGGAGATTGGTGTTTATCTATCTTCTTAAGCTCAAATCGAGTAATCTTGATTTATTTTGGATTACCTTAGATTGAGAAGGTGTGTGGTGAGTTTATTGAGGTTTTGAAGGTCGGGGTGGTGGATTTCATAACATTTGGCCTTGAGGGAGTTTGATGGTGGTTGGGATTTGATTCGGAGGAAGCCATCTTATGGGACTTATCCTGGGGTAGAGTGAATGCTTGAGTGCTTAAGGTCCTTCCAATTCTATCAAGCTCTCTATGTGAACCACTATTTTGTCTTGGTTCAACCATAGAGATTGTGGTGTAATGGCCTGAGCTCGACATGGGTTTAGATCAATTTGTGTTAAGTAGACCAATTAGCTAAATTTGGCCTAAGAGGCTATTGGATCTTGTTCAAACATCAATTTGGAATGTGTTGGAAGGTTTGGCTTGATTTAGGATTTGGCTCAACGTCATTCATTTAGGCCTATTTTAGGTTAAATGACATGCCCCATCAAGTGCCACCCGCCACTCAAATATGCTTTCAATGATATCAATAATAATAAATTAGTGTTATTTGGCACGATGATATCTAGATTTGATAAGTTTAAATGTTAGAGATATATTGTAGAGAAGAATTAAGATATAACTTATAGAATTATATATGAATGAGTAAAATGAAGAGATATCTCTTAAGTATTGTGAGATAAGAGGATTCCTTTTAAGATTAAAAGGTAAATTTTATAAAATCACAATTAGGCAAATATTTTAGCATCAATTCAAATTATATATATATATATATATATATATATTGATATGGAAAATAATAAGAATGCTAAGATGATTATTTCTAAATAATTTAAAAGGATAAATCAAAGAATGTTTAGAATATAGAGAAAATTTATTATTTAAAGATTAGAGAAAAATGGATAGACATTATCTTACCCATGGGTATAAATTGTTCAAAATAAAAATTGAATGAGAATAAATCTCATATCCAGAAAACATGAATGAGAATAAATTCAAAAAGTCAGTCCTAAACAATTGGGATAAGGATAACGATGATGAATTACGAGTTTGATAATGATTGAGAAATTAATTTAATTAAAATAGAACTTAATACTAAAAAGTCATTAATTAATAATTATATAACGAATTAGTCTATTAAAACATATTTATTAGGATTTTTGAGAATTAATCATTAATGTTTCCTAAGCCACGTCATTTTTTTGGACGTTTCTTCGTACAGGAAAAACAACTATTTACATAAATTATTCCGATGACGGCTTTATTATAATTTTAAATAAATTAAGGATCATTTACATACTTACTATTCAATTTTTATATATTTACCTTTTAATATTTACTTAATTAGCATCTAAATTTTTAATATCACATAAAATATTACTTTCATTAATTTCTTAAAGTGAGATGTAACTTCTCATGCTTAAAAAATATTATATACATAAATATCAACATTTAAATATTAGTTATATAAATACATAAGAATTAGATGATATGAATGTAAATCTCTCATAAAGTTCTAATAACTAAGTCACATTTTTTATGATTAATTTATGACATTCTTAGCAACTTATTTTTAAATATATATCATTTCTTGGTAGCTAATTAATGTTGGATTTATTTTTTTTACCAATTTTCCCACAAGTTTTACTCAACAATTTAGAGATTTGCATATTTTTTTGATATATTTACATGTTTAATGTTTACATTTTAATATTTATTTTATAATATTTAATTATCACAATCAAGTCAAAATAAATGGACAAAAAGATTTATTTTTATTTTAAAAAACTAATATTAGTGTTGTTTTTTATACAAATAAATATTAAATTTTAAGCATTAAATATATAAATACTATGCTGTGGACGTAAGTTTGTGAGTTGCCTTCTCATGTGTGCGTTTCTAGAAATCAAGGGCAAGCTTTCCAGTTTATTATTCCTCCAACGTTTTCTAGGGAGATTGAAACGGTGTTCTCTTACCCAGTTTATGTTCTTTGGCTTGCACAGTAATTGCCGCTTAGAAAAATTCAGAACATTTGTATGATAAAGATGAACGTCTTCGATTAAGAGAGGACATTTTTGGGAGTCACTCCTTCCATGGTGCTCTCATTGTGAATATCTTCTATGTAATAACCTATCTTTAGAAAGAAAACTTTATGCATGCCTTATAGGATGGACAAAGCTTTGAGTTGAACAGGGGGAGAGCAGATTTCATTCTAGATGCAGCTTCGTGCCATCCCGAGGGAGAGCAGATTACATTCTAAATGCAGCTTTGAGCCAAGTCGGTGGAGAGCAGGTTTCATTCTGGATGCAGCTTTGAGGCGAATACCTTCGGGATCAATGCAGCTTCAAGCTAAGAGAGATCACTGACATGATGGATGCAGCTTCTGGGAACGAAAAAGGCAATTTTTTTTAAATTAAGTATGATTAGAAGCTTAATTAGGTAATTAAGTATTAATAAAAAAAATTAAAAATAGGTATAGTCGCTCAATTAGTGACCACACGCCACGCCTTTCGACGCTACGTATGAATTGAGGCTACCGCCACCACTCATTAGTTTAGATTATCAGCTGGCCGCCCGCTGGCGAATGGCTTTGATTACGTGAGCCGCCGCCTACCACCGGGCGATCCGACATATTATTAGGCCATCGCCTATCTCCATAGCTTCGCCGATTCGCCCCGTCGCTTCCCCGCCTGCTTGAGTTCGACCAAACTCCGACCGCCCCACCGAGCACGGTCCTCCCCTCGAACTTCTCGCGCCGCAGAGGTCCGACACCAGACATTGCACGCCTTGTCCGTATTCGATAGAAACTTTTTTTTCCCGACCGCTTTGACGCCGCTTGACGACTTCCTCTACCATTTACCGCTGGAAGTCAACTTTAGCTGACGATTCGCAGTCCATTTCATTTGAGGAAAATTCCCTTTATGGATTCTACATTTTTTAGCGCACTCCGTCTCTTCAGAACACACAAGAATCACTTTCTTTATCAATTTATTTAGGTGTAAGTAGCCAAAAGTAGTATTAATTAGTTTGCTAATATAAATTTCTCATTATTCATATAACTTGTTTTGCAAGAATAGAGAATTTATTTCACGATTCTTTTCTATGGACTAACCAAGTATCATGAGCAATTCACCAAGTTATGTAGAGGTCGAATCATCCGCTAAGGTTCGATCACAACACCTTACCGGAATTGAAAGCAACGAATTATGAGAAGCTTGCACATTGATCCGAGCCACACACCACTCTAACTGTCGCTATCCGGTAGCGGATTTATAGCTGTAATATTTGACGATGACGCTTGGGAAGTTACTTGATAAGCTTCCCGCCGAGATATTGGTAGTTGTGTCGGCGGAAGATGTTAATATTCATCCACATCACCGATCCGTAGTAAGGTCGTAGATATACCGCTAACACATACGCGCTTTCATCGCGACAGCACCTCTCGTGATACAACGCAGCCTTTGATGAGTGAGTTGATTCCCGTGCAAGATATCACATCCGATTATACTCAATAATACGATAATTTGTGCTCAACTTATAAGTTATGTGACAAACCGACGATGTCGTTTGCCATTGTTCTGGATGAACTGCATGCGTGCCTCGAGAGTGCAAAGTAAGATGAGTATCGCTATGAGTAGTGGCTCAAGTAGTGAGTCGGCGGATATTAGTGATGATGACTTTTGTCGGGTTAGAAGCTCGTACTTGAGAATATAGACTGTCATAATCTGCTGAAAAATCACTCATTTTGCAATATTGATAGTGAGAGTCATATGTTGTCCACAAACAAGTATGTCCGGATGTGTGAAACTACGAGGCAGTGGGACAACGATGTTTACTTTGACGGCCCATCCGATGAAACTGCCCTAAAAGATGAAATTGAAATTTCAAATGACCTTGTCGAAGGTATGTGTTTTGCAAGTAAATGGAGTTTGCAATTTACTATTATTGGGTGGTGCATAATAAATAATGTTCAATTCCAAATAGTTACCTCTAACCAGAAGAACTACACGGTTGTATGTACAAAGACGATACCCGGAAGGCTAAGTGCATTTGTAGAAGCAGAGACGATTAGGGGTGCTTGGAGAATATCAAGAGTGAAAATCATAGATGTGTCAATGCGTAAGTACATCCATCATCGGCGGTGAGTTCAAAATTCATCATACTTCATCATACATGATCGTGCACCGTTGATTGAAGCCTAGAGAGATTATAGGTAGAATGGAGTCAAAATTCAATGTTAAAGTTTCACATATGAAAGCATGGGATGCAAGGCATAAGGCAATAAAAGCAATATTAGAGAAGAGCCCCATAGGACTCTCGCCTTTATATGGAATCGGTGATTACTTACCTAGATGCCTACAAAATTCAATCTACCACTATGCAACATTTCGAGACTTTTTTGGGCTTTTGGACCTTCAATAATGGGATGGAGTTCTGCACTGTGTTGAGCTTAGACGCACTTTTGTCAAGTATATCGTATATTATTAATGACCGCAGAATCGATGGCAATAATAGGTTGTTTCCTCTAGCTTTTGCTATTGTGGAATCAGAGAATGTTAATTCGTGGTTGTGGTTCTTGCTGTGCTTGCATGATGTGTTGCCCGTAGTGTCAACTGATTTGTGCATAATATCCGATAAACATGCGTCGACACGGATGCAAAGAGATTTTTCCGGGGGTCATGACATTGTTTTGCCATTTGCGTGAAAATTTTAAAAAGGTCGTCGGTTGGGGATTGGTGATGTTGAGTTTCTATGCCAAAAGATGTATATGGTAACACTGATGATATTCATCAATTCAACCGTTTAATGTTAGATATTAAAAATGTCAAAGAAGCGACAATTGGCTTGTAGGCGTGACCGTGAAAATGGTCCCGCGATGGTGGTATGCGTTATGGGACAATGATGATGAATGCATCTGAGTGTTTTAATGGTGTTCTGAAACGGGCACGTGGTTTACCGATTCAGGCTTTAATCACTGCTATCTATTACAACTTAGTAGTCTTGTTCATGAAATGGTTACCCACCGCTACTCAAAAAGAGTCACTTTGTCTATTTATACTCAAAGGATCTCCGGACTATTACGATACCGAAAGGGAGGCAAGGCATTTCCGAACTGTAAATATCAACCCAATGAGATGCGTGGTTTTGATAGGTTCACCGATCATTGAGTTGATTTGATTAGATAATGGCCTCTGTCATTGTAATTGGTAATCCATCATATATCATTGTCCATGCCCACATGTGATTCGCATTGGGATTTAGATGGTTGAACCATCTCGATGTGTCACAAGATTACACTCTACAAGATGAACATACATGAATTTCATACTCTACCGTGATTCTCGATTGGCCATCTCGTAGAGCATGGATTAGCGGCCCACCTAACTTTGGAAGAAGGTCGCCGAGCAGAATAGATTCAAAACACAATGGATGAAAATGTAGCGTAGCGAACTTGTAGCATATGCAAAACAGCTGGTCACTACAGGTCATCGTGCCCTCATAATATTAACAGTCGACGGTACATTTTTCAATAGGATAATGCTTGTCTCTCTCTTTCTGGTTGTAATGCACTACTTAGATTTTACAATATTAACACTATTATATTTGCGATTCTTTTCTGCAATGGTAGAGGCACGCGCGCTAGACGCCGACGACATAGCCATGCTAGGGCCACCATCAGCTGCGTGATCGTCCATCCCGTGCACCTGACCAATACACACCTGGGAGTGGTGCGATTCCACGCAGACACCGGAGGAAGATAGTTGTCACACGGTTTAGGGTTTAGGACAGTATACTTTTATGTCAGTACTACGTTTTATTTATCTATTTCATTACAAACTTGAGAGTCTTGTACACGTTAAATTTGGTTATGTCATAATGAACTTCTTATTATTTGTCAATTTCTGAAATGAATTGGTTAACTTCATATGAAATAGAAATGGTAGAAATGGATCGATCTCTTTTTTTTTTCAGATATGTATGCTACTCTAAGTGAGTTCAGAATAAATGTCTTTGATATATTTAAATCAACGTGCTTATATAAAATTGATTGTATATCTTATATATATTTGGTTTCCAATTAAATGTCAAATTGAATTCAAATGTTTGTCTTATTGCCAATGATTATGATTCTTTTCATCTACTTGGTCCAACATATGATTCTTTGACTAAAGCCTTTTTTTTTGTCTTTGTTGAGGATGCCATACCGTGATAACCTAAGTGGTTATTTGTTTGTAAAAAATTAGACTGAGTTCTGAGTCAGTTCATATGTTTCTGCAGATTTGGGTGTAAATTTTGTAGATCATTTAAGGTATTGGAAGAAATTAAAGGACGTTACTTACAACTATAAAAACCTTTAACCTCTCAATAAATTTTGTTTGTTTTCTTGAACTTCGAGATGTGAACTTTTGATTCATGATTTTACTAGTTCGTTGCAATTCCAAACTTCAACACTAGGCAAAAAATCTATAGCTTCACAAGGCATGCATTAAAAAATTTTCAGTAATAGAATAAGGTGTTCTTACATGATGCATACAGTTTATGAAAGGTTGATGTGATTAGATTATAAATTTGGTTTTTTTATGTTAATAGTCTATTATAAACCGAATGTTCTTCTTTATGTTTCAATGATTTGTTGTCTAGGTTCTTCAAATCTACTTTAGCGATTATTGATTGCTGCTTTCAAGAATTTCAAGATTCTTTAGTTGTTTCACCTCAAGCTCCAAATTATCATTTGCATGCTTGTTTTGTTTTGACTTCTAGTTTTGGAACTATATTTATTTTTTGTTGCTCATCAATATTACACTATCAAAAATCTAGAATGGTTTGGTTTTAAACATAACGTATACTCTTTTACATTCTATCTAATAAAAATATAAAGTTCTTGATTATGAATTGCCATCTCTGATGTCAATATATGCAATGCAGACATACTTTTCAATTATTGTAGTCTCTTGGTTGTTCAATTCATCTTTATTGTTGAGCTCAATGGTTGATGGACACTTATTTATCAAATAGGCAATTGTACAAATTATTTCAACTCAGAATGTATTTAATAAACCTACATTATTCAACAAACATCTTACCTGCTCAAGAATGGTCTTTTTATAACATTTGGTCGGCACATTTGTTGAGGTGTTAGTATTGAGATAAGATGATGTGTCACTCTTTGCTAAAATATATAGGCTTGATCACTTAAAACATGCATTTTAAAATTCAATCGATATGATTATATGAAGCATCTTATTTTTATTCCATAAAAAAATAATAAACATTATTAAAACATCCACCAAGTTGAGTGGAAATAGAGATGCCTTTTACATTAACACAAAAATGATAATATGAAACGATTGCCCGCTTTATTTTGTTACTTATTTATCTCTTAATATCTCAGATAAAATTATACTAGTCATTATTTTCCAGCTGTGGAATTAAGGATGCGGGTGGCTAGTCGCCACCACTGGGTGACTATACCTATTCTTAAATTTTTTTTAATACTTAATTACCTAATTAAGCTTCTAACCATACTTAATTTAAAAAAATTGCCAACGAAAAATAGGTTATATGCAATGGGAGACATGAACGAGGTGAACAAAGTGCCTTTTTTGATGTATTAAAGTAGATTTGGATGATATTTTTGTAAATAGATTATTTTAGGTGTGAAATAGGTAACATTTAAAGTGCTATGTATGTAAATCTCCAAATTTAATTGGATTATTTTAAAATTAAAGCTCACTAGAATCAAGATTTTCAAAATCTCTTTGCAATTTTTAATTTATGTCAAATATTGATTAATATTAGAAAATTGATTATATATCTTATTATTGTTCATTTGATTAGATTGATTTTAGTGATGTCTTTTCTTAATGCAATAATTGATGCTATAGAAATATTGATTTGGATGACTTCTTAAATAAATATATCAAACAATTATTTTAATTGCCCAAATGTTATTTTAATATTAAAGAATTTGGTCACTTTCCATATGTTTTTGTGATGTGAAAAATCATCAAAAAAAATAGTGTACTTTGATGAAAAATTGAACAAATATTTGTCCTTTTTTTTAATTTGTTTTTAAAACCAATTTCAAACTTGATCTAAGGCCAAAGTGTATTTGATGGGAAAATTCATTTGGGGGAGGTTGGCCTGATCTAAGGCCAAATCCATCCCAAAAGGAAAGGTGAACACATACTTCTAAGAGTCCATTTGCACTGTACTTAAACAAAGAAAACTGACTGAGATTGAACTGGAATTCAACAATTGTTGAAAACAAACTCAAATTAGATTTTTTGCCTTGGTTGATTTTTTTAGATTTGATTTAGAGTTTAAACCCACACTCAACAATTTCAATATGTTAAGTGGGGCTCATTGAATTTAGAAGAGATTTTTGAAGGAGAAATTTTGAGTTTATTTGAGTTTAGAACTCACTTTCAACAAATTTGTGTATGTTGAAATGGGTTCAAAATATTTTGGAGAGACTTTTGATGCTTCTATTGGTTCATAATTTAGTTTGATTTCATGTTTGGAGACCCTTTATTCAACAAATTTGAGTATGTTAAATAGAAGGTCAATTGATTTTATTTTAGATTTGATGTTGGGATTTACTCATTTAGCAAATTTGGGTATGCTATATGAGATGTTTGAAAATAATTTTTTTCTTTTTCTTATTTGCCCAAGATGTGTATCATGTGTGAATTTCAGAAATGGGATCTTTATTTAGCAAATTTGTGTATGCTAAATAAAGCCCAAATGTGTTTGATTTTTATTTTGATTTTCAAAATGGAATCTTAGCAAATTTGTGTTTGCTAAATAAAGTCCAAATGTATTTGATTTTTTAGTTTTGATTTTGAAAATGGGATCTTTACTTAGCAAATTTGTGTATGCTAAATAAAGTCCAAATGTGCTTGATTTTTATTTTGGTTTAGAAAATGGGATCTTTACTTAGAAAGTTTATGTATGCTAAATAAAGTCCAAAATATGGTGTGTTAAATAGAATCCTGTTTATTTTCAATTTTCTTTTGAAAAATGAAACTCTCATTTGACAAATTTGGGTTTGTCAAATGGAATTCCAATGTATTTTGATTTCCATGACTTTTGTAAAGGAGATTTCCATTTAACAAATTTGGGTATGTATAATGGAAGTCAATCATATTTTATTTTTCAAAGGTGAAATTTTTTTTGTGTGATTATTGATTTTTAAAAGAAGAAAATTCCAACTTAAAACATGTGGAATGTGTTGAGTGGAGTTTCAAATGGTGTGATTTTATTTGGAAATGAAGCCTCTATTCAACACACTTTGACATATTGAATGAAGATGCTTATTTTCAAATTTGTGCTTCTTGAAAGAAAGAAACTCCCACTCTAATATATATGGGATATATATTGGGTGGGGTTTCAGTCTTATGATATAATTTTATTTGGAAATGAGATCTTCATTCAATAAATTTGGATATATTGAATGAGGGTGTTCATTTTCAAATGTATTTTTTGAAAGATGATTTTTCTTCTTGATTTTGATTTTGAAAATATCCTACATGTAGCAATCTTGAAGATTGTTAGATGAGGTTAAGTTATATGTATTTTATGAAAAATTTTTGTCCAAGTATTTTATTATGTGAACTTTTTGAAAAAGTGTTTTTAAAAAATGATATTTTTATAAAGGATTTATTTCTCTTTATTTTTGGAATGAATTTTACCTTACCATAGAGATGGTAAGAAAAAGGCCTTTAGTCTTTCTTATTAAATTTTATTTTCACTTATTTGGAGACTAACAGGGTTTTAAGACTGCATGGAGTGAGGTCCTAAAACCTAAAGGATATTGGGTAGCTTAGCTTAAGAATGAAATGAGCTACGTGTCAATGAAAAAGAAGGATAGTCTCAGACTCGTATGAACTACAAATCCACTATTGATACTTGGAGACAATGATCATTTACCAAAGATGGAGAGAGAAACCCTCCCCAATGGAGTCACTAGAAAGATTACTATGGTGTTTTTATTTTTGGTTGAATGTAAGTGACACCACATAGATCCACAGATGTACTTATTAAGGTGATCAGGTACGACATTGAGGAATGATGTACTATCTTGAGAGATAGAATTCACCATCCTATAATAGACCTTATCATCTAATAAGGACTCCTAAGGATAATGGGTCTTCTAATGAGATCTTTTCTTATTTTACATGAAAAAAGTAAGGTTTATTTAAACTAGGTTCATTAAATTCTATGGAGGTAAGCCTCCATTGTTAATTACATCTTAAGGAATGAGATTCTTAGAATACTCTCATTAAGGTATATGATCATCCTCCAAAGATTTCAAAGATAGGACTATCAATCAATTAGTTATTTTTAGAAAATTAAGTGATATTTGAGCAAAAGAAAAGAGTTATTTTTGGGACCAAAAGGAGATGAGTAGGGGATGCTCATGATACTAGGAAACCTAGTGAGCATCCCAAACTATTCTATGATTGGGATTTATATTTTTGAAATTGAGGGGAATTATATGTTTGAGTTGAATTTCTATTAGAAATCTAAGGCTTACAATTCTACAACACATGATTGTAGAAATACCTATGAGGTGAGGATTTATGCTCGTAGCCCACGAAGGGAAATGATAATCTCAGATCTTAAATCTAGGGTGCTTTGGTGAGGGCCAAAACATGACCTAAATCTAAGACAAAAATGGGAATATGGTTTACCTCCATAAGAGAGAATAAAGTAATTATTGACTTACAATTGGAGGTGAATAACTCCTCCTACAATTTTAAATACATGTAGGCAAGTCTTATGCTTTGCAAGATAGTTAGGCTATTATTTATATTAGAAAGGAGACAAAGTCCTTAAACTCACTCCCTAAGAGACTAGATCATAATGGGTATGAACAATGACCAAATCTAATGCAAATTTTATTATGTTTTATTTTTTATTTTTTGACATTATTATTTGACACAGGCTATGATTTTTCATATGCCTAATGCATGAGAAGATTGATTATGTGCCAAAATCATAAAGAATGAGGTGTGTTTTCACTATGGTTCTTAATGGTCATGCCATTTTCTAGCTAAGGTGAAAGCCCTCCATTAGCAAGAGTGAAGCAATATGATTTATGCATAATGTGAGACATATAATATCCAGCTAATGGGTTGGTAAATCTTTTATTGTCCTGATTTACATCTTAGGCTTTAGGTGAGGTTATGAGTTATTTAATTTAATTTTGAGTTAATTAATTAATAGAAAATTTATTTTTCTCTAGAAGCCTAATCTCATCCGGACCATTCATCAAACAATGAAGAAACTAGAAAAATCATGCCATCTTAATTGCACAATCATAAACAAAATATCAATCAATTTATAAGCACAAAAGAATAAGAGGCTGATGTGGTTGGGTTCCACCACAAAAACCTGAAAAGAAAAATAGGTAGCCGAGCTCTACCCTTATACAACCCAGAATATAAATGAATAATTACAATTGAAAGGAATTCATGTTATGGGGGTCTTCATTCTTCATCCTTCACTCTTCATTTGGTTTGCTTCTTTTCTTTCTTCTTTTTGTCTTGATTGGATTATGGTTGCTCCAAATGCCTCACATGGTGCATAAGACTTGGTCTTATGACCAATGTTCATCTAATTCCCCATAACATTCATTCCAAATCTTAATTACAAAATTTACATCAAAATATGAAGAGTAAATCTAACTAATAAAATAAAGCTAAACATACCACACAACCCAAGCAGTTATATGAATAATTTGGACTTAGCACCCCGCACATGGGTAACCAAGCCCACTTGTCCTAATTTAAATTATGCTTAGGGCTATAAGCAACCTGCACAACAAAAGCTTTTATATTTTTATTATAGTGCCCCTTAAGCATAATCCCCAGTAGAAGACATGATTAGACTAAGATTGTCCTATCATCTAGTCTACGCACATACACCCTAACATCTAATCTAATAACATTATATCACAAAATAAAATTAGGCATCAAACCATGCACCGCCCTAACATAGAGCTAAAAATGGTGACTTGAAAATGTCTTTGAAATATCAATGATTGAAATATCTCTAAATCAGTCCAAGGATGCTCCACAATAAATCTAATTTATATATTGGAAGCTTAAGCAAGTATTCGATTGCTAGCAAGAATGTATATCAACGATTCAGCATTCTCTTTGTGGACTACCTCATTTCTCATAGTAGGTTTTATATTTTTTTTATTAGTTAGATTGTACATCAACATTCATAGTAGGTTTTCCTATAAATGGTTTGGCCACATAAAACGTCAATCATCTGATGACTCAGTTAGAAGAGCAGATGTATTAAATTTGCCTAATGTTATAAAAGGTAGAGGTTGACCTAAAAAGACTTGGTTAAGACGTATAAAATATGACCTTAGTATACTTGAATTAAATGAGAATTTGACACATAATAGGACACAATGGAGATAAAAGATTCATGTAGAAGATCTCACTTTGTGGGATAAAGGCTTGTTGTTGTTGTTGCATTGATTAGATTACTAAATCTATGAAATTATATATCTATGATTCACTACAACAATAGAAGGCTTTAGTCGCAGTTTTTTTTCATCTAAACGAGTGGTTAAAATTGTCTTATTTTTATTTACGTTGGTTTGAAGTTACAAAACCACTATGCTTACTTTGCTAGAAAGGCTTTAGGGTTTAGCAATGAGAAAATTTACAGTTTTACCATAATCATGATCTTCCATCCTACTATGTCAAAGACTTTACTGAACTTCAAAATTGTTAGAAGAAAAAAATTCTCATTGAGGTATTAGATTTCTTTCTTATTTTTCTATTATTTTTATGACATGCTTTTTTTTCCATTTTTTTATTTCGATAAGATACAAGAAATTGGCTGTTAAAACCACCATAGAATGTGCAGATTTTTTTTTGTTTTAATTTTGATTTCAATTTTGTTTACCATAGATTTCAACCAGAAAAATACAATAAGTCTAATCATATATGAACCATATGTAGCTTAATAATGAAACTTTAACAAATCAAACCAAACTATATTAAGTATACAAATCACATATAATAATACTATGATCAAACCACATATAAACAATAAAATTTGTATAAATACATTAAGGTGAATAATAGAGTTTTAAGCCTTCATTATGCAAATACTCATGAATACTTACACATGATTATATGTTACTATAAGCATAAGAAAGAGCATCATACAACTGCAAGCAACAATAGTTTAAACACAACACCTAAACGCATCTAACATATAACTAAAGAAATAAAAATAAGAACATTCATATTCTTAGATGAGCATCCATATCAATCTTCATTAGATGGCTCATTATCACTATGAAATAAAAAATTAAACATTATTACCATTAGAACTACAATAATTACTACGATTAAGATTTTAACTTATGAAAGTGACTACCATGTGATCGCTAAAAAAATATCTTCGAGGATACTCTTCATCATTTTTATTGAGATGGGTAGAAGTATATTTTTTTATGAGACAAATTGATATATATTTAATTGTAATTGTAATATTCTTTTATAATCCAAGTTGTATAAGGGTAGAGCTCAGTTACCTAACTATTTCTATTTACTGGGATGTATGGTAGTACCCGGCCACATCGACTCTTTTATGAAATCTATAAATATTTGATTGTCATGTTTAGTTTGTCCAATAGAAATTGCATGCTTTTCATAAGTTTCTTAAAGTTTAATGATTGAATGTGTGGCCCTGGATGTAGGCTCTTTAGGATAAAACTAATTTTTCTACCCCCATTAAAGAACTTATAATTAAATTTTAAATATAATTCATAACCTCACTTTAAAGCCTAGGCTATAATCAATATAATTAAAAGATTTAGTAACCCCTTAACTGAATGATGTATGTTCTAACACTATGCATAATATTTTGTTTCACTCTTAAATAGGGATGGTCTCCACTCTTGCACGATAGGAGAATGTCTGACCTGTGAGAGCATCCCTTGTAGTGGAGAATACCTCATCTCATTGATTTAGCCAATAACTTCATTTCATTATGCATTTAGGCATAATTTTCCTAAGCCTTTGTCTAAATTAATGTGTCAAAATGATATAAAAGATTATAAAAAATTTGCATTTAGTCTGAGTCATGTCTTCATACCAGTCATGATCTAGTCTTTTAGGAGGTGAGTTTAGGACTCTAGTCTTCTTCCTAATTAAATAACAACTTAGTTATCTTGCACTTACATAAGACCGACCTATATAATTTTGAAGCGTAGAAGGTGTTAGCTGGCATCCACTCCAGGCAATTGCAAGTCTAGAAGAGTCAGGATGGGTTTGTCCTCTCTTGTTGAGGTAAATCACTATATCTCATTTTTCATTTAGACTTAGGTCATGCTTTTAGCTTGTGCTAAAGCAACATAACTTTAGGATCTGATGCTACTTATTTCCTTCAGGCTATGAGTATAAGTCCTTACCTCTTAGGCATTTCCATAATCTTGTGTTGATGGATTATAAGCCCTAACATTCTAACAAAATTTCAACTCAAATAAAAATAAACTATCTCTTTCATACATATAAAGCATCAACATAGGATAAACTGGAGTGCTCACTAAGCTTCGTAGTATCATGAGTGCTCCCCACTCATCTTTTTTTGGAATCTGAAAAATAAGTCTTCCAAATTTAACTTTTCCACTTGACTTCGATAAATACCCAATCCTTTAATAGTCTACCATTGAAATCTTTGGAGATAATTATTGATTACTTTAATCTAGAGTGTTCTTAGAAAATTCACATTTCCTAGGATGTAATTAACTATGTAAGCTTGCTTTCTTAGAAAATTAAAGAACCCGATATAAAATAAACTCTACTTTACTTTTCCATATAAAGTAGGGGAAATATCTCTAATATATACAAATGTCTATCTACCTTAGGAGTCCTTATTATGTGATTAGGTCTATTGTATGGTGATATTTCTATCTTTCGAGATGGTACATCATACCTTAATGTCATACTTGATCACTTCAATAAGTACCCCCTAAGATCTGCATGGTGTTCACAATGATTCTAAATTAAAACACCACATGCCCCATGATCTCTACCCTAAATCCTAAATTCTTAAGCGAGCAAGTATCTAAAAGAAGTGTGTGAGAGTAGTCGTAGGCAGAAGGCTTTAGAAAAAAAAATTGACTATCATTGGATCAACAACAAAAACAATATTCATATATAGCCCAATTTAATATGGTAATGGTTCATATGTTTGAAAATAATGAGCTTGGAGATTTGTTGACCTCACTTTTGGAGCGATGATTCAATATTCCCATCTTAGATCTAGGAGTCTTCTAAACACTAGGATCTCCTTAGTCATAGGACACTTCTAGTGACTAAGTGAACACTTAACCCAACCTAGAGACTTAGAGGGCTAACTCTAGGTTTAGGCTATGTCTTAGGACCTTAAAAAGCCTACCCATCCTATGGCCTAAACCAATCTCATGCCTACCTTTTTAGCCAAAATCAAACCTCAAATCAATTCAACTAATCTCAATTGGATCCAATCCCATATCCAAACTCCAAGCCAAAATCAAACCCATCTTAACCTTATGATTCAATCATATGGGCTTAATCCAAACCTCCTCCAATCAAATCAAACCCCATTGAATTTTTCAAACCATTTAAATCATCATCTCAAACTCATCCCAAAAACTATAATCAAGCAAAAAAAAAAAAAACCAACAATCAATTCAATTAACCCAAGTTAGCTCATTTGAACCCAAAATGTCCAAATGAGCCAAAATCTAATTAAAGCCAAATAAATTGCAATCAAAGCCATCAATCAATTCTAAATCACCTATCTAACTCACTAAAAACTAAATTCAACCCAAAAATTAAGCCAATTGACCCATTAGGCTCAGCTGACCTAAAGTGACCTAAAGGCCCATTTGAGCCAAATTCCACCCAACCCAAATTGGATTGAACCAAAGCATCCAAAATTACCTATAATGATTGTTGATCATCCTTGATTGACCAATTGCAATCATTAAATCAAGTCAATTTGATCATTTGACCCAAGTTAAAGCTTTTAGCCTACATGAGCCACATGAACCAAATCACATCCTATATCAAATTAATTGAAACCAATAATCCAAACCAACTTCAAATCAACCTTTGAACATGACTTGACCATCAATTGAGCAAAATCATGTCCAATTCTTTTGACTAAGTTGACCCAATTTAACCTAAAAGGCCAAATTGAGTCAAATAAAATTCTAATCCAAATTGATTGTAACCAATGACTCAAATCTATTTAAAATTGATTATTGAACATGACTAAAGCCTCCATTAAACCCAATTTGATAAATTGAATCCAATTAACCCATTTTGCCCAAATTGACCTAAAGGATTGGTCTAAATCATTTCTAAATCTAAATTGATTGAAATCAAAGCCTACAATCAATTTGAAATGATTAATTGAACCTAAATCAACACTTAACCTAAGCTAATTTAGCCAATTTGGTCAAATTGGTCAACTTAGCCCATTTGACCCATATGAACCTATATGAGTCAAATTCAAATCCAAGCCAAATTAAACCAAAATATCCCAAATACTCATTTGAACTTGACTTAAATATTGATTTGACCAATTGACCAACTTGATCCAACCTAGCCCAATTTGACCTGCATGGGTCAAATTGAGCCAAACCCATTCAAACCAAGCTCAAACCCATTGAAACTTGGCATGGCCCATCCTTAACTCACCTTGGGTTAGCCCAAATCCAACCTAACCCAAACTAAACCTGAATTGACCCATTACCCAATGGGTAAAGCCTCCCACATGAGACAAAACCCATATTTGGATGGTCACACCTACCCTCTTCCCTTGGCAACCACCCTAAGCTCCAAATGGACACAAAGACCACTGGCTCACCTGACCCAAAGCTATTTGGATTATCCATGAGCCAAGTGGAGGTGAGCTAACCCACTCCTCCACATTGGAACACTTAGAACCTAAAGGACTGCCACCTCTCTTTCATTGGGCACTCAAACCGAGCCACCTCATCGATTCTCTACCACCCACAATCGCCTATAGTGGCCAGACACCTACAAATGGCAAAGCCAATCTCCACTATCGAATTGTGGGAGGGAGGGGGTATAATCCCCTCATTTCAACTCAAACACACACATTGAGCATCCTCATAGCATGAGAGAGCCAAGATGAGTTCCCCAAGTGATTTCTCAAGCTCCCAAAGCCTCCCTATTGCCAGAAATGCCAAGCCCGAAATAGGACAAGGCCGAACTCTATCCAACTTCACCAAACCTCAACCAATCTCAAATTAACTTCACCCATATGCTCACAAAGCTTTGGCGAGGCAGAACGAATCATTTTTCGAATGATTCGACCATTGGAGACCACTCCAAGCATAACTCCGATGAGATTTTTGGTGACGTTTGATCCACAGAGCTATCAGCGAAGGTAAGGGCTTCTCAGTAAGGCTTCTTCTCTTCAAGATGAAGCTACCTCGGTCGATTAACGCCGTCCGAGCTCCGAATGGCCTATTCTGACAAACCAAAATTTTCTCTAAATTTTCTAGGCCTTTGTGAAAGAAATGTTGATGTCGTGTGATTCCCACCATTAGTTCCTCTTAGATCCCCTCCATGAATATTTTGGGATCGATTTCAAACCTCCATGAGCTCCGATGAGCTCGGATCGAGCGGGGAGAGCGGATGGTGTCGGTCTTCTATCGTTCGAGGGATGAAGGATCATCCGCCATCCATTTCTCCTGATTGGAATAGACGTCCATGATTAATCTAAACTAATTTTATTTATCCCCTATAGGAACTACGCGATTAATCCCCACCATTTGATCTTAGATCGAACGATGGGGATGAATGTGTGTTCGCCGCCGCCGCGGGATGAGTTTAAGTGGTCAATCCCGTGACGCCACATAGAAAGCGCTGCCACGTCAGTAGTCTGTATGGAACCGATGGGATTTGGGATTAATTAGGCTTAATAATCCATTTTAATCACTAAAATTTCATAAATTCATAACTAATTATGAAAAAATTTAAAAAATACAAGTAAATATGCATTGGAAAGATAAAAAAGAGTAGATTTTATAAAAAATAATTTCATTTAAATTTGAATAGTGATTAAGGCTTAATTAAGATTTAATTATTTTATTAATTAAATTAAGCCCTAATTATTTGGAAAATTAATTACAAATTTGGCAGGATGATTTAATGGGATGACCTCTATCTCCCATGATTTTCTTGGGATTTATTGACAACGTAATTAGAGATATTGGAAATTCAAACCTTAATTACCCTCCTAGTCACTTTAATGATTAATTAATGTTCCAAAAAAAAATTATTTAATTTAACCTCATTTAATCACTTATTAGTAGTAAAATGATAAGGGAGAGTGATTAGGATCTCATCCCTAATTATTTTTCCAAATTCATTTCATTAAAAGAGAGTTGATTAATTCATGAATTGATTAAGGAATTAATTAATTAATGGCCAAATCAAATCAAATTAAAATTACATCAGATAATTAACAATCAAACTAAGGGTTCCTCTTTATGTGTTTAATAATATAAATACCCTTAATAAAATTATGATTAGCCCATAATAAAAAAATCATAAAAGTACTTAATTAGATTCTTTACCTTAATTAATCTCTAATCATGAGCCAATTGCATTAGTTTCTTTATGAGCATTGCAATTTTATTTTCCCTTATATTCATGTCATTTGTGGCTCATGATTAATGATTAATCAAATTAGAGAAGCATAAGAAAGGATAACTAAATGAATTGCTTAATGATTTAACTTAATTAAATCATAAAATCAACTAATTATCTTTTAAACCAATTAAGATTACTAACATGGGAATGTGATTAAAATAACAAATGATTCATCTTCTTTAAGCTTAATCAAAATCCAAAAATCAAATTAATAAGAAGCTTTGGTTTCCTTTAAATAATTTTATTTAATGTGATTGTCCTTAGGAATTAGTGCAGTTGAATAAATCATATGGTTATGTTTGGCTATTCCTTTTCAATCACCTTAAATGTTGTATATCATGTGATCTCATGCATTCATATTTTCAAATCCAAATGAAATTTACTTATGTAAGCTTGTATGTGTTGGCTTAATTTTATCATATGTGTGGCTATTATTACTAATAAATCCAAATTTATTTTTTTCAAAAGCTATAAGTTGATAATAATATTTGGAGTGATATTAGTTATGAATACACATAGGATTTGCATATGTTTATAGCTTAAGCATGTGAATGTGAACCCTTCTTTCCTATGCTTATATATAAATTTACATATGTTTGAATGATAATAAGTATATAATCTAGACATCTCGGGAATACAAGGCTTTAAGTAGCCCCAAGAAGGTCATTTGATTATCTCACTTCCCTGATTAACAAAGGCACGTACTTATTTAATTTCATTTCTATGTATATTTGTATTAGAATTTGAATAGAGCTTTAAATCACATGTATAAATAATTCAACCAAATAAAATACAATCTTTTGTATGATTGTTATTCTTATAATTATTTATACATTCATATGTATTTAATATAGCAAGTATATAGTCTAGACATCTCAGGAATATGAGGCTTTAAGTAGATCCAATGAGGTCATTGATTATCTCACTTTCCTAGTTTAAACAATGGAATGTACTTACTTACATCTTTTATACATGTGTATATGTATTTGATTAATGAATGGAAATCCTCTTTTCTATTAAAAATATATGCATCCATAACCATTTAAGCATATAAAATACATTACATGTAAAGATAATGCTTTTTTCCAAGTTCCTTATATAAATTTACATAGGTTTGAATGATAATAAGTATATAGTCTAGACATGCTGGGAATACGAGATTTTAACTAGCCCCAATGAGGTCATTTGATTATCTCACTTCCTTGGTTAACAAAAGCACATACTTATTTAATTTCATTCATATGTATATTTGTATTAGAATTTGGATAGAGCTTTAATTTACATGCATAAATAATTCAATCAAGTAAAATACAATTTCTAAATGTATGCATCCATAATCATTTAAGTGTGTCAAAATATGTTGTATGTATAGGTATACTATGTGTTACATCATATGCTTATTATGCGTGATGAAAAGAAATGATTTAACATGTTCTATATGATAGTAATTCTACTATATTAATATTAAGATGCATTTCATGTTGAATAGGATTCTTTAAGGTTAACCCAAACTTAGGATTAATAAGACATTTAATAAATCATTCACTAGAAACTAAAATCATAAAATGTACTTTTAGGAACCAATTTAAGGTAGGGATCAAAGAGACTAAGCATCTTTCTTCTCTTTATAACACTTAGATGCTAAGGGTAAATCAAATGAAATGAAATAAAATACAAAACTAAAATTTGCAAGTCATCTAAACAACTTAAAATGAGACCATCCATCATATTAACTTGAACAATTTCAAACTTAGAAAATTACAATTCAAAAGTCTAGCTAAGACATACCACATAAAACTTTAGCAAGCACATTAGAACTAAGCCACCACTTATAGTCCTAGGTTAAGACGGTGTATGTGTGATGTTATATTTTAGATTGGATGTTAGGGTGTATGGATCATAGAATGTGGCATTTATAGCTAATCTTATTTTCTTGGGATTATGCTTGGGATGCTCAAATAAATATAAATATTCTTTTGCAGTTGCTTATGCCCTAGCATAATCCACATTAGGGCATGTGGGCTTGGTTACTCATGTGTAGGGTGCTAAGTCCAAATTATAAACTTGGGATTGTATGTATATTTAGTTAACCTCTATTTTGCTGGTGTAGTTAGATTTACTTTTCAAAAAAAATATAATTTTTTAATAGAAAATAGGATTAATTCTATGGGGAGTAGGATGAGCAGTGGCTAAAAGGCTTAGTCCTAGGGTGCACTCTGATTCCTTAGAGCAAATCAAATCAAAAGAAGAAAGAAGAAATGAAGAATGAAGACTCATATCATGTATTCAATTATAATATTATTTTGTAATTCTTGGTTGTATAAGGGTATATTATTTTGTAATTCCGGTTGAATAAGGGGATATTATTTTGTAATTCACGGTTGTATAAGGGTAGAGATACACAATTTTCTCTTTTAAGGGTGTTCGTGCAGACGCATTGATATCTTATTCTTTCATGTAGCCTATAAAATGATTATTTTTTTTTAGATAATAGAATAGCATGATTTTCATAGTTTCTTAATGATTGATGATTGAATGTAGGGTATATGATAGACTCTTAGGAAAAATAAATCTTTCTACCCAATTAACAACTCATAACAAAATTTAACAACTCATAACCTCATTCTAAAGCTTAGGTGGTAATCAAGATAACTAAAAGATTTAACAATCCCTTAGTTGTATTTTTGTATGTTGTATTGTATGTCTTACATCATGCATGTCATATTATATCATTCTTGCAAAATGAGAGCCTCCATTTCAACACTTTGGGAGCTTGACTATGAGCCTCTTATGATGGAGCTTCACCCTCTTTCTCTTTTGATTTGGCCAATAACCAAATTTCATCATGCATTTAGGCATAAGAAACTACAAAGCCTTTGTCCAAAATATTGTGTCAAGATTACATGAAAATTGTAAAATATTGTATTTTTAAACTAAGTCATATGCTCATGCCAATCATGATCTAGTATCTTAGTGAGTTTAGGACTCTAGTCTCTTTCCAAATTAAATAACAACAATCAATTTCTTGCAAGACCTACATGGGTTTAAATCATAAGATGTATTAGTCACTCCATGCGGTTGTAAGTCCAGAAAATTCAGACAAGTTTACTCTCTCTTGTGGAGGTAGACCCTTATGTACCCTTTTCACTTAGATTTAGGTCGTGTCTTTAGCTTGTGCTAAAGCTCTCTAGATTTAGAATCTGATGTTGACTATTTCTCCTGAGCAGCATAAATCCTCACCTCTTAGGCATCTCCAAAACTTGTGTTGATGAATTATAAGCCCAATCTAATAAAATTTCAACTTAAATAAATAAATCTTCCCTTTCAAACATATAAAGCCTTACCATAGATAGGTTGGAGTGCTCACTAGGCTTCCTAGTATCGAGCACTTCCTTCTTACTTTTCTTTTGGATTCTAAAATAAGTCTTCTAATTGAACAATCATATTTGATTTTCCAAAATTACCAATCCTTTGATAGTCTTAACCTTGAAATATTTGGAATAATTGACTACTTTAATTGAGAGTATTTCTAGAAATGCATTTCCTAAGATGTAATTAACTATGGAGTCTTGCCTCCATATAGTAAAAGAACCTAACATAAAATAAACCTTACTTTATTTTTCATGTAAAGTAAGGGAAAGATCTCTGGTACATACAAAGACCCATCATATTTTAGGAGTCATTATTAGGTGATCAAGTCCATTACAAGGTGATGTATTTCTTGAGATGGTACATCATACCCAATTGTACTCACAAAAACAATCTGTGGTGTCCACATGACCCATCCGAAAATATACACCATGGGATCCAAATCAGGTTTCATTTTTTATGGAGCCTGAATATCCCCCTTTTGTAGCGACCAGGAGGTGTCGATGATGATTATGAATACTAGTTTTCCCTCTTTTCATTTATTTTGTATTTTCCTCATTCTTTTGTACAATTTATGTAGCCCTCTTTATATATTAATAAATACATCTTTTTTTATTTATGTATTTATGTATATATGTGTTGTTATTTGTCATTTGGGAAGCTCTAGGATTAAGATAATGAAATATCTCTACTTAAAATATGGCATTAGAGAGGAAACACTTCAACACTGCGATTGCATCACCTAGGTGCTCCTCTTCTGCAAGATTTAAACTTAAGACCTGAGAGTACAACGCCTTGGCACTCGATATTCATCGCTATGCTATAGACAACCATTTTGTTTGTTACAAAGAGGACGGTGCCTCGACGCTCGATATTCAGCATCACGATGCTCTGTAGAGAGTTATTTTTTTCAATCTATCCCAGGGGGCAGCGCCTCAACGCTTGATGTTCAGCGCCACGACACCCTATTTTGAACAAGACTTATGGTTTTTAAATTCAAAATATTAAATTAATCTAGCGCTACGGTGCTTGCGAGATAGTGTTGAGGTGCTGTTAGATTTTTGACATGGACAACCCCGAGAGCATGGGGCTTTAATGATGTGACCAAAGCGCCTAGGTGTTGTTCCCTTGGTGTCAAAATTCAAAATTTCAGTGGAGTAATGCCTTATAAATGCTAAATTTTTACATGTTTAATGTATAGCACTCTTCTCCTTTATTCTGGATCTAAGATCAACGGAGTGGGGGTTTTATTTCACACCAGAACTATGTTTGAAGGTAAAACATATTTTTAAGCATCATGCCTGAAGGCATGGTGCCTCAGTGAGTGAGTGAGTCACGAGCGAGCATAGTGCCTTGGCTAATGTGTAGGGACTTCATTTACCAAAAGTTTGGCCCCTTGACGTCGGAATGCACATATTGAACAAAAGTCTTGAGAAATCTAGCAATTTTATGAAAATTTTGAAAAGTAATATTTTAGTAATGCTAGGTTCTTGTATTTTAGTTCGGTTCCAATGGAGGTTTCTTTTTTCTCACTAGGACTAAGTTCAATGATAGAGGTTTCTTCTTGAACTTTGAGATTTTAGAGATATCAATTCAGGTGAGTTCTCCTATGATCAAAGGTGGTAAGAGCTAGAGTGCTTTTTAGTGATCAAGAATGGGAGTTCTTGGGGAGGAGTGTAGTTTTTCCTCCTTTTTTATAGAGACTACAATCATCGTGAACATGGTGTTATCATGGAATTATCGTGGCACCATTTGGATTAGCGCATCTTCGGAAAGATTTCCATAGTGCCTCGGTGCCAACCAAGATCACAGAGTAAATTTTATTTAATTTTAAATTTTTTTATGTGAACAAGAGGACTGCGACGAGGCACCTGGTTTAGTTTTTAGAATGGTTTATTAAAGCTAATTGAGAGTTATTTCAAAAGAACGTATCCTTTGAGAGCCTAGTAATTTGTATACAATGTGCATATCAATAGAATGAAGATAGTTGATGTTTTGTTTTGTGAAATTTGAGTGAAAACTCTTGGTTTGGAGTTTGGTGTATGACTTTCTTGAGAGATTTGGTGATCTCTCGCTTGTCATTCTACTTTGGTGGGTGGAATCCCTACTCATTTTTATCATCAATGGCTGCACCACACTTTTTACTCCAACATATTTTTTTTATTCTTTCCAAATTAAGCCAACTAGCAAAAATTTATCTTAATTCTACTTGCTTATCTTTCTATCATAGCACTTGACAACTCTTCCATCCTTTTTTTTGACATTATAATATATTTTCAGAATAATTAAATTGATCATATCTCTTTTCATTAACTCCCTTAAGATCTACGTAGTCAACCTTTTAAATTTAAAGTAAATTCTACCACCATTTATCATATCCTTTAATTAATATTTAACCATCACAAAATATTATAGTTTATACTTATTCTCTATCACAATCATAGAAATATTTCTATGTGTTTCCTTGTCAGATGAAGAAGCAAAGATTCTACTAAAATTAAGAGAGACATTTGGATAAATTATACATATTTTATAACTTAAAGTCATGAGATAAATGCTTACCACTCTTTAAGTAAATTAGCAACAACTACTTATAGGAAAAGTTATAACTTAAAGTCATTTCATACCAAAATCAAGAGTGAAATGCTCACCTAAGCACTTCTAATGAAATGTTGAATGAGGCCAAGCTTTTCTTTCATAAGCACTTGTTTTCTTTCCACCACTACTTTAATTCCGTAATATGGTGATGGCTTAATGTTGGCTCAATTTGGATCTAGAAAGATGAAATAAAACAATGAATATTTTTCTATATGAGCAAAACTCTATAAGGTGTATACTTAACTAATTATGGAGAAGTTGGACTATACACTAGTCATCATCGCTTAATTAATTTGACCTTACTCTTAAGAACATTCAAAATAATTTATCATTGGTCTCTTTTTAAAAGAATTTTTGTCCAAATTGGATTATTTTAGGTGATTCTTAAAAATAGTTTATCAAATTACATCAATTTTAAATATATTATATGCAAAGGACCATCATCAAGGTGCATGCATTAGCATTTGGAAAGGAAGTCACAACTAAAGATAATTTATTCTAGAATCTCTATTTAAGTAGTTTATATTGATGTGTTATTCCTCATAATAGGTTTATAAATGATACTGTATAAGATTATTAATGATACTATATAAGGCTCAATTAAGGCTCGATAATGGCTCGATTAAGGCTCCATTAAGGCTCGTTTATTTCATGAAGCGAGCTGCTTATTAATAGGCTCGATAAGCCTAATCTGAACTGAGCTCGTGAACAAGCTCGAGCCGAGCTCAAACATGATTTTTTTAAACGAGCTCGAGCATCCTAAAAGCTCAAATCGAGCTCAAGCCGAGCTCGAGCTCCATACTGGCAAAAGAGCTTGAACTCGAACAAGCTTCTGCTTGGTTTGGTTCGGTTCATTTGCAGCCCTACATATAATGTTATTTAATCACTAATATAGAAAATGATTGATGGCGATGATTACTAAGTACACAGATAGGCTTGAGTTTATGGGAGTTAACTCGGCAATCATCGATTAAAATTTATCATGAGCATGTAATTTTAACCATTAGTGTGAATAATAAAATGAAATAATCTAAATAATGACAAAATATTCCTTTGTAAGTCTACATATAATGCCCATTTTCAGCTCATCTTATAAAAAAGTTTCCTAATTGAAATGATCTAACCTCTTTGGTTTATGAAGATCAAACACTACTTTTAGGTAGTTCCTTAATCTTTAGTTGATCAAACACTACTTTTAGTATTTCACTAGTCCTATAGCTAATTAGCATTTTCTTTTTTCATTCATAGAGCAAATAATTCTCTTTAGCATTTTATACATCATTTTTAGGTCATGCTCTTCATGGTAAAACTTTTTTCCTCCTTTTTCACATGTTTCATCTTACACTCAAGAGGAATATTATATAAGATTATTCATATATTAAGAGACCATTTGGGATTGTATTTTACTTTTTGTGTTTATATTTATTATTTTATTTTATTTATATTTTGATTTAAAATAAAAAAATTTGTTGATAATAGTTATTTTTAAAACATTAAAATATTTAATATTATTTTGAGTATTTTAAAAAATAGAGTGATTTATTTTCTAAAATAAAAAATAAAACACTTAAAAACACATTGAATAAACAAATTGTTGATAGTAATATAAAAATAAAACACACACACACACACACACATCCTCAAATAATCTAATGAGGACATCCATCATCATCAACCAATTGGCTTCAAACCTTAAGAGTCATCTTCTTTGAAGATGGAATTCATCCTACCATCCTACAAATAATTTCACATTAAAGTTATTGCCCCTCAATAAATAATTCCATCATTGATATTCTCTCCTCAAACATTTAGCAAAGGATCATACCATCCAAAATTACTGCAACCTTTTTAATGCATTCAAGTCCAATCTAACATTTATAATTATTTCTTGTGTCATCTTATATCATAAACCTATTTTATATCGGCCTTTTGTGATTTTTATATTTGATTTTCTTATGAATAATAATTATTTTCTTAGAAAAAAGTGGTATTTTCTTAAGTAAGAGATGACGAGATTATGTAAGCACCTAAAAAGTAAAATGCATTGAGAAGAAATCTATGTGAGTTATAACTTAGATATTTTACAATGAGGATTGCTATTATACCTAATTTTAATCTTTATATGAAATAAAAAATAAAATTAAGTTAGAATGCTTTTTTTAGTTAAAATATAGGAAACTTTCCATGCATAGTATACAATTCTTATGCATTTATATATTTAACACATAATTTATGATATTTATAAATATAACAGTTTTCTTGTGCATAGAAAGATGTATTTCACTTTAATTTTAAAAATTAATGATGATATTATTGTTGATGTAATATTAAATATTTGAGTGCTATTTTTATAAATATAAAAGTTTAGAGCTTAGGCTAGTGGTTGAGAGCTTTGGCTTTCTTAAGTTCACGTCCTTAAGACAAAATTCACATATATAATGTGAATTTCTTGAATAAATTCTTTGAGATGTCCCAAAAATTATATAAGTTTAGATGCTAGATAGGTAAATATATAAGAATGGTGAGATATGTATGTAAATGTCCCTAAGAAAATAATATGATGTTCAAAATCTTTATATTTAAAATAAGGCCAACTTGCATAAAAATCTTCTTCCAAAGGTGATTTTGTCTTAAAAAAATACAAAGTGGAAGGAATAAAGATTACTAGTTTGAAAGAAATCCTAAACCATCAAATACAAAACCATTAAACTAAAACTAATTATAATTATTATTTTTTTGCCCTTGAAAAAATAATATGATATTCAAAAATATCTTTTGTACCATTATAAGAAGGAATCAATACCCAAAAAAGGGCATTTTTTTAAAATAAGTATCGTTATAAACTTAATTTGGGAATTAAGTATCATTAAAAAAAATTAGAAATAGGTATAGTCGCCCACTAAGTGGGCAACTAGGTAATCACATCAACTCCGATGGTAGGGCTAATCCGGTTAGCATTACTGGTCGCCTAAGTAGTGGCAGTGCGCGAAAAAAAAAATTTTAACATGCGATTGGCTATTACATCAAGGATTGGCTTTAAGCTCTTATGTTTTGCTTTAGGTTTGGATGTTCCATTTGTGAGCTTTAAGCCCTTATCGTCAATTATGGAGGTCAACCTTAGAGTTTGCAGGTTTTCATTTAAGTAGATCTAAAACTAAGTATATGGATGATTCATTACAAAAATGAATATAAGTTCTACAAGTCATTCCAAAAAGTACAAGTATTTACATAAATGGATGATCCAGAAACAAAAATAAAATAGATAAGAACAAATATAGTACAGACGCACAAATAAACTATCCTAAATAGCTAATGCCTCCATCGTCTGTGAAATGGCACTCTAGGTGTGTCTTGGTCAGTGCAGTGATGGGCGATCCGCGGTGGGTGGCCCTCAATGCAAGATCTTGAAGTGCAAGCGTAGGATAGTCCTATGACGGGGAAGATAGGTGGTTGTTGTGACTCATCGTGGTATGGTATGATGGCGGATCGAATGTAGATAGTTCGGATGGAATCAGGGTTGTATTTAGGAGGATTCGAGGAGAGCCATGGTCGACCTCGGCTCATTTCGAAAATTCCTATTAAATTGAGCTTCGAGTAAGTGGCTCAAAGTTTGAGTCGGCGAGTCCGAGATGGTGATTCGATCAACTCAAGCTCGATCGACTATTGTGAAACCTCGGCCAATTCAATCTGCGGTTTGAAAATCAACGGCCTCGAGAAATGCAAGCCAGTCGGGTATCTTTTAACCGCCAATCTAGCCCTGCGCGTCTCCCGATTCTCGTTTCGCAAAAAGAACAAAACCTACTCATCTTGATCCGACCATCACTCATTCCAGTCACTGAAATTCATCTCAAACCGGTTCCATCCCTACACTCCTCTTCATTGTCATTGGCGGCGTTCGTTGGTGACCACTCTTAGGGGAAGACAAGTGCCCTCTTCCACTGGCCAGCGACCTTCATCAACGGAGCTCACCTTCACGAGTGGAGTGCCGCAAGATTCTCACGCGATTGGCTTTTATGCATAGATCATGGTGAGAATAGATCGTCGCGGTGGAGCTCCTCATCGGGTATTGCCATCACATCAGATCAAACTCCATATCGTCACGCCGGAAGCAATCAGTTCTTTTGAATCGGGCGATGCCTTTATAGGCCAGCCCAATTCACCTGAGTTCTTGTCCTGGGAGGATAGCTTTACCGCTTACGAGTCACGCCATGGCCTGTGGGATACATGATCCCATTAGAGGTGTAGGGGATCTTCCGATCGCCGGTGGAGATGTGGAGATAGAAGGAGGATGATGGGAGAAAAGGAAGAAGGTTATTTAAAGCGCTGGAAGCGTAAAAGATACCGGAAGCACGCGACGACGATGCTGGGCTCATGGCGCGAGAGCCACGAGCCCCGCCCCTTGATCCGCTTAGCGGTGAGCGAGCCACGGTTCGCGGTCACTCGAAATAAATTCGAGCCACATTGGCTCAAAATCGCTCATTTTCTTCAGTCGATCTCGATTGAGCCCAAGTTCGAGTCGACTTTCGAGCAGCCATGATCTTCTAATTTCTCTCTACCTACCATGTTGTGGACATCCTCTATAAGCTCTGATCCATAATGTGGGTCCTCGATATGTACATGCAATCGCAAGTCTCTGCATAACACCTCATACCTATCTATGGCTCCTTGTAGCTCGTGCTCATCTGCACGACCGATGTACGGCTGGAAGATGTCCTGAGTCGCCAAGATGTCGTCTGAATGCATGAAAAAATAGTGTGTGAAATTAGCCTCAAGTAACATATTGAATTCAACTTAATAATTATGTTATCACTTACATATATACGCTTTACAGGTGCTCTGGGATAGTAAGTGGTCTGAGGATCTGTCAGGGCGGCCAGTAAGTAGAGAGAAGCCCAAGATATGAACCAGCATATGTACTGATTGATAGATGCCAGCCTATCCTCATCTTCATCCAAGCCCTCAACTAGGTAATTCCTCCGCCTCTCCCAAGATACAATGTGCACCTGGTGGTAATCAACCCAGTCGACATCCGCTTTGCCTCGACCATCGACCCATTTAAAATTAGGGTCAACTAGTGTCACATATACTCTATGAGTCTAAAACTCAAGCACTGATCGGTAAATGTCACTCCACCCTCTTCCGGTGATGGACTGTCAACCATATCGAGCGCTAAGCATGTACGTGATAGATGTAGCATGATCTGCTTAGTGTACGGCTCCCAAATCACCTACACATATTAAAAATTATGTTAAATTAGAATATACATTATAAAATTTGAATCGAAATGTACTCTGCAAGTCCAACCTACATATGCAGCAAGCCATCCAGCTCATTTCTATACAATGCAACGTTCGCCATTGACATCTGGTGAACATATCTCTCGTTCCACCTATGCACACAACACATTTTAAAAAACATATACGCTAAAAATTTGAAAGTGTAGAAAGTAAAATATACCTCAAACCAATGCTAAGATCGTCAAGATCAGTCGGATATGACACATGCAGGATCGGCCTCCCCACATGAAGATGCTCCCAAGACCATATGTAGGAGGTGTAGGCAATCAGCCATGTTGGCCCTACTGGGCCTAGTAGACTCGTAGAGCTCTCTATAGAAGTGGCCAGAACTGGTCCTCCTATAGACAACAAACTGAATGAATCTAGTTCCTCTAGAAGTGGTAGATACTGTAGGTGGATCTCAGAACCTGATGTATCCGCTAGTAAGAAACACCCAATAAGAAATGTAATGTGGCAGTGCCCAAGTACTCCTGCTCGCGCGATATATGACTCTCTCAGATGAGTGAATGATTTTTTTAAAAGAGCATGACTGACTACATTCTCAATCACGAGTTTCTAACCCAAGTGAATAATCATCACCGATATCCCGCTGACTCACTACTTGAACCACCGCTCATAGTCATATCATCACCGCTACAAAGACTCGAGGCACATACGGTTCCTCTGAATGATAAATAATATTATCGCTGCCACAAAACTCATAAGTAGGATGACAAACTTTGATATTAAATATTATAAGTATAAATAGGGAAATGTTGACAAGGTATTACCTGGGAATCAATTCATCAAAGCTACTCTGCGTCGCCACAGGTGCACGTGCGATTAAATCTTATATATGTGTCATTGGTATATCTACTGACCTTATTACTGGATCGGCTGATGTGGATGCAATATTAGTATCCTCCACTTCCACATACAATACTAATATCTGACGGGAAGCTTCATCCAGTGTAACATCACAAACTTCATCGTCAGATATAATAGACGCTATAAATCTGTTACCCACGGATAACGACATGTAAGACTTACAGAGTGGTGATCTAAATCAATGTTCAATGACATCATAATTTGCTATTTTAATTCCAAGGTGTTGTGTCGCATAACCTTAACTGGACGATTTTGACCTCCACATAACTTGGAGTGAACTGCTCATCGATACTTAGTTCTCCTCCATAGAAAAGGATCAGCGAAACAAACTCTCTACTCATTCCTCAAATAACTGAGAATAACCAATCATATCAATATTTCCTAAATCTAAAAAAATATTGTGCATCCAAATTTATTTGTGGAACAAATTACATAAATCATAAGAAATTTAAATCAATCGACACGTTATACGAACGCCGTCATTTAAGGTGACTATCTCTACAAGTAACGAGATATAAGCTTATAAGCCAACTGCAACAACTCAAACCCAACTCATATCATTCAAAAATATGTCGTAGTCACTTATAATAGTATACTCGACATATTATCACCTAAAATTACAAATAAATTACCTGAATTGCGATGCTAACACAAACTTACAAATCAAATCCAACCACAAAATTCTAACCATACATCTCTAAGCCCTAGAACATATAATCTACTAATTTATAAATGAGAAAAAATAGAGATTTACTGTGTTTATGAAGAACGACGGGAATGTGCGCAAAAAATTGTAGAATCCGCCGCAGGAAACTTCCCTGAATGGAATGGAGCCGCCGGAATCATCGTCGGAAGCTAATGTTAGGTTCCAAGGGCTGTTAGATGGAGAGGGAAGTCATCAAATGCTGTAGACGCGGCTGTCGGTGAAAAAAATGAGCTGGATTTGCCTAGAAGGGGAAGATGAAACAATGCTGGCGGTTGGAGCAATGCTGATGGCTGTCGGGAAGCTTGGAGATGAAGATGAGTGTGCTCGGAAGGGAAAAAAGTGGGTGGCTCGCGTGGACGCGTCGGAGAGGCGGTACGGGGCGGATCAAATGGATTAGAGGGAAAGAATAGGGCCGATCGGTTGATCACCCGATTTCTTTAACCCTCGATTAGTCACTCACTAAGTGGGCGGCTAGCTTTAGGTTAAGTGGAAACTTCCATGCCGGTTGTGAAGTAGCCCATTTAGTGGGTGACTATACATATTTCTAAATTTAGTTTAATGATACTTAATTCTCTAATTAAGTTTATAACCATATTTATTTTAAAAAAATTCTCCCAAAAACATTAGGTCATAATTTTAAAATAGCTTACCCTAATTTTTATTTAAAAAACAATGTTTTTATTTTGGCGCTTTTATCGGAGTCATATGATGTCGGAATCGAGCGAACTTGGTATCATAACAAAATTTTCTACAACTTTCATGTTGGTTGAAATTTAAGATTGACGCAATTTTTTGCGCAAAAAAAGCCGGCCAAGTTAAAATTTTGGAGCAGCTGTCATATTTTATGCATATCGGAGTCATACGGTGTCGGAATCTAGCGAACTTGGTATCGTTGAAATTGTAACAAAATTTTCTACAACTTTTATGTTGATTGAAATTTGATTTATCATAAATTCAGCAATTTCATAAGCTGAATAAAAAAATGCTATATAAATAAAACTTATATATATATATATATATATATATATATATATATATCTATATATATATATATATATATATATATATATATATATATAGAAATAAAAAATGTTTTAGTCTCTCTTACTTCAATGAACCTTTATACATAACATCTTTATTTTATTAATCCTTAAAGAGATTAAAATATATTTTTTAACTAATCATGTCATAATTAGCATTTACAGTGAAGAAAGAAAGCTCAGTTAATTATATTAATAGTTAATATAAAAAAATTAGAATAATTGTGCTATAATTGATAGAAAAAAAATATATTAAAAAAACACTGGTAATAAGAGAACTGATGTCCATCGGGCCACAATCGTAAATTTTAACCAACATGAAAATTGTAAAAATTTTTGTTAAGATTCCAACGATACTAAGTTCGCTCGATTTCGACACTATATGACTCCGAAAAGCACAAAATATGACAGCTGCTTCGAAATTTCAGCTTGGCGCCATTGTTTTTGCACGCATTCGCAAAAACTGCATTCCGACATCATATGACTCCGATAAGCACAAAATACGAAAGCTGCCACAGTTTTTTTTAAATAATAAATAAAAGAGCTAGTCGTTCAATGGATGACTAGGCCTATTTTTGTTAAAAAAAAAAATGCTTGATATGTCACTTAAATCCTACTAGTCGAAGCATGAATCTTGATGTCAAAAGTAAGTTGATACTCAGTTGAAACTAGTTGAGATCAAACACTTAAAATATCATTGAAAATTTTAGGATATCAATTAAATTTCTAAATATCTCTTAAACATGGAGTGTTTATAGTCAAATCGAGCGTCTCGACGAGCCGGATCTAACAAGCTCAACATCTCATAATTCTGACTTCATTTGAGCATTCAAATACATAAAATACATCAGATGATCAAGGCAATCATTTTGAGCCATTCGATGGAGGAGTGGTTCGGATTTTGCATGTATTTACAGAAATGTCACCCCTCTAATCTATAAATAGTCTCTCATTCTTCACATGAGGGGAAGGCCAAGCTAAAGAGAGGAGAGAGCTCTAAAGCTTGAAAATCCTCCAAGCATAATCATTACCACGCGGAGCCGTCGACCGCCGCCAACCACCGTGCCACCGCCGGTCATTATCGTTGGTCATCACCGTCGTCGGTCATCGCCGCTAACTACTTATCACGACCTGGTCCAGGAGCTTGGAATACCAAGGCGGGAACAGATGGTCGACGGATAAAATAAAACATTTCTTAACATTTACAATCATAAATAAAATCTCCAATCTCCAATCATAAAAGAGCCACTACAAACCATAAATAATTATACAATTTGTCCATACATAAATATTCTAACAAAGTTCAAGAGAAAACACACTTTAAACATAACTCATGACATAATTACCTATCTTCAAGTTCTACGGTAAAACACAACTTTCCATCACCATTTAATTAGTAGGATTACAAAAGATTAAGCAACTAACAAATCAATATAATTCTGGTCAAATATGCTATTACACTATAGTAAACAAGAAGAAAGAACAAGTATGTATGCCGCTTTTCTCTTGTACATAAAAGAAATCGCTCAAACAATCAAATCATGGGAGGTAGGTATACATATTTATCGAAGATATGGGGGTATACATAAACATTTATCGAGCATATGGGAGTCGTTTACATAAACATTTATCATATAAACTTTTACTTTTACTTTTATCATTTTTCCAAGAGTCATAAAATACTCATTCAAAGAACAAGTATCTATTACCATTGCCATTTGCCAATTTCATTGGCCTTTTGAATTATTTGCCAATTTCATTGGCCTTTTGAATTATTTTGTGTACATACGCCCCCACCAAGCACTAGGGTGAACTCAGCTTCAACATACACATTCATAGCATATAATTATACCACTATGCACATTAATTCATGAACAAGAATTAGTGAACTTTATAAAATGATAATGTGGTAATATGATCTAGCATTCATTATCCAACATGAAGAAACAAGAGCTACATCATTTTAAGAAAGAAACAGAGAAAACATCAGAACTTTGATACAGAAAAAGTCATAATCATATGCGTTTCATCATAAGAAATTAAGATATTTTTACCATAAATGTAAGAACATAATTACCCACTTTATCTTGCAGTTTTCTCTTGAATCTCCTTTCCTTTAACGCTTCCTTCCTTAATTGAAATTCCTATAGAATCAAATATTAATTTAATCAATACTCTTGAACCTCCTTACATATAGCTTTTATAATTTAACGCTCACATCCGTCCTTATTCATTACCTATTTTCTAGGTTAAAATTAAATCTTCAATTAATAATAATTATTATTATTATTATCATATTTTGTAATTTAATTATTAAATTATGTACATACACAATATATTCCATTCTTCTCTTTTCAAGGATTAATTTTTCTAATTTAACGTATTTGCTGAAATTAATAAATCTTGAGTTAAAAACTAACATAAAAAAATTCAATTAAACATCATTTTATAAATTATATACTTACATTACCTCTCGGTTTTGCCCTAACACACGCATGGCTCAGCTTCTTCACTCACGCGCATGACGCGGAGGCTCTCCTTTCCTCCCACGGCGACTCGCTTCTTCCTCGATCCGACACGCCTGGAAAGGCCTTCTCTTCTCCTTCCTTATCGACGGCATGTTGATGCACTAATTAGGCAGGATAACTAGGTCGGCCGCCACTTCTCCTTCTTCTCCTGCCGACATACGCTGACGCACGGCCTCTCACTCGTGGGGCATGCATAGAGTCTCCCTTTCTCCTTCTCTCGTGTTTTAGGAAAATTGACTCCCCTGTATTCTTTTTCTTCCGGAGGTTGCATATATATATATATATATATATATATATATATATATACAATCTCTCCTCTTATAAAAATTTCGTCCTCGAAATTAAATGACATTAATAGAAATACACATACCTTTAATTAAACAATTGAGGATAAAGCTCTCGCATTTCTGATTCCTTCTCCCACGTAGCTTCTCGATCTGATCCATGTTTCCACAATACACGGACAAATGGAATTTCCCTACTCCTGAGATGCTTGACATCATAATCTATAATTTTTTCTGGCTCCTCCACAAATGTGAGATCAAGTTGAATATCAATAGGATCAACAATATTCTGGCTTCATCAATATTTTTTGTAGAAGAGAATGTGAAACACATTGTGCACTCCTTGCATGTGAGAAGGTAAAGCCTATAAGCCACTTTCCCAATTCTTTCCAAGATTTCATATGAACCAATATATGGGCTCAACTTTCCAACTTTGCCAAATCGTTTTATACCTTTCATGATTTTAAGAAATACAAATTCTCCCACTTCAAACTATTCCGATGTTTAGCATCATAATATTTCATCTCCTATCTTGAACATCTTTAATCTATCACGAATCAATCGATCTTTTCGGCTTCATCTACTACATGCACAATGATTCTTTCACCTGTCTCCACCCAACAAAGCGGTGTTCTACATTTTCTTCCATACAATGCTTCATATGGATCCATACCAATACTTGCTTGAAAGCTATTGTTGTAGGCAAACTCAATCAAAGGCAAATGAATTTCCCAATTTCTTCCAAAATCAAGGATACAAAGTCTAAGCAAATCTTCAAGTGTTTGAATCGTCTTTCCGACCGCCATCGCTTGAGGATGAAATATAAAAATCGAAAGTAAGCTTCACCTAAAGCTTGAATTTTTTTCCACAATCTAGATGTAACCTACCATCCCGACGACACTATAGATTTTGGCACACCATAACTTCACATTTCATCAACATATTTCTCATTAGCTTTTCAACAGCATCAGATTGTTTGATAGATATAAAGTGTGCAGATTTAGTCAACCTATCAATAATGACCCAAATAGTATCGCATCCTTTTCTGGATCTAGGTAAGCCAACAATAAAATCCATAGCAATATCATCCCATTTCCACTCAGGTATCGGTAAGGGCTGTAAAAGTCCACTTAGCTTCTAATGTTTAGCTTTAACCATCTGACATGATTGACATTTATAAACAAATTCAGGTACACTTCTTTTCATTCCTGGCCACCAAAATATTTTCTTAAGATCCTAATACATTTTGCTACTGCCTGGATGAATTGTATAATTTGAATGATGTGCTTCATGTAAGATATCTTTCCTCAAATCTCCAACATTTGGAATGCAAATCCTACCATGATACTTCAGTAATCCCTCTTCATCGATTTCAAAGTCTTATGTATGGCCTACTTTTACCAAATCTAAAATTTTCTGAAAGTCATCATCTTGAGGTAGAGTATGTCATATTCTGTCTTTCAAATTTGATTGTATAGTCATTTGATTTAACAATAAAACATGATCATTTGTAGATTTAATAATTAAAATTTCTAATTTTTTTAAATCTTTAATCAACTCCTTCTGTTGAGAGATCAACCAATAAACACTACTAGATGCTTTTCTACTTAAAGCATAAGCAACTCTATTTGTCTTCCCTGGATGATATTGAATATCCAAATCATAATCCTTAATGAGTTCCAACCATCTCCTTTGCCTTAAATTTAGCTCCTTATGAGTAAAGATATATCTCAAGCTTTGATGATCAGTAAAAACTTCACACCTTACTCCATATAAATAATGCCTCCAAATTTTTAATGCAAATACCACTGCTGCTAGCTCTAGATCATGGGTTGGATAATTCTTTTCATGATTTTTCAATTTCCTTGAAGCATAAGCAATCACTCTTCCATTCTGCATAAGTACACATCCCAAGCCTCTTAATGATGCATCACTATAAATTTGAAATATTTATGATGGAGTAGTTAATCGGTGTAGTCATTAAACAATTCTTTTAATTTTTGAAAAGCCTCTTCACCGATCGACCATTCAAACTTGATTGCTTTTTGAGTTAGCCTTGATAGTGGCATAGCAATCTGTGAAAACCCTTCAATGAATCTCTTGTAATATCCTGCCAACCCTAAGAAACTTCTGACTTCTCTGACAGTGGTTGGTCTGAGTCATTCAGCTATTGCTATGGCTTTACTCTGATCCACTAAAACCCCTTGACTACTAATCATGTGCCCCAAGAATATGATGCTATTTAACCAAAATTCACACTTTGAAAATTTTGCATATAATTCATTTCCTTTTAGAGCTTGCAAAATAATGTGAAGATGGTTTTCATGAGCTGCTTCATCTCATGAATAAATTAGAATATCATCTATGAATACAATCACAAATGAATCTAAAAATAGTTTAAAGATTCTATTCATGAGATCCATAAATACAGCTGGAGCATTTGTTAAGCCAAAAGGCATCACCACAAACTCATAGTGCCCATACCTTGTACTGAATGCAGTCTTTGGTATATCTTCTTCTTTGATTCTCAACATGATAACGATCTTAAATCAATCTTTGAAAAATCAAGCTCCTTCTAGTTGGTCAAAGAGATCATCAATTCTTTGCAATGGATATTTATTCTTCAATGTGAGTTTATTAAGCTCTCTATAATCGATGCATAGCCTTAAGCTCCCATCTTTCTTCTTCACAAATAATACAAGAGCTTCCCAAGGAGATGTGCTAGGCCTGAAAAATCCCTTCTCTAACAATTCTTGTAGCTGATTCTTCAACTCTTGTAATTCTTTAACCGCCATTCTATATGGTACTTTTGCTACAAGTTTTGCACATTGAATTAAATCAATGGAGAAGTTTATCTCTCTGATTAGAGGTAAACCTGGTAAATCATTTAGAAAGACTTATGGATACTCTTTTACTACTGGTACATCATCTATCTTCTTTACCTCTTTAGTAATATCAATAATTTGAGCAAGAAACCCTTCATAGTCTTTTGCTAGCATCTTTTGAACTTTTAAGCAATGCACCATCATAGTTAATACTCCTTTATGCCCCATGAATTTGAATTCTTCTTTTCCAAAAATATTGAATTTAATTATGTTTTTACAACAATCTATAGTAGCATAATGTTTAGATAGTCAATCCATTCCTAAAATCACATCAAATCTCTTCATAAAATTTATCATCTTCCTAATGGATCTTTGATTATGATCATACTTATATCCCTAAATATAATCACATGAAAATCTCGCTCTGATACCACTCTTATCACGACCCAGCCCGGGAGCTTGGAATACCAAGGCGGGAATAGACGGTAGGACGGATAAAATAAAACATTTCTTAACATTTACAATCATAAATAAAATCTCCAATCTCCAATCATAAAAGAGCCATTACAAATCATAAATAATTATACAATTTGTCCATACATAAATATTCTAACAAAGTTCAGTAGAAAACACATTTTAAACATAACTCAACACATAATTACATCTCTCCAAGTCCCTCTGTAAAACATGACTTTCCTTCTATCACCATTTAATTAGTAGGATTACAAAAAAGATTAAGCAACTAACAAATGAATATAATCAATTATTATTACACTATAGTAAACAAGAAGAAAGAACTAGTATGTATGCCGCTTTTCTGGTACATAAAAGAAATGCTCAAACAATCAAACCTATAGGTATAGACATAAATATTTATAGTATGGTCGGTATACATAAATATTTATCGAGCATATGTCGGGTATACATAAACATTTATCATATAAACTTTTACTTTTTTACTTTTATCATCCAAGAGTCAAATACTCATTTCAAAGAACAAGTATCTATTACTATCATTTTTCATTTGGCCCTTTTGAATTATTTTCAATTTCATTAGCCCTTTTGAATTATTTTATGTACATTCGTCCCAGACATAAAGGGGTGAACTCAACATATTCATATAGCATACAATTATACTATGCACATTAATTCATGATTAATAAGAATCTGAACTTTAAAAAATGATAAAAAATATGATTTAGCATTGGTTATTATCAACATGAAAAAAGTTACATAGTTTAAGAAAGAAATAGGAAAAAACATCAGAACTTTCAGTACATGAAAAAGTCATAATCATATGAACATGCGTTTCATCATAAGAAATTAAGATATTTTTACCATAAATGTAAGAACATAATTACCCACTTTATCTTATAGTTTCCTCTTGAATCTCCTTTCCTTTAACACTTCCTTCCTTAATTGAAATTCTTATGGAATCAAATATTAATTTAATCAATACTCTTGAACCTCCTTATATATAGCTTTTATAATTTAACGCTCACATCCGTCCTTATTCATTACTTATTTTCTAGGTTAAAATTAAATCTTAAATTAATAATAATAATTATTATCATATTTTGTAATTTAATTATTAAATTATGTACATACACAATATATTCCATTCTTCTCTTTTCAAGGATTAATTTTCCTAATTTAACCTATTTGCTGAAATTAATAAATCTTAAGTTAAAAACTATAAACTTTAAATCAAAGTTTGAGATCATAATATTAACATAAAAATTCAATTAAACATCATTTTATAAATTATATACTTACATTACCTCGATTTTGCCCTAACACACGCCTTCTTTCACACTCACGCGACGCGACGCGGAGGCTCGACTCCTTTCCTCCCGTCTCGCTTCTTCCTCGATCGTGACACACGCCGCAAGAAGGCCTTCTCTTCTTCCTTGCTACGGCGCGACGTTGATGCAACGCTAGGCACTAATGTAGGTCGCCGCTTCTCCTTCTTCTCCCTGGTATCGACGTGCATCACGCCGACACTCACTCATTAGGCACGCATGTAGAGTCTCCTTTCCCGCTTCTGAGAGAAAATTGACTCCTCAGATTCTTTTTCTTTCTATAATTAACGGCTTGTATATATATATATATATATATATATATATATATATATATATATATATATATTACATATATATATATATATATATATATATATATATATATAGCAGATATATGCCGTAAATTCCAAACCCGGTCCGATGAGGAATGCCTCTTCGAGGGAAACCACCATGGCCTTGACGCCAAGGTCGGTCCACGAGGCCGGGCCTCTGAGGTAAAATGATGACATATACCACGGGCCTTGATCGCCTCCAAACCCGGTCAGTCTGACGAAGCCGGTTGACGCCTCTTTCGAGAGAAAATCGAAGCCACGACGTATGTACCACGAGCCTTGATCGACTCAAACGGTCCGACGAGGCTTGATGCCTCTTCGAAAACTGGAACCACGATGTATCGCCTTGATCGGCCAATTCGACGAGGCCTTGATGCCACTCTGAAAACTGAGCCACGAGTATGTTGGCCTTGATTGCCTCCAAACCCGGTCGACGAGGTTAGTTGACTTTTTGGAAAACTAACCACGACGTATGTACCACGGGCCTTGATCGCCTCCGAACAGCCTTCTCCTAAGAAGAAGAGGAACACAAGAGCATATGAGGTATGTGCCATCTCCCCTGGGGTTTTATAGACTATATGGGCAAAAGGTCAAAATCGCCCAAAATCGCCAAAAGCAAAAACGGAAAAATGGATTCATGTGGACAAGTGCGCCCGCTTCGCCGAGACGCTATCCGCTCACGATGGTCCGCTCGCTCCACTATGGCCCGCCATCCACGCCTTCTCTCGCAGACGCTATGCGACATGACCGTCTACCGGCCGATCACCATGACCCAGGCCCCACGCAACCAAGCTCTCATTTTCGCGGACCAGCGACCCAGCTGACCAGGCCCATTTCCGCGACGTAAAAATTGAGTTTTATTATTAATTCTTCAAACATCTGCGTGCTTTGGACTCAACAAAGCTAAGTAAACTTTTACTCTACCGAATGGTTTTAGGGCAATAGTTTGGCATGTGAGAGAAATCGATTCCATTATTTCATCTTGTATGACAACCAAGTTTCCCAACAAGATCAAAACCACCATCGAGGTGGAGCATTTCAAGCTTTTAAGGAGAGCAAACGAAAAATGAAGATTCATCAAACTTCGTTCCTTCATATTTTGTCGAAAACTGGGGGGCAACTCTTAATCTCAGAAGATCGTCAATGTTAATATGTTAAGCATCTAATCGATTACCATCCCAAGAAACAAGTCTATGTAGGAGTATATTTTAACATTGAGAAGAGATATAGCTTTGCAAATTATGATTTTCCAATCATACTCATGGAAAACAAGACCAAAGTTAAGGAGCAACTTTAGCTACAACCACAAACGAATGTTTTGATTCGACCTCTTTCATACAGGTTAACGTCATCAAGTAATACTTTAATAAACAACCTCGGATAGTTCAAAAATTCTCAGCAGATTTGATTCGATCTCTTCCATACGGTTAACGTCATCAAGTAATATTTTGACAAACAACCTCAGATGGGTCAAAATCCTCGGATTCAATTGACGACCACATTAACGCCATCGAGCAAAGACTCGACAAACAACCTCAGATAGATCAAAACTTCGCACCGCTCCACACAGGTTAACGTCATCGAGCAAAGACTCTGACAAACAACCTTGGATAGGTCAAAACTCAACACCTACTCCACACATGTAAGAAGTCAAATATCACTTTGGCTAATACCTAGGATAGTTCAAAAGGTCCTTGGTGGACTTCCCACAACCTCTTCCATACGAGTTAACGTCATCAAGTAACACTCTAAAAAACAACCTCGGATAGCTTGAAAATCCTCAACGAATTCAATTCGACCTCTTCCATATAGGTTAACGCCATCTGCAAAACCGATGAAACAACCTGATGGGTCAAATCGATTCGACCTCTTACGTGTTAATGTCACCAAGTAACACTTTGACAAACAACCTGGATGGGTCAAAATCCTCACCGATTTGATTCTACCTCTAGTTAAAGGAATCGTAATATCATGGAGAATGATACTTTGAAATTATCTATCGACTTTCTTTCGAATGAAGGTTCATAATTAACGCTTATTGCTTATCAATGTTGAACCATCCATTGAAGTTTCAAGAAATCCAATTTCTACAAGAAGAAGTAGGAAATACGGACCGTCGCCGGTCATTACCGACGGTCATCACCGTCAACCTTCATCGCTGGTCATCCTCGCCGACTACCGACGCGCCGCCTCGCTTTACTAGCCGCGATTCGCCGCTGACGACTTGCTATCCGTTAACCACCGCTACACCATCGTTACCGCCACCCGGTCATTACCGCGATTATCATCGGCAAACCGCTAACTACCATCGCCGCTTACCGGCTGCCAACTGACGCTGCCGCTACTATCGATTATCGCCGCTGCCAGGGCGACCACCCCTCGCGCGCCAACCACTGCTATCGCACTACCGCCAACGGTCAATACCGTTGGTCATCATTGCCGGTAACGCGCGACTACTGCTGCCGGTTACGCTGACTATCGCCGCTAGCCACTATCGACTACCTCGCCGCTACCAAACACCGCTGCCGGCCACCGTCATCAGCCGCCACCGCCAGTCATTACCGCCGGTCATCCCCGGTCGATCACTGCCACCATTATCGCCGCTTTCACACCGCCGCCACCATCGCCACCATCTCCCCGGTTACCACCATCTCGCCGGTTTGATATTCTTAAGACCACGTATTTGATCGCTTGAAACCCGTCGATCCGACGAGAGACTTGAGGAACGAACCACGAGATGTAGCATGACGCCTCGGCGACCTTCTCCTAAAAGAATAGAACACTAGAGCATATGAGGTATGTTTTTCCTGGGTTTTATAGAATAGGGGCAAAAGAAAAATTAAAAAAATCGCAAAACCAAAATGGGCCAAAATGGGCAAAAAATTTCATGCACGCAACGACCCGCTTCAGCGCATACGCGTGCATGCTGCGGCCGGCTCCACTCCGCTATGGCCCGCATCCGCCGCTCTCGCGACCGGATGACGCGCCCCATGCTGTCCAACCCGCTGGCTGCGTCGACCACCCCCCACGCGACCAGACTGATTGGGAGCTTGGCATGGGCCACGATGGTGCGGAGCACGGCTGAGGGCACGAGCTGAACGGGCCGCGGTCACAAATGAGCGGCCGGGTGGCGATCACGCGTCGCGGCTGGGTGGACTGCCTAGCGGTCGGTCGAGGGTCATTGCTATGGCGCGAGAGCACGGATGGTAGAATGAGGCCAGGCCACAACGGTGGAGCGATTAACGATGCTGCGCGCTGGCAGCTGGCGGTTCGCATGCGCAGCAAACATCCATTTTGCCCATTTTGGTCCGTTTTTGCCCGTTTTGGCCCATTTTTGCCCATTTTGAGCTGTTTTGGACGATTTTTCTTTGAATTTTTACCTTTTTGCCTGTATAGGGGGTCTATAAAAACCCTCCTAGGGCCAAAGGAAAAGGCACACTCCTCATATGCTCTAATGTTCCTCTTCTTCTTAGGAGAAGGTCATTCGAGGCGAAGCATACGTGGTTACGTTTCCTCGAGAGGCGTCAGCCTCATCAAACCGACCGGTTTGAGGCGATCCTGACAAACGCCGTCTGTTTTTCTCAAAGACATCGGCGGCGACCGGTTTGAGGCGATCAAGGCCGCGTACAAACATCGTGGCTCGGTTTTCCTCGAAAGAGGCGACCTCTTCGCCGACCGACCGGGTTTGAGGCATCCGCGTGGTACATAGGCTCGTTTTCCTCGAAGAGGCGCCAACCGGCCAAGACCGATCGGGTTTGAGGCAATCATGTATTCGCAAAAGCCACAGATCGGCCATAATCTTAAATTTTAAACAACATAAAAGTTATAGAAAATTTCGTTACGATTCCAACGATACCAAGTTCCCTCGATTCCGACATCATAGGACTCCGATAAGCGCAAAATATGAAAGTTACCCCTAATTTTTTTTTTAAATAATAAATAAAAAAGAGCTAATCGTCCGTTCAACGGATGACTAAGCCTATTTTTGTTATAAAAAAATCGTGCTTAAATTGCTAATTAAGATTAAGATTAAACTTATTTTAAAAATTTTGCCTTTTTTTTATTTCTTCAAAATTATTTAAATCTATTCAAAAGTAATCTGAGACTATGTTTTAAAAAAGTAGGATTCACATGCGGTTCTTTTTTAATAATATTATTATTATTGTCAAAAAAACAATAAAAGAAATTAAACCTTTATATATATATATATATATATATATATATATATATATATATATATATATATATTCTTAAAATGATATAATTTATTTATAAAAATAAAAAATATAAATACAAAAATACTAAACAAAGAAAGAACAAAAAAAAATCATAACAAACCTGATCTCAACAAGCCCTTAGAAAATATGATATCACCTAAAGAAGAAATAAATAAATAAAGTTTCTTTGTTAAGATTTTATTGAAATCAATTTAACCAAAATCTATGCAATTAATTTTCATTGATGCTATTAAGTGTTAAAATATTTCTAACATTATTATGAAAGAGTTTAACATCTTAATTTTGTACGAAGATCCAAAATACAGATATAAAATAATATTGTAACAAAGTGCCAGAATTTTAATATAAAAAATTTGGAAAGGAAAAAAATTATGATGCCTTGACATAATGAAAATAATTTTCTATAACTATTAGATTACAAAAGCATACTTTTCTAGATAATTGGAGAAGATAGGATTAGAGAGTTAGAAATACTTGATTTATCTTTATGTTTATGGAAGAAGCATGAGGAAAAATTGTTGAGTGATGATAGTTATATGATAGCAAACTAATAGAATGATTGATAGTGGTGTTGATCATTTAGTAAACACAAAAGAGTAACTATTGTGGGGAAAATTTGTGATATCACATAGAGTTTAGAAATTCTTATTTGGATGATCAAATGTATCATTAAAAAATAAACATATTATCTCGGAAGATAAACATATTATCCTATAATGAATTTGGTCATTTAATAAAAGACTCCTAAGGCTCAAGGGTCTTTCGTGTACTAGATATTTTTCTCCTAAATTATATGAAAGGTAGAACAGAGTTTAATTTAAACTAGGTTCATGATTTTCTATAGAGGTAAGCCCCTATAGTTAATTATCTCTTAAGGAGTGTCTCTTCCTAAGAATATTCTCGATTAAAGAAATAAGTTACTATTTCTAAGGATTTCTAAGGTGGTTTTCAAAGGATTGATTTTTGGAATTTCAAATGGAGCGATTTAAATTGGAGAGAGTTATTTTGGAGGCCAAACAGGAAGAAGTGAGAAATACCTATTGATAATGGGATGGTCGTAGTCATTTCAACTATCTTATAATTGGGCTTTAAATTTTATAATTTAATTTAGATTTTGAGTTGACATTTTTTTAGAAGTTTAGGACTTAGATTCTACCAGTACAAGATTGTAGAAATGCCTAGGGTTGGAGACTTATTCTGGAAAAGGAAGCTACAGAACCTAGTCTGCGGATGCTTCTGACACATGTCAGATGCTCGACCTAATTTTATTTTTGGGAATTATCAGTCATTCCTCTCACTTGAGAAAATTAACATATATCTAACTCTTTTGGACTTACAACCCGTCTGGAGATGGTTGACAACTAACACCACTTAAGTGCATTTTAAATTCATAACGCCAAATCTTATGAATGCAAGATGGTTGGACTATTATCTTTTTAAGAAATGAATCTATGAACCTAGACTCACTCCTTAATCTCTAAGATAATGTAGAGTATGCAATGTATCTAACAATGCATTTTTCAAAATTTTATAAATTTTGATTGATAATTATTTTAAGTCATGGGTTTGCAAGTTATGCCAACATGGTATGTAATTACAAAGAGAGTCATGGGCCAAATCAATAAATAGACGACAGACTTCCCCAAGAATGCGGTCATCCTCACATGTCAAATGTCCCTTATTTGCAATGGAAGAAGTTGCCCAATTCAAGGATTAGAATAATATGATTGCATGATTTCCAAAAGCTAATTGGTTTCTAATTGATTTTAAATTATTTTCTATGGCTTTATTTATATTCTGTTTTGAATTACATTTATTTTTATGTTTGAATTGATTAAATTTAATTGGGTAGAAAATTTAGTTTTTTTTATGAGCTTATGTCCAGACATACATCACAAAAAAACACAACACAAAAAAAATCTAGAAAAATAGGTTGATTCTATTGCACACCTAAAATAAAGCAAGCCAATTTAAATTTATAAAAATAGGCCAATGCGTACAGTTGTACACCCCAGAAAAAAGAAAAATGGGCAACCAAGCTCGCTTATATACTTAACTTAGAACTACAAGCCTAGATCTATGGGTCTTCTCTCCATGATTGTATCCATCTTCAGGGACCTCCATTGGGCATCACAAAGGACCTCTGCACCATCTCCTGATAGGAATCCTAAACCCTCTAGATCCTAACCTAATTCTAAGCTCAAATTTACATTTTTAAATTCAAAAATAAATTCTAAGCCCTGCAAAACAAATGTCAGTAAATATAAATAGCATACAATAGTTATATTTTTCAAACATATGGGCTTAGCATTAGTTACTTGCCAAGCCCACCTGTCCTATGGACTATGTTAAGGGACTTTTAAGCACTAGCAAAAAATAATTCTATAATTTTTATCTATGACAACATTCCCTTTAACACAGTTCCATGCAAAAAATAATATTACTTTTAGAAATAACATCCTACCATTCAAATTATCGACAATCAATCCTAGCCATCTAGTCTAAAATGGTACACCACAAAATAATAAAAATAATTCTCATCATATAATCACAGGAAATCACATAAAATCACAGAACGTCCTAACCTAATTCTAGGATCCGTGACTATAATTCTAGTGTGTGAAGAAAAGAGTTTGTGTGGCAAGACATTACTAAGCTTTTATGATTTAATTTTTATTTCCTTGGTTTGGAATGTTGGTTTATTTACCTTTGGATAATTTCAATTCAAATTATTTAATAATTTACATTCATTTTGGGTATATTTTATTATGTTTAAAATTTAAATTAAGTTTTCAAGAGTGAAGAATAAAATAGGTTTCATTTTAAATAAAGCTCATTCCATTCAACACCCTAAATCCTAATAGGATGATATCTTTATTCAAAGGTAAAATTTAAATGTAAGTTAATATGATTTTCATTAATATAAAACTTTTGAAGTTAATTTCATTTGTTTATTTTCATTAATATTCATTAACCTAAATAATGTTATATTTGATTTATTGTATTTAAGATTATTCAATTATTACATTCCACTTTTATAATGTATTCATATTAATGATTCTTTCATTATGGAATAGTTCTAAGTTGTTATATTTAATACTTCCAAAATTATGTTTCATTAATAGTTTAAATTTGTAAACATTATGAAAGGATTCCATTTATCATAAATAATTTTAAAAAAAGAATGATCTTTATGTCTTTTTGAAAAAAAAAACATTTATCTTAATGTAGATTTATTCTATGATTTGATTGACTAAAATATGATTTGTTACTTTGTCATTTTGAAATTTTAATTCGCTCTAGTTTATGTGCCTAATTATATTTAACCTTTTTATGTTCTCATTTATACTATTCATTTTTTTTTGCAAATGATATTAATGTATTTATGTATTGATATTTTACATATTTCAGAAATCAATGGTCTTTCTATATTTATGTTTATGAAATCATCATAATTTAGAGATTAATCATGATGAAATATGATTTAAGTTTCCTCTTTAGTTCTGATTTTTTAAGGGAGTTATTTAAATTCTTTCATTTTCAGTTGACTTATATATTTATTTAAGTGTTTTGATATAAACTGTAGTGTTTTAAATTTGTATTGAATTTTATAATTTCTATAGATTTGCTGATTTAATATTGTCTTCTAAATTGACCTAGAGGCTTAGAAATTTAAATACTCCCAATCCAGAGGTCAAAAGAATCTGAAATTTTTATGGCAAGTGGGATTCCTCACCTATTTAATTTTCCTAAAGTTTTAGTTTGATCAAAGATGTGATTAAGGTGTAATTAAAGTTTTAACTATTTCATTAAAATCTAAATTAGGCCTAATTTAATGAGAATTATTTAAAGTTTTTATCTTTCCTTGAAACCCCTCTCGCATATATATCCAAAGAGGGTCCAGTCATAATTTTTTATGCCCTGGTTGATTTATTACATTTTATTTAAATTCGAGATGATTAATTGAATTCAATTCAAAATAACCTAATTAAACGATTTTATGAATTATTATGTTCTCATGAGTATTAATAGTTTATTTCTGATCATTTGATTATATTATGATGTTTAAAATCATTTTTGATTAATTTCCATAATTTATTTCGTTTATTAATAATTAATTTCATGAAAATTAGGTTTAGGGTTTAAAATTTCCAATATTAGGATTCAATGATCAATAAATTATAAAAAATTTACATGATGTGTGTCTTAATATCAGTTTTAATCTCCCAAAGTTTCATTTCTATTAGATTATTAATTTTAGAGTAATTAAGGTTTGAAGGTTTACATTCAAACCTAAATTAAAATATACCCAAATTAATTTTGGGGATTTTAATTTTCTTGAATTTCTCTCATCAGGATGAATCCATAGAGCTCAAGTTTATAATTTTGGGATTCATTTATTTTATTAATTTTTGAAGTTTCTGTGATTTTTAATTTCTTTTTTTAATTAAATAGGAATTACCCATTTTAAGATTTGTGGTGATGGCATCGGCGTATGCGTGGCGCGAGTTGACCATGTGGATCTCGTGTGGCATCCGCATCAAAAGAGGTGCCACATGGGATGATCCTTGATTGTCTGATCAAAGATCAGACAGTCCCGTTCAATTCTGCGATTCCTTAAGGGGTTTAATCAGAGATCCGACTAAATCTCGATCGTCCGTTCCTTCTAAAAGGAATGGAAGGTGAAGATTGTGTCCCCTACGCCGACGATGGAGGCCGAGAGTTGTCCGCCATTTTTGCATGATTTACAGCCATATGGATATTGAAATCACACACTTTCGATTGCAAAACCATCAGTGAATGCAATTAAAGGGATCTAAGCAATTTGATCTCACTTGATATTAAACTTTCTTCAAAAAATACCAAAGCCGAAAGCTTAGAAGAGGTCGTTATTGGCATACCTCAGCCTCGGTGATCTCCGGTGGTGGGGTCAACTCCAACAGCTGTGGAATGACATGAGGATCATATGTACCAAAGGAATTGGATTGCTACTTTTGGAATGCTCCCTAGACCAAGCTTGGTTTGAATTCGGCAGTTTTGGTTGTTCTCCCTCCTGATGAGGGAGGGGGGAAAGTTTTTTCAACTTGGTTTGAGGTGGTGAAGGTGATGGGAATGTTATTTCTCTTGGGGTTGCTCTGTGTAATGGCTCTTGGTGAGGTCTCTCTTTATATCTTCCCTCTTCTTGGTCGCTAACCACAGTCTTTGGAAGTTAGACACCATGTCCCTTAGCCATCCTACACCTATCTAAGATGAAGAGGTGGAGGAGGAATTAAGTTATGCAAAAGGAATTTGGCTAGTCATCCATTTGGACTCTTTTAGTTTAGATTTATGTAGGGAGTGATTAAATGACTTGATTGAGGTTGAGAATCCACATTAGAAAAGTCTGAGAATGTGTCATTAATATCTTGGATGGATTGATAGAAGAGAGGATTGAAAATTTTAAGATTAAGGTGCTTAACTATCCTTTTCATTAGCTTAATTTAGGTCATTCCAACTAATGAATTAACCTTGGTTCAATGTTGACATGTGTACATTTCATCATTAATGGACCTTAGGATAAAAGTGTTTCAAATGACTTTAAGGTTTATGATGTATTTGATCTAGGTTAGTCCATTTAATATCATTGAATTTGGATTGGTTTTAATTATGTTAAATAGTTTATTTGGGTTAATTATAATGTGTTTAATTTTTCATTGGGTTAATCCAAGCAATTTGGAATGCATTGGATTAAATAATTCCAATTTTATTTTATTTTGAACTCATTTGACCCAAGTTGGGTTTAATGGGTTAAGTTTAGGCACATTTGGGTTACATGACCAATTGGCCAAATTGAATACAATGATGGATTGATTTATGTTTAGGTGTGTTCCTATTATCATTCCATCCATTTGAAATGATTTTATTTGATTAAATTTGGTTGGTTGACCTTTGACTTGGTGGGACCCACATAAGTCAAACTCATGTACAAAGTTTGGCCAACCTTTGACTTTTGAATTGGATTTGGATTCATTTAATTTTATGTTTCTGATTTCATTTAATTTGGATTTTTTTAGTTTAATTTTAATTTGTTTATGTGGTAATAAGCTTGATTGAGATAACTAGGTTTACTTCCCTAATTAGACTCTAAGCAATTATATGTATGTTTAGGTTTATTTGGATTGAATCTAACTAAACCCAATAAGTTAGATTAATCCAAAGAAAGTGCTGATCACTAAATGTAATGACCTAGGTACTTAGTTAAAAGGCTTTTTTAATTTTGGATTAGACAAATAATGAATGCCTTTGGAAGAAGTGTTATCCCTTCCAAAATGAGGTCAACAACTATGTTTGGATGATGATAGGTTGAGAAATGATGGTTGGATAATAATGATCAGATGATGATGATTGCTTGGTGGTCATCATGAAGTAATGATAATCTTGTGATGATGGAGAAGCAATGATGAATGATAGGCAATCGATGATGATAATTAAATAATAAATTGTCAATATTAGTTGTTGAGTAGAGCTATAGAGTTCTTTAGTTCTCTATGTTCCCTTTAATTTCTAATTTAGTCTTGATCATTTGATGAATGAAGCATTATTTATAATTTTTTAGAGTGATTTTTTTGCCTAATTTAGTTAAAGTTCTAAAATACTCTATTGGATGGCGTTCATTCTGCATTTAAATCATTAAATTGGTGACCACAAACTTATTGGATTAGTTAGTTTAGATTTCTAATTTAACTATAAACAAGTAAGATTCAAATCTTGTGACTAATCTAATATTCAAAAGTTTTTATTACACTTCAAGTGTTTGATTAATTATTAATTTATAGATCTTATCATTTTTTGGACTTGTTAGATTCATCTTATTAAAATGTTTAGTTTGACTATAAATTTATTTATATTAGAATTCAAATTATTTAAATTTAATTTAAAAAATTTTCAATCAAACATTGCTTCAAGATTTATACTAATTAAAGAAATTTTCTAATGATGTATTAAACATAAATTAGATTTACACTAAATCAAGTTGCTTACTTCAATACATACTATAATCACTATCAACTAATTGTCACCTCTTTACCACCATCACCTGATAATAGTCATAATGCCAAGCAACATTATCTTGAACACAGTCATCTAGCTACAACATTATTTGTTGACTTCAATAGTCATCATTGCTAACAATATTGATGCAAGTCATTGCTTATATGATCGATACATAATGTTGACATACGTCATTGCTTGCAAGGTCAATGTATGTTATTGACACACATCATAACCTAAAAGTACACATATTTCGACTCATGTGATCACATATATTACAGTCTATTGTTTATAATTTATGCTTGTATTGCCACTTTGCCTAGTTGTAAGGAAGGGCATAATTTGTAATATTATTTTAGCTCGCCAAGGCCTTATGAATTTTCCCCTATTTTTAGATTTTCCACGTAAAAACTTTCATGTCCTATATAACTCTTCGCTCATCTATACATGTGATGGATCTTTATACAAAGTTGACCTTAAACATATTATCTTTAATGTCTAGAATATTTTGGCGGCAATAAAACCTAAGATTAATGTTATTCAAAATGATTTAAAAGAATAAGCCTAATATTTTAGACAATACTCAATAAGAACAAATCAAAAATGAAATTCAGAAACAATAATATTTTACGTTGTGTTTTTAGAATAACAATCTGCCTGTTAGGTGGTATTTGAGAAACTGCATTTTAAAGTTGTGATGAGAAAGTTATATTTTCTTAATATAATACGATAGAGTACAATGACTGCTAAAAAGTTGTGCTTTAACTTTTTAAAATAAATAAATTTTGTAATACTTCTTCTACAATAGCTCACTTACATTTTAGATCGCTATAGTTATCTCAAACAGACTCTTAATCCAAAACAGTTGAGATTTTGCTAATGGTGATGAATTATGTGATAGATAATAAATAGGAAATTAAATTCTAGTAATATTTAATAATTACACTATATAAATATATTCTTAAAAAGAACATAAAAAACAAAAATAATCCCAACTAAGCCACCATTTTTTTGGAAGTTGTGACAAGTTTAACTTTGTTGGAATCAGGCCTATTAGAGCTATTTGAGATTGCCCTCAATCGTATTTAAAGTCATGCCAGATTCATCACTTGGATCTATTTGAGATTTACGATCAAGAATTTCAAAAATAGAACTTGTGACAAGTTTAGCTTTGTTGGAATCAGGCCTATTAGAGCTTGACTGAAATTTCAAGAGTTGACAGCTATGCCAAAAATGCCTGAAAAGAATATAGCAATAGGAATATAGTAATGTGATGTAATAATTTATATAATTAAAAAAAATATATTTAAAAATACTTGTAATAAGAGAACTTATATCGGATCACAATTATAAATTTCAACTAACATTAAAGTTGTAAAAATTCTGATTTAAAAGATACTAATTTCTAGATTTTGTATAATATATCTGCAAAATCGATTTTAGAAATTTGTAGTTTTTAAGCATTCAAAAATATATAGGTATTTTGACAAATAAAGTTGTAGAAAATTTTGTTATGATTATGATACTAAGTTAGTAAGATTGATGAATTTCGATATATGATCTGCTACTGATTTTAAAATAAAAATTAAACTCGTCGTTGAGCGGACGTTAAAATCACGAGCAGTCATCCGTTGAAATGACCATTTTATTTTGCTAAAAAAAAAATTTTTCTCTAATTCTGATTACTACCATTTTAAAATTTTGTCTATATATCATTATTGCGATTAAATCGATTTGGTCGTCGATTGAGAAATATAAAATATGCCTAAGTCGCCAAGTGTTGACCTTAGTCATGAAGCATGAAGAAAGTGCACATATGTAATATAATTTTTTTTGTGGCATATTTCCAGATTAATTTATGGTAGTTTTCTCTAAATTATTAAAAATGAAGGCCTTATTTTCTTGCAGAAATCTGAAAGTGCACATAACCTCATAGAGATCCTATCTTGACACTCAAACAATCTATTTGCACAGTGTTTAGAGCACAATGTGCTCTTATAAATATGATTTATTGGTGCCAAAAATATATGTAATGTGATGTAATATGATGCAGTGTTCGTGTGAGAATGAACTGGGAGCTGGAAATCCAAAGTCTGCTGCATTTTCAGTAGTGGTGGTCAATGATGTCCTTCATTGTGTCGACTAATGCGATAGTCATACATATTGGCCGTGACTATCAGCTACATTTTCACTGAGGGTAAAACAGTGGCGAATGCAGTCTCAGATCTCTCCCGTTGCTGGCCATCACCATCATCCTCAATGGCATCCAACCCATCTTATCAGGTGAGCATCGCCATTTTCTACACTAACTTCTCATAAAAACCATAAGATTTTCTCTAAAAGAAACTCTATTGTCACTGGTTAATGGCTATTACTTCATCAGTTATAATTTATAGGCAATGATCTGATTATTTGATTTAACTAGTTGTGAGCAAGTTTATAATTTGGTTAAAGATGCATGTATATTTGAAGTTCAGTGGGATGATTATTTATAAAAAGTTGATGTGGCATTGGAAGAACTATTGCTTTTTGGTGGTAAGTTTGGCTGGATGATTTCTCACCCTTAAAGATCTTTGTAGAGAACAAACTACCAAATAAGCTGTTGAAAGTATTAATGGAGTTATATCCCTTGAAGAATAAAAAAGTAAAGAAAGTTTCTTACTAGGCAGGATTCACAAACCTTTACTGAGAAAAATAGCTAAAGGTAACCAGTACTAAAGATGCTGTTTAAATAGATTTGATTTGGGTTGAACCAAGATAAATGCAAGCCTCGGTAGGATTTAATAGCAGATAAGCATTTATGAATTGGGAGTAAAATTTAAGGTGAAAATAAATGAATTACAAATAAGCAAACTTTTTTTATTGAGAGTTTAAAATGAGAAGAAATGAGATTTTTTTCTATACATATTGAAGTTTTTTTTTTTGGTACTTTCAAAATGATAGGAAAATAGAAAGGAATTCTTAAGAGATCATTTGGTTGGTTAAACTTATAGATCATGCTTTGAAAAAAAAATGTTTAATCCATCATTTGATTGTGTAATTAAATCCTATATCGATTTCAAACTCCAAATCTTCTCATACTGTATTCAAGACAAAGTATGTATTTAGTTTCATTAAAACTCAATATGCGGAATATATATATATATATATATATATATATATATATATATATATATATATATATATATATAATCATCACTTACTTCTTAAAAATAAAATGAATTTTTTAAAGTACAGAAATATGTTAGATAAATAAATATTTAATTTTTGTTAAATATGTAAATAGAAGAATTATATGATATATATATATATATATGTATATATATATATATATATATATGATATATATATATATATATATATATATATATATATATATATATATATATATATGATATATATATATATTGTGTGTGTGTGTGTGTGTGAATCTTCTTAATATTTAATTCTCCATGTTACAAGATATTTTTATTTATATAGAGAGAGAAGAGAGAGAGAGAGAGAGATAGAGGATATAATAATATAAAGGATAAAGCAGAAGATACCAGTTTTAACAAAGCTGAGACTTCTTTTGATCAACTTAAAAAGAATCATTTTCTTCTAATGAGATGCGTCCTATTCTTTTGTTAAGCTTTTTTTGCCGGTGGTACAACGTGGAGAAGATATATATATATATATATAGAGAGAGAGAGAGAGAGAGCTCTTCAACTCGCTCTAACACATACAGCAAGGCTCCAGTTCAATTTAATAACCAGCAACGACCTCTAGCTTGTTAATTTTAACCATTTTACTGATGTGCTTCTCTCTTGACGTAGGATCTCCTTTGCTTTCTACTAAACAAATGCACCACCTTCGAAAAAGCTTGTCTCCACACTAATTAAGAAAATAAATAACAAGAGTTAAGATATGAAATAGTTTTATGTTACATGCCTACAAAAATGCAAAGAGGTTAATTTATATGCTGTTTTTTGTAAAACTTGGAAATATTATACAATAATTTAAAATTAAATTGCTTTACGGTATATATATATATATATATATATATATATATATATATATATATATATAATATATATATATATATCTATTAAAATATATCTTTCATAAATTTTGACTTTTCTCTTACTTTGTGCTCAGAAAGGTTGGCCCTTTCTCACCTTATCACTAATAAAGATGGTGAAATAGATTTCTCTTACTCGATGTGTTTAAATCTTCAATCATTTTTTGTTGCTTATAATTATACCAATGATTATTAAATTATATGCAAATTTGTATTATTAAGAAATTATGATAAATAACTCACAAACTAATCAAATAAAGATTGATTCAAACTTATTTGGATCAATTAATAAGTTAAAATGAAATGAGCTAATTGGTTTTGCACTAATTAGTGATTAACAATACAATTAGATGATTAATCAGGATAATTATTTAGCACTTACACAACTTAGATTAGAAAGATTGATGACTGATGTCAAGTTGATAGCTAGTTATAAAACTTACATGAAATCTAATGAAATGAATTCAAATTTAAATTTTTTACATTGATTGGACATTCTTCAAAATTGATCAATCACAACTTTAAATTTATCTTTAGGATGTCACCCTTATAAAGCACTAGAATATGGTGATTGTGACGAGACAATACCTTTAAGCAAAAATAAAACTTGATTATGATGCAAAGTAACCAAGAGATGATTGGGTATAAATCTAATATTAGATTTACTATATAAAATTTGAGGTCTTTGGATGAGGAAAAAAAAGAAATGATAAATACAATGATTAGGAGAAGAAGAATAATTCGTATTGTTTGTTTATGTATATACTGAAAAGGTAATATATTATTATATATTGAAAATTTTAGCAATAGGAATGAGTTTTAGATAGTTGTGTATAAAAGCAAAAGGATAAAATTATTGATGTTAATAGGATTAATGATAGAGCAATTACTATTAAGATGATTAACATTGAGAATTATATAAATGTAGTTATTTATATTATTTGGATAGATGATGGTTTTAAAAAATAGTTTTGTAAAAGGTTGAAGAATTACAAAAATATAGGGGTGTTAATTTAGGTCGGCGTCGTTGGATCGACTTCAAAATTTGAATATGTTTGACTTGAACCCGTTTATTAAACCGGTCAAAAACTTCAACTCGATTGACGAAACTCCGAATGATATTTATATATATTTTTCATGTCAAAATCGGGTTCGTGTGTAAAAATCGAGTCAATTTCAGGTTTGCGGGTCAAATTCGAGTTGGTGGGTCAAAATCGAGTCAATTTTGAGTTGGTGGTAGCAGAACAAAAATTATTATTACCCCTTTTCAAGTCAAGTTGTCGGGTCAATTTTTTGACACCCCTATATATATACATGCAACATGCATAATTTAGGAAAGTCATGATTGAAGCATCTATCTATTCTCCTAAATTTATTTTAGAAAAATCATGATCATAAGATTAATACGAGCACTTCTTTAAGTATAATTATTATACTTAATCATAAATGTTATAATTATAATCACAAATTAGAATGTATAATCGAGAATCTAATAGAAGATTTTGAGAGTCTATACCTTTTTTTTTTATGATTCAATCTCTATATGTTATTAGCTTGATTTTTTTTTTCTTTATTTATTTCGTTGATTTCAATTCAATGGAGTAGAAAACGTATTAATTAGATAGATAGAAAAATATTATTTTTTAAGGATTTAGTAGAAAAAAAGATTGACCTAAGATTACGCAAAGATAAAATTTATTCACATTGATTAATAAAGAACAAGTTTAATATCTTAGGCGAAACAGATCAAAAATGAATTAAAAATGAAAAATTTCAAAAACCTAATCTCAAATCGTTAGAAAAAATAGAAAATTAAGTTAATTAATTTGAGAATTACCATTAAAAAATCATTAATTAATATTTATATAGCAAATAGTCTATTAAAACATAGAAATTTAATTTACATATTTATTAGGATATGGAGTTTCACTGTCGTTATAATTTTTGTAGGATCTTCTAATCTGAACGAGTGTATTTAAAAATTTTAGGAAGATGGAAAATAAGAGTGGGAGAGTTTTTACTCTCATTCTCTTATTTCATTTGATATTTTCTATGAAAAAGAATATTTCAAAAATTAATTAAAAAGTAATAGGGATGAAACCATTTAAGAAAAGATCATGTCTTTAATGTATATTATGTATTTTATTTTATTATTTCTCTTTTTAAATAATCAACATATTGTTATTTTTTTGTGGTGTTTGATTTTACCAATCAACCTAAGATATACTATTGGCTTAGGGCCCTATCCTTCAAACTAGTTGAGCTCAGCGGTGAACTCGCTGAGGTTACAAGGGGCAAGCATCTCCCCAGCTCAGGGTTCGAGGGTAACACCCTCGAGAAAAAAAATTTTGGTGTGCAGCATCTCGGTGTTGTAGATGCAACGCTTTAATGCTAGGTTCAGTGGACTTGACTTCAAAGATAAAGAAGTCAGCACCACGGTGCTAGAAGGACAACTCCACAACAACACCGTGGAGTTAGGGAGAGACAGAGGCGAGTGCGACCGGGTGGTGCTGCGGTTAACTAGTCTTGAAGCTTGGGCACACCTGGGTGTCATGGCACCTTATTTAGGGTTGAGACTTCATATTTAAATAATTTTTTTTTTCTTTTTTTTTTTTAAGTTTTTCTGAATCTTTTTCAAATTCACTTATGTGTGAGAGTGGAATGAAGCGCTCTAGAATAACTAAAGTATGAAGAGGCTCCAAATAAGTGTAGTTTGTACTATTCTCCTTGATTTTTCTTCCATAATGAATTTCTTTGATTTTTTTTTCCATCTTTTGAGTTTTTCCATGTAAATTAGGTGTTCCTATATGTGATTGTTTTTAACTTTCCTTTCATTTGTATCATATATGCTCTGAAACACTTGAACTAATTTTCTACGTGCACTCTTCGATCTACCAACACTTACTATATTTTTCAAAACAAGCAACATTTCTCTGAATTAAAAACCATCACTAATAAACAGTGCCTGTAAGAACAAATTAAGATTCTAGATAAATAAATGTTAAAATAAAATTCTTATTTTAAATAAAATTTTTCAAAAAATTTAGAATTTATCACATATTCAAATAAGGAAATAACATATCTTTAGCCATTGTTTTTATATCGTTTCTCTCGCTGCTTTAGAGCAGTTCTTAATATTAACCAATCTCTAGATTATGGTGTATGAATTATTTATGAGATTGAAGGAATAGAAACCTCATATATATATATATATATATATATATATATATATATATATATATATATATATATATATATATATATATATATATATATATATGTTACACTTATGAATGTTGTCCATCATAGAAGTTTAATGCAAAATGAGAATTTTTAATTAATTGTCATTACATCATAAATATTTGGTCTATTAAAATTTCATAATTGAAAGAAATGACAATATTTGACCATTAAAAATTTATAAATGCAACCAATTACAATATTTTGAACCAATAAAATTTCATAACTGCAAGCGTTATAATATTTAGATCATTAAAATTTTATAACTATAAATAGTTACAATTTCATAAATATTGAGACCCATTAATAATATTGATTTATTATGATGAAATTAGTTAAAATAACCTAGACCTATATGGTCTACATGTTATTTAAACTTCTATGGTGGCATGCCTTCAATCAAAAACCAATTATCATCAATTTAGTGCTTACATACTCAATTACCATTGTATTCTCCTTAATATGTTCTCTTATAGCTAGGTATTTAGTATCGTTGTTCTCACTTTGGCTGTCATTTTATTATTCTCATTCAAAAAAAAAAAACTGCAATTAAATTGTCACAATTTGTATTTAGTAGATTAGATATAGAGTCCACAAGTTTAATCCTAGAGATAAAACTCTTGAACCATGCACCATGTGATATAGCCTCAAAATAAGATGTGAACTTTGCTTCCATACTAGATATAGTAATCAAAATTATTTGACACTCTTCCAAGACACAACTCCACCAACAAACATAAAGACATGTCCAAAAGTTGATTTTTGGGAATCAATACATTCAACAAAGACATAATCAGAGTAGACAACAACCTCCAAATTATTAGTCTGTTTATTTATAAGCATGTATTTATTAGTGCCTTCAAGATACCTCACCTCCTTCTTCTCAGTTTACTAGTATATATATTTGGATTAATCTTATATCTCAATAGTATTTCAACTGCAAATAATATGTCAAGTCTTGTGCAAATATGAGCATACATTATGCTGCCAATAGCTAATACATATGGAATGTATTTCATTTCTTTTCTTCAAAGTTATTTTTTAGGTATTGACTTAAACTAAATTTGTCACCATATAATGGGAGCTACACTTGGTGAACAACTATTCATCATAATTCTCTCTAAAATTTTGTTAATGTAGGTCTCTTGAACAACCCTAAAATACCTTGCAATCTGTCTCTATGTATCTTAGTGTTAATCAAATAAGAGACATCACCTATATCTTTCATATGAAAAGTTTTAGAGAGAAATTGTTTCATCTCATGCTAAAAATTTTTATCATTTGATGCAAATGAGATATCAACTTATAGGATTAAAAAATAGAATTTTTTCTTATTAATCTTCTAGTATATACATTGATCAATGATATTCTCTACAAATCTAAATGCTGAGATCACATAATATAATTTTAAATGTCATTGACGTGAGGCTTGTTTAAATCTATATATAAATTGTTTACACTTACGCAAAAAATTCTCACCTTCATTAGAGAAGAATCTTTTTAATTGTTTCATATAAACCTCATACTCTAAGTCTTAATTGAAAAAATGTCATTTTCACATCCATTTGTTATAGCTTAATTCAAAATGTGCAACACTGTCATAATAATCTTAAAAGAATCTTTCTTGTATACAAAAAAGTCTCATTGTAATCAATTCTTCTTGTTAAGTGACTCCTTTTGCAATGAGTCTTATTTTATATCTTTCTATTTTTCCTAATGAGTTTTTTTTCATCTTAAAGACCCACTTACAACCATGGCTTTTGTAAATGTATGAATAACTACAAGGATAAGAAAATCTATACAAAAGTAATGCTTTCTTTGTTTGATTTTTTGATTCTTTATTTATTGGACACCACATGCATATGTATAAGAGTTTTAAGTGAGTACGGTGCCATTGTTTTCTACACCAGGGGCATAAGGTACAAGACCTACTTAGGGCAACTTAAAGCCTCACAGCCCCGAGATGTCCAGACTAATATATCAATTTTCTCAAATACATATGCATGTATAAAAAGGACCACATGCATAGAGAATCATGCAAGAAATTATGTTTGGTTTGGTCATATTATTTACATATGTGATATAAAATTCTTTCTAAGTCTTAACATGAAGATACATAGGAATAAATTTAGGCAAGTGTTGTGTTCTTTTCAAATGAACTATACACTTTCAAATCCTATGTGGATCCATGTTAAGATAGAAAAAGATAACCTCAGGTTACACATCTTATGCTATTATCACATGCAATTTTATGGATATTTGTAATTAACATTACTTCATTTATAATAATTGATTTGTTTTTGAAAATAGCTTTTGATTTAGTAGTGATAATAGCCACTCATATTTAATTTAAGTCAACACATGCAATTTGACATAAAAGGAAACATTTAATTAAATTAATTTTAAAATAAATGAATGCATGATTTCATATGGCAAGCAATATTTAGCATGATAGGAAAGAAATAAAGAAATGTAAGTATTTGATTTCATTCATCCTAATTAATTCTTAAGGACAATCATATTAGATAAAGCTATTTAAAATAAACCAAAATTCTTTAAAGATATTTTTAACTTTGAGTTTGATTTGATTTAGGAAATATGAGAGAGGTTTGCTAATCCTAGCCCAATCACATTATCTCAATCATCCAAAAATATATGTCAAATACTTGAAAATAGCAAATTCTTCAATGAAATTTGAGGGTCCATTAACTACATTTTGAAGATCTAGAGCACAAGATTATGACTGGAGCGATGTAAAATGCATGTAGGTAGGGGTGTGAGATTTTGAATTAGGACATCCCCAAATATTTATACTATGAGGCGCGTAATGCAGTCAATTATTTTATATGAATGCCATGGTTTTTTCAATACGATTGCATGGGCCATCGGTTAGTTGGTCGCGAAACGGATATCACGGGCCGATCGGATAATTGAGGACCGCTGATCGGTGGGTCGCGGGCCGGAAGATCGGGTCGCGCGGAACGGCGGGAGCGGGTTGGTTTAATGAGGAATATTTAAGTTGATTTTATGTTTTCATTAGGTTAGGGTATGAATTAAATGAATTAATTAACCCTTACCAATATCACCTTAAGTTAATTAACTTATTAATAATAAGCCAACATGATATGCAAACACATGAAAAGTAAATTTGTAATGCTCCTGAGAAATGAAAGGGGCCTAATGCAATTGGCTTATGATTAATAGTTAATTAAGCTTAAGAGATCTCACTTAATCACTTTTATGATTTTCTCACACATGTGACCTAATCATAATTTTATTATCTCTCACTTTGAGTTATTGAAAACCCAAAGTGCTACCCAAAATTTAATTAGGGTTGTTTAGATGTGAAGGAAATTTTAATTAAGTAATTAGGTTCATTAATCCATTTTTATTAAGCATAAACATCTCCAATTAAGGAAATGAAATGGACTAAAGGAAAGAGATTAAGAAAGAGGCCTTGATCTCAATCCCAAAGTCTTACACTTAATAACTTAGGCTCTGATCTTTATATTTAAGCTTAATTAATTAATTAAGCTACTAATTATCTCATTAATCCCTAATTAGATTAATTCCAAAAGTGAAGAGAACTCAGGAAATGAATTAGAGAAAAATATCTAAATCACATTCTTTATGCTCCCTGACTATTTAACAGAGGTAATTAAGATTAAATAATTAATTAAAGCACTATTTATTTATTAATTATCACTAATTAAATTAGAAGAGTGGTTAAGGCTTAATCAAGTGATTTCCTTAATTAAGCCACCAATATTTAACAATCAAAATTATATGGGATGATAATTCTCTTCGAAAAAGACCAACTAAAAATCTTATATAGCTATAGTTTTAAAAAATTACCTCACAAGGTTATCACCGGTGCTCCCAACGACAGAGGTAGCTTCGCCTAGTAGAGACGAAGCCCTGTTGAAGAAATCCAGTCTTAATTTGAAGTGGATTGCTCGGTCGACCAAGTTCCTCTTCAATGGTGATCGATCTTAATCGAAGTTGCACTTCCTATGTCTTGGAAGCTTAGGAAATGATTTGATTGAGCTTGACAAGGTGTGGAGAGAGTGCGGTAAAAGGAATTTGGATTTGGTGAAGTGAGGAGGGAGTATTGCTCAGAATAGGGATGCCCTCTTTCGGCTTTGCACGCAGAGGAGAAATAGCGATCGAGGGAGCTCAGGAAAGCATTGGGAAAGCTCTGTGAGGATTTGAAATTACTCTAGGGAGTATCATGAAGCTCTATCATGTGTTTCCCATTCAAATTGAGGGTGTATACCCCTCAATTGAGTGTGATGGACGGACAGGATTGGTCATCTATTTTGGCGTTTTTTGTTGCCGAGCCGCTGTCACCTTCAACTCCACATGGAACACCATGGTTGGGGGAGTGTGTGGCAGGAGGCTCAAGGCCTGATTTGGGGAGTTGTGTTTGGGATTATTCTCCTAAGAACTATGGGTTTGATCATGGAGGTGAAGTGCTTGGGTTGGTTCCTTTGGTCCATGGCAGGTTCTAGAGTGGTTTAGGTTGGGCTAGGGATGCTAGGGAGGCTCTCTTTGAGGAGTTTGATGGCTACCATGGGGAGGCAGGGTGGACATTGCCATTTTAGGCAAGAATCCAAGGTAAAAGAGCTTGGCACCTTGGTTTGACCCCTTGGATGGGTCCACCATTTTGGGCTGATTTGGTAATGGGTTAGGTCAAGTTTGTCTCTAGCCTGCTCCTAAGGTCTCATGGCTTGGTTTGAAGTGATTTGGCTTCATTTGGTTAAAATGGGGGTTAGGTTAGGTTGGGTTGACCAATTATTCAAATTGGGTCAAACCAAGGCTTGGGTAAGATTCATATGATGATTTGAGATATTTTGGTTCAATTAATTTGGATTACTTTGGCTTTCATTTGAATTTGATACATTTAGATTCAAAAAGGTCAAATTGGCCAAGTTGAACAATTTGACCAAATTAGGTTGGGTTAAGTGTTGAGTCAAGTTCAATTGGTTGATTGAAAATGATTGTAAGCTTTGATTTAATTTAATTTAGAATTAAATTTGATTTTGGTCAATGTGACATTTTAAGTCAATTTGGGCTAGGTTTGGTCAAGTTTACTAATTGATCAACTTGGGCTCAATCATGACTTTGGTCAAGTTCAACAAGTGATTTGGAATGAACTTGAGCCATTGGTTGCAATCAATTTAGATTAAATCATGATTTGACTCATTTTGGCTTTTTAGGCCAATTTAGGTCAACTTAGGTTGAGTGGCCAATTAGGCTTGGTTTGGATCAATTGATGGCTTGGTCATATTCAATCATTAGTTATGAATGAGTTTGAGTCAATGGTTTCAACCAATTTGGAATATAGTGGGTTTTGGTTAGTTTAGATTTCATTTGGATTAAGGGTTGACTTGGTCAAAGGCTATGTTTGACTTGGTTTGACCCAATTTAAGGTGGTTCATCATCCTAGGATGATTGTTGGTCAAGTTGTGAGGTTTGGATGGGCTTAGTTCAATCCAATTTAGATTGGATTAGAACTTGGCTAAAAAAGGTCATTTAGGTAACTTTGGGTCAAGTGAGCCTAAATGGGTCAATTGGCTTGATCAACGCTTGATTCAAGTTTGGTTAGACCTACAAATGGATTTAGGATGAAAATATAAATCAATTGCAAGTGGTTTGGAGTCAAATGAATTTTGGTTCATATGATAATTTCAAGTCAAAAGGGTCAACATGGGTTTGACTTGGGTTGGACTTGGATTGCTTTGGTGATTGTAGTTTATGTTCATATTTGGGTAAGTGATTGAAAGGATAATTGAATCATGAATAAATTCATGAATTTTGAATTCATTTGGATATCATTTAGCCAAGTTCAAAAAATTGGCTAAAAGGGCTAAAGTTGGGAATTTGGTTGTTTGAATTTATATTTGTAAATATAAATGAAGATATAAATGGTTCATGAGAAAATTACTTGAGTTTAGAGTGATTTGAAAGCAAATTTGATTAAGCTTAGGGATGTAGGTTGAAAGGGCTAATTTGGGTTTTGATTTGGTTTGATTTATTTTGAATTGGTTTGAATGGTTTGAACATGGATGCCATTTATATTTGTGGATATAGATGAAGGAATGATTGATTTATAAAGAAATCAACCAAGTTTAGGTTTGGTTTGAAGGAGTTTTGGCTAAGTATATGAATGTAGTTCATATGACTTAGGAAAGGATTTTGAGGTTTGGATTTAATCATGGGTTTCAATCATTTGGTTTGATTTTGGATTCATGATCTTGAGTTTGAGTTTGAGTTTGAATTAGAATTAGAATTTGGTAATTGATAAAATCAATTGAATTGATTTGAAAGAAGGAAGCAGGGATAGGATTTAGGTTATAGGGTAGGCAAGTTCTCCTAACTCCTTAAGGCATAACTTATATATATGGCTAACTCTTCTAAGTCTCTAGGGTTAGGTTAAGCGTTCACCTAATCACTAGAAGTATCTTAAAACTATTGAACTCTTAGTGTATACAAGAGTCCTAGATCTATGGTGAGGAAGTTGAGAGCTCATTCCAAAAGTGAAGTCAATAATAATGAGAGAAGACAAAAGGATAGATATGGATTAAAAAGATCTTATAAAGATTGAGTTATGTTGGTGGGCAAGGTCTTGAAAGATGTATTGAAAGAAATAACCTTGATTCATGTTTGATCTAATTTTTGAATCGATGCTCCAATCACTCAATCCAATTCTAGACTACATTCTCATAGAATCAATTAGAACCATTCAAAATTAGTGGATAAACTAAAAAATAATTCCAATTTTTGATGAATCATGAATTGGATTCTAATATTGATCAATTTATGTTTTTTTCTTGATTTTGATTAGATGAATAAAAATAAAATATTATAGAAATACTTTGAATCTACATACTATCATTTGAAGTTGAATGTTTTATGAATTTAGAAAGAGTTGTTGAATGTCTTTTACATTCTAATCTAGTAATAGTGCTCCAAGTATTATTTTTTTTACAAATATTTATATATTTATATAAATATCTATACATAAAATAATCAAAATATTATGCACTTGAATTTTAATTTAAAATCATATTCAAAATATACAATAGTAAAGTATTTTAATTTTGAAAATTGTATATTAAATTAGTAAATATGAATAGTAAATCTTTATTATATCACTTGAATCATATTAAATTTATTTAAATATTTATTATATCATTCAATTTAACTTTGGTTCGCCTAGTTTAACCTTTAAACTTCAAGCTCTCTCCTTCTTGTTTGGTCTAAGTTTCAAAATATTGAAAATAATTGTGGAAGATTTATAGCTCAAGCTATGACTATAATTCATTTATAATAATCTTTCAAACAAACCTTATCATAAATAATTTATATTTATTACATGTGTATGAAGGGATGCCAAGATAAAAATTTAATGTAAAATTAGATGATGAGGATTAGGCTATATCATTTTTATGCTATTTAGTTTGCTTTTTATGGTGTTCTAATTTGGAGTTGTATAGACACTACACAGATCTTAGAAGGGTACTTATTGAAGTGATTCAATGATATTAAGGTATGATGTACCATCTTGAAAGATGAAAATTCCACTCTATAGTCTAATCACCTAATAAGAACTTCTAAAGTAGATGGGTCTCTTATATAGAGATATTTCCCACTTTACATGGAGAAGTAAAGTAAGGTTTATTTTATGTCGGTTCTTTAGCTCTCTAGAAGCAAGCTTTCATAGTTAATTACATCTTACAAAATAAGAAATTTTTAAGAATACTCTAAATTAAAGTAATAATAAGTATCTCTAAAGATTTTAAACTTAGACTATTAAAGGATTAGGTATTCATGGAAATTAAATGGGAGAGTTCAAGTAAGAAGACTTATTTATGGATTTCAAAGGAGGATAAGTAGGGAGCACTCATGATACTAAGAAGTCTAGTGAGTACCCCAACCCTATAGTGAGGCTTTACATATTTGTAAGAGAGAATTTAATCTTTATTTAAGCTGGAATCTTATTTGAATGATTATAGTCCATCAACACAAGATTGTGAAAATCCCAAGAGGTGAGGACTTATACTCATAGCCCAAAGGAAACAAGTAGCCTCAGAACCTAAATCTAAGATGCTTTAGCACAAGCTAAAAGCATGACCTAAGTCTAACCATAAAAATGGGACATAAGGGTTTACCTCCACAATGAGTATAAACACATCCCGACTCTTTTGGGCTTACAACTACATGGAGTGTCCACCAGCTAACACCTCATACACTTTAAAACTAAATACAAGATAGCTAGGCTGTTATTTAATTAAGAAAAAAATTAGAGTCCTAAACTTACACCCTAAGAGACTAGATCATGACTGGCATGAAAAACATGACTTAAACTAATGCACAAATTTAAAATCTTTTACACCATTTTGACACATTCATTTTGGACTAAGGCTTGGAATAATTATGCCTATATGCATGATGAAATAGAGTTGTGGGCTAAATCAAGCGGAGGAGGTGTTCTCACTATTATCAAAGTTCAAATGTATCCCATCAAAGAATGGAGACCCTCCCTATTCAAGAGTGAATCAATATGGTATGTATGATGTGATGCTAAATCTTTTATTTATATTGATTATGAGCCTAGGCTTTAAGATGAGGTTGTGAGTTGTATTAAAATTTAGTTGTAAGTTATTTAGTTGGGGTAGAAAATTTAATTTTTATTCTAAATAGCTTACCATATCCAAGCCACACATCAAATCATCACACTTTAAGAAACATATAAAAAATATGTCATTTCTATTACACAAACTAAACACAATAATCAAACATTTAAATTTTCATAAAAAAAAATAAGAGGCCGGTGCAGCCGAGTACCTCCGTACACTTTGAAAAAAAAAAAAATTGGGTAGCAGAGTTCTACCCTTATACAACTCAAATTATAAAAGAATATTACAATTATAATGAATGTTATGAATGTCTTCATTCTTTGCTTCTTTTTTTCCTTCTTTTCTTTTGGATTAGCTTACTCTAAGCTTCATAGGGCCTCCTAGGTCTTTACCTTCTAGCCACTGCTCATCCTAAATCTCATAGCACTAATCCTAATTCCTATTGCAAAAATTACTTGTTTATAGAAAATAAAATCTAATTACACCTGTAGATGTTAGCTAAACAAGCATACAAGTCAAGAAGTTATATTTCACATATTTAGACTTAGCACCATACACATGGGTAACCAAGCCCACATGTCTAACTAGATTATATGGGCATAAGCAACCTGCAAGTAAGAATATTTATATTTATTTATTATTATAATGGCCCCTTTAGCATAATCCTCTACAAAAATATCATTAGGCTATTAACGACCTAACATCCAATCTACACATAAAAAATCCAACATCTAAAATATTATATCATAAAATAAAATATAACACCATACAACATACCTAACCAAAAGGCTAGAATTAGTGGCTTAGTATTCTAATATGTGTGTCGAGGTTTAGTGTGGTATGTCTTTATCTAAGCTTTGAATGTATGATTGTTTAAGGTTTTAAATGTTTAAATTACACATTATAGGAGGTTTCACTTCAAATTATTGAAATGATTAGTTAATTTTAATTTGGATTTTTTTGTATCATTTAATGCCTACTTAACATCTATTTGTTATAAAGAGAGGAAAGAAGTTTGAACCCCTTCATCCCTATCCTAAGTTATTTTCTAAAGGTATGTTATTATGACTTTGGTTCCTTTAATGAATGGTTTATTAAACATTTTATTAAACCTAAGTTTGGGTTAGTCCTAAAGAATCTAATCCAAACATGAAAAGCATCTTAGGATTAATAAAATTGAATTACTATCACATAGATAATATTCCATTATTCTTTTTCATCATCAATAACATACACATATCTTTATTTTTACTACTCATGATATTTGATTTAATACACATATCTATACATGCAATATATTTTTATATTTTTGCACAATTGATGATTTTTAATGCATGTATTTTAGTAGAAAATAAAGATTTCATCCCTTAGTTAAGCATATGTACACATGTATTAAAGAGTTAAGCAGGTATGTGTCGTTGTTAAATAAGGGAAGTGAGATTATCTAAGATCTCATTGGGGCTACTTAAAGCCTCATATTCCCAGGATGTCCTGACTATATACTTGCTAACTTAAATACCTGTAAACATATACACAAACATAGGAATGAAAATCATGAAAAGATTGTATAATAATAAATCATTTATTCATGTAAAGGAATGTTCTATCTCAAATTATAGCCCATGCACACACATGAATGAAATTATAAGTATGTGCCATTGTTAAACCAAGGAATTGAAATTATCTAAGACCTCCTTGGGGCAACTTAAAGCTTTGTATTCTGGGATATCCATACTATATACTTTAACTCTAAACATATGTAAACTATACATGAATCATGAAAATAGAACAATCCTTTAACATGTCTAAGTTATAAGTAAATGTAAATTTCATTGAATTTTATAGCCAACATTAACTTAGATTTTTATCATTATTTATAACTTTAAAAATAATTTGGGATTTATTAGTATAATAGACACACCATACAATAATATTTATCCAACACATGCAATTTAGATATAACCATATTCTTTTGATTCTTTTTAAAACATGAATATATGACACAAATGGCATGCAAATTTATAATGATTGAAAAGAAATAACTAAACATTGCCACATAATACATTCGATTATATTAATTTCTAAGGACAATCAAGTCAAATAAAACTCTTCAAGAGTAACCAAAGTTTTTATGAAATTTAATTTTTGGTGTTTGAATTGTTAAAAACTTAAAGAGGAGAAAAGACACTTAGTGTTAGCCCTATCCCACATTGGTGACTTAATACATTTAAGGAAAGTAATTAAGTAAGTTTTATGAATTGATTAGGTTCAAGTCATTAAGCAATCAGTTTAATTACCCTTTCATAAGCTTCTTTAATTTAATTAACTACTTAATCATGAGCCTCCAATAATATGCTTATGAGAAATTAAAATTTTGCAATGAACCTGAAAGAAACTAATGTAATTAGGCTCATGTTTAAGATTTAATTAGATTAATGAATGAAAGAATCTAAATTAAGTACTCATATGATTTTTCCACACCAATGGGTCAACCATAAATTTCTTAATGAATTTTTCTCCCATGAATTATATTTTAATTATCTAAAATAATCATTAGTTTAATTTGATTTTATCTTATCATTAACTTCTTAATTAATCCCCAATTATTACTTGTGTTAATTAACCCTTCTATGAAAATGCATTAAGAAAAATAATTAGGAACGAGGTCATAATTTTTTGCCTCACCAATTTATAGTGATTAATTATCATTAATCATTTAATTTTTACTATTTTGCAATTTTAACAAATGTTAAATTGATTACTAAGGATAATTAGGATTTAAAATTTTAAATTCCTTAAATTACATTGCCAGTAATTCTAAAAAAATTATGAGAGGTAGAGGACATCCCATGAGATCATCTAACAAAATTTAGAATCAGTTGGCCAAGAAATTAATCTTTAATTAAAGTAATTAGCCTATGCCTCAAACCTTAATTAACACTATTCACTAAGTAAAATTAGAAATTTTATTTTTCTTAAATTCTCCTCTTTCTAACATTTTCAAAATGGGTTTATTTTGGTTTTTTGGATTTTTTTCTTAAATTCTCCTCTTTCTAACATTTTCAAAATGGGTTTATTTGGTTTTTGGATTTTTTTTATATTTAGTTATTTTTTTGAAGTTCTTGCCATTTAATTACACTTTTAATGCCTAATTAACCACTTAAGCAGCCGACTGATGCAGTAGTGCTTTCCATGTGATGTCATGATATTATTTAAAACATCCAACGCGGCGAAGACTCAACGGTGGTTGACGCGGTTTCGTCCCAACCGTCTGATCTCGGATCGGACGGTCGAGATTAATCCCGTGATTTTGAAGGAATTAAATAAAAAATTATAGCAATTAATCACGACCATCCATTCTAATCATGTGAAATAGACAGTCGATGATCCGTCATCCCCGAGCACCGGAAGACAGACATCGTCCGCCTTCTGTCGCTCGATCCGAGCTCGTTCGACAGTGAAATCGACTTCAAAACATTTAAGGAGAAAATCTAAAGGGATCCTATGGTGGAAATCACATGAAATCATACTTTACTTCAAAAAAGACCAACACTTATGGAGAAAACTATTGCGATTTTTATCTCATCGAGCTAAAGACTAGTATGCCGATAGATAGCTTCATCTTGAAGAGAAGAAGCCCAGTTGATAAGATCATGAGCTACCTCCTAGCCGATCACTCTGTGGACCAAACTCTATCATAAAACTCATTAGAATTAGTCTATGGATGCCTTTTGATGATCGAATCATTCAGGAAATGATTCATTTTGACTCGTTGGAGTAAGGTGAAGGTGTAAGAAGAGTTATTTTGGATTTGGTGGAGTTTTAAGAAGTTTAGGTGGACGGGGATCTTGGGTTTTCTCAGGAGTTGGTCTCGTTAGTGGTGGAATGCACGAGGAGCTCGGGGGAAGGTCTCGAACTGTGCGGAATGCTCTGAGCAAGGTGTGTGTGAAGTTTGAATTCTTGGGGAGGAGTATACTCTCCTCTCCAGCTGAACCAAAGGCTAAGATTGGACATTTGGTAGTCGACCGTGGTAGTGGTTGGAGGTGGCGGGACCACCAGGTGGCGAGGATGAGAGGTTGAGAGTGGAATGACATGGGGTGTACAGGCTTTCTTAGGTGGACTAATAGGGTGCCATGGGTGAACTCTCCTCTCATGGCCAAAGGAACCCAGCCTGGTTAGATTGGGCAGGTCTACTTGTCCAAGTAGAGCCAAAGGTGACTGCCAAAGGGTAAGGGAGTGAATAACCCATCCAAATAGGGATTTTGTTCCATTTGGGTGGCTTGGTTCAATAAGTTTGACCCAAACCAAGTTTACCATGGGTTGGGTCCACTTAGGTAGGCTCATGGTAACCCAAGAATGAGTCATACCAAGTTTGGTTGGGTTTGGACTTAGTTTGGTTAGGTTTGGCTCAGTTTGACCCATATGAGTCAGTTTGTGTTCAGTTAGGTTAAGTTGATCAATTGATCAAATTATGTCAAACTAAGGATTTGGGTGAGTTCAATTGGTTTGATTCAATTTGGATTGGATTTGGATTTGGCTCACATAATTCAATTTGGGTCGATCTTGTTGACCAATTGACAAATTGGCCAAATTGCTTGGAATGAGTTAAGTTTAGGTTCAATTGATCCTTTGGGAATGATTGTAAGTGTTGGTTTGAATTGATTTGGATTAGATAATGATTTGATTCAATTGGAACCTTTTTGTTCAATTTGGGTTAAGTGGGTCAATTGGCTTGACCAAATTGTGCTTTGTGATTGTAGGGTGTTCAATGATCAATTTATGATTGATTAGAGGCATTGATTGCAATCATTTAGAGTTGGAATGAGATTTGGCCTAATTTTACCCTTTAAGTCAAATTAGGTCAACTAGGGTTAAAATGGCAAATTGGTTTAGTTTAATCCAATTGTTTGTAATTGGGCAATCAAAGATGATCAACAATCATTTTGGAAGGTATTAGATGAGTTAATTTAATCCAATTTTGATTGAATTGAAGTTTGAATCAAATTGGTCATTTAGGTCACATTGGGTCAAGTGAAACAATTGAGGTGTCAAGGTGTTGAAAAGGGTTCAATGATATAGAAGAATTGATTAGTGCCTTGATTGCAATTGATTTGGGCTTGATTGGGTTTTGGCTCATTTGGACTTTGGGTTAAATGGGCTAACTTAGGTTGATTGAATTCATTTGATAGGTTTGATTGCAAGTGGTGGAGGAGTTTGAAATGATATATTGAATGGTCGAGATGATTGAGAAAATCAAATTGGATTTAGTTTGCTTGAATGGGTTTGAGTTGGGTCTGTAGGATCATGGTGGAGTTAATTTAGGTTAAAGTCTAAGTCAATTTGGTTTGGAGCTTGGATAGAAAACAAATTCAAGTGTGGTTATTTGAATAGGCTTGAAGTTGGTTATGCTTCATTTATAAGAGTTTAGGTTTGGATGAGTGGACAAGCATAGGTCTTGGTTTAGGTCATAGGATAGGTGGAACCTATTTGTCCTAAGGCATATCTTGGGCTTAGGGTATGCCTCACAAGTCTTTAAGCCTGGGTTTAGTTTTCCCTTAGTCATTAAAAGTGTCCTTATGATTACCTCAAGGAGTTAGACAAAGAGACATATATAATTGTATTTATAATAAGGAGCAATACTAAGGCCGCAAATGAATTGAGTCGAGCCAAATATATGTATTCGAGTTCAAGCTTATTTATCATTATTGAACTCAAACTTCGAGCTTTTAGGATATTGTTCAAGCTTGAGATTGTTTATCATTATCAAGCTTGAGCTCAATTTGAGTTTGTTCACGAGCTCGATTCTACGTGGATTATCGATACTGTTAACAAACAACTCGTTTAATGAAATAAATGAGCTTTAATCAAGTTTGTTCGGAAGCAGCTTGTTGAGAAATATACATGAGTCATATCAATTAAAATTTATTAAACCTAAATAAATAAAAATTTAAACAATATTGTTCAAAAATAAGTCTTAATCGAGCTCCTTAACGAGCTTGTTCGTGAGATTTAAATGAATTTATCTGGTACTAAAAGTACATTGAATATATCATAAAGAGATAATAATAATGATTTTATACCAAAATAAAATTTCTAATTTAATATCCATGAACTTTCTTAAATTTGACATATTCACTTGGCATATTTAAAAATTGAAACTACTTTTACCATTCTCATTTGTGATTTAATGTGAGTGAATATTATCATAAGCTTTAAGATTTTTCTATCCAATTCTTAGAGCTCTAAATTTTACTTTAAGTTATCCTTAATTTTCTTCTTTTATGTCCATCATAATAATACATGCATTATTAAGAAATTTATTTCAATATAAGTACATCTATGTTACATTAGAGTAAATATATTCTTCTATATGATAGATCTCAAAAGTACAATATGATTAACAACATAATTTAGTAACCTAAAATTTTCAATATAAGTGTGCCAATAGTCTTAACTATTATCCTATCCTCTTAATCATAATTGAGTTCTACTCAATCTTAGTGGGGGTTATCCATTTTACTCTTATACAATGCATTTTTATCTCTTCTAAATGCATGATTGATAGGCAAGAATATCTGATGATAAGTAAACTATGAATTTTTATCATTAGTTTTCAAAGTAAATGCTCTTAATAACACTATGTAACATGGGCAAGTTAATTTTCTTTAGTGTTCTATGCTAATACCATACTATATATTGAAAATTTATCAATTGTACACATGAGTGCTACTTTCATTTAAAAATTTTACTCTCAAGAAATAGCATAGATGACAATACTTTCCTATAAGACTTTCAGCTCAACTTTTAATAATGGTAAGTACACATCTACTTCTTTTGCTTTGAAGTATATTAACAAAAAAAAAAGTGTGAAAAATATATAAGAAGTTATCATGTTTTTTTTTTTTAAATTTTTTGAGAGGGAGATTATAAGGATTGATTATTATTGATCAACATAATTATAATGATATGAGTTGGCTAGCCCTTAGTTCCCTTGACATTACTATCACTATTTTAAAAATAAATTTAATTTAATACAACTAAAACTTAATTAACAAACAATAAAATCTAATAAAATTCTATAAAAATTATAGATATATATATAATGAATAATAATAATAAGTAAAAAAATCATAAAATTTCACATTTTTATTAAAAACTTAAACATACATCACTCCATGGATTCACCAAACAATCATGAATATATAATTTCATAGATTTATTTTTAAATAAAAGTGATTTAAAATAATTCTTTATTCATGAGATCGATTATATTTATATATATATATATATATATATATATATATATATATATTTTAGAGAAATTTATTTAAAATGAAATTTTATTTTTACATTTAATTATTTATAATCAAATTTTGTTCTCACAATTGATATCATATCAGGCTTTAATAACAACTCTGCCATAAAATCGATATGATCGAATTATTTCATTTTTGAGAAATATTATATATATATATATATATATATATATATATATATATATATATATATATATATATATATATATATATATAAACTTAGATTTGTGAAATAAGCATATTTTCATTTATTTATTTTATCATGTAGTTATGAAATCAATAAATATCTCTGATATTAAGCATAATACTCCCAAATTGAAGAGCGATAAATATAAGGTAAGAAAAGAGAGAATTATTCATTTATCCTTCATTTATTGTGGATGAATATTAATTATACTATAGGGAAAGATGAACCACCTACAGTTACTAAGATCAATACTATTGAGGATATTGGTCTCCATGAATGATGAGAGCCATCTAATTCATTTATGTTCACAAAGATAACTATATTCAATGGTATTCGTGATTCAATCAATCAGTATACCAATGTCAGTGAGCTACTTAAGGGCAATTGATGTCAATAAAAGCTCTTGATAGTACCCTAATTTTAAAGTTCTCATCCTTGAAACTAACTAGAATAAAAGATGTGCGGGAGTGCATAATACACATGTGGGACATTACAACTCAACTTATGACCCTTGAGATTGATATGTATGAAATCTTTCAACTGCACTATGTTTTGAATACCCTTCTATAGCAATATAGTCGCTTCAAAATATCTTACAATAAACATAAAGATAAATAGTCAATTATTGAGCTTTTTAACCATGAGTATTCTAGAGAAAGAAAGGCTGCTCATGGAATTGAGTGATTGTGCTATGTGAGCTATAATAAAAAAAATTAATGGAGCCAAAAGAAAAGGGTAAAATAATAAACTAAAATAAAAAAATAATCTAAGTGTTGCTTATTAGATGAAGGGAATATGAAGAAGGATTGTATTAAATTCAAAAAATTGACCTAACCAAAAAAAGAAAATGATCTAATTTGTATATGAATCTAATATGATTGATGTTGTTTAGAATACTTGATGATTGATTCTAATTATACTATATTTGTAATACCTTGTAGGATATGCAAAACTTGAGCTTTAGTGGGAAGTGAGCTCTACTTCTAGAAAAATAAGATGCACTCACATAGGTTCTTGGAACATGCTATTTAATTCTTAGTTATAGTTTTATTTTAAAACTAGAAATACTTTTTTATATATCTAGATTTTCTAGGAACTTAATTTAATTTTTAGATTTATACATTTGGGATATTTCTATGAATGGTACCTTGTTATACTTTGTTAATCTAGATTATAAATCTAAACTTGTTTGGAATGGTACCTTGTCATATAGTCTATTCTATATTTATTTGTAAAATAATTCTACTTATGATGTGATGCATATTCAAATTATTAAAATAAGTGTTATAAATGAAAATGATATTTTTGTAATATAGGAGATTGAGATCTATCTCCATAAATAGAATCAAAAGATTAGTAAATGAATGAGTATTATGTACTTTAAATTTCACTCATTTTGATACTTGTATAAGTTGCATAAAGTGAAAGCAAACAAGCAAGTTAAAGAAAGGTGCCATATGGAGTACAAACATGCTAGAGATCATGTATACAAATATATGATGTTTAGATATGAATTTTCATGGTCCAAAATACTTCATCATCATTATTGGTGATCACTCACAATATATTTATCTTTACAATCTTCATAATAATATTAAGCATTAGGTCCCTTTGAAGTTTTAATGCTAGAAGTGGTAAAATAATGTGAAAAGCAAATCAAAATTGTGAGATCTGATAGAGGTGATGAGCATTATGATAAATACACTGAAGATGAACAGATAATTTATTTATTTATAAAGTCCCTTCAAGAAAATGGGATTTTTCCCTAATACACTTTATGTTGATCAAAATGGTATAGTTGAGAGAATCAAATATTGATATATATGGTGAGGAGAGATAGATTAGTAGCTCTAAATAATCTAATTTTTTGTGGATGAGCTCAAAACAACAAGGTACATATTGAATCTTGTTCTAACCATATTTACTCTAAACACCTTTTGCATTATGAAAAGATTAAAAAATTGAGTTTAAGACATAAGTGTGTATGGGGATGCTCCATGAAGTGAAACATTATAATCCATCAAAGAAAAAAATAGTTCCAAGAATTATTAGTAGGTATTTCATTGATATAAGCAGGAATTACAAATTTTACTATCCATCTAATAATACTAGATTGTGGAATCAAGAAATGTAAAATTTCTTGAAAATAACTTGATTAATGGGAGTGATTAATTACAAAGACTTGTTATTGAAAGAGAACATATAGATGTTTAACCATCCCTTTCAAGTGATAGGTTAATTGTTGTTCATAACACTCAAGTACAAATGAGTGCCCACCAATAGTAGACAAGATGCTAATAATGAACCAGTAGATCAAGTTGTTTATGAACAACTAAATTCACCAGAGGAGGCTATTAAAATAATAATTAGTTATTAAAGAGAAAGAAGATCCCTAATGATTATATTATGTATATACAATAATCGAACTACAATATTGGTTGAAATGATCTTGAAATTTTCTCACAAATCATGAGTTGCAAATAATTAACTTTATGGTATGATGCTATGAAAGATGGGATAAATTCCATGTCACATATTAAAATTTGGGATCTAGTTGAGTTGCCTAATGGTGCAAAAGCCATGGTTGTAAGTGGATCTTTAAGATGAAAAAAAAACTCATTAGGAAAAATAGAAAGATATAAAATAAGACTCATTGCAAAAGGATTCACTTAACAAGAAGAATTGATTACAATGAGACCTTTTTTGTATATAAGAAAGATTCTTTTAAGATTATTATGACAAGGTGTACATTTTGACTTAAGCTATAACAAATGGATGTGAAAATGACATTTCTCAATTAAGACTTAGAGTATGAGGTTTATATGAAACAATTAAAAAGATTCTTCTCTAATGAAGGTGAGAATTTTTTGCGTAAGTGTAAACAATTTATATATAGATTTAAACAAGCCTCACGACAATGACATTTAAAATTATATTATGTGATCTCAGCATTTAGATTTGTAGAGAATATCATTGATCAATGTATATACTAGAAGATTAATAAGAAAAAATTCTATTTTTTAATCCTATAAGTTGATGATATCTCATTTGCATCAAATGATAAAAATTTTTAGCATGAGATGAAACAATTTCTCTCTAAAACTTTTCATATGAAAGATATAGGTGATGTCTCTTATTTGATTAGCACTAAGATACATAGAGATAGATTGCAAGGTATTTTAGGGTTGTTCAAGAGACCTACATTAACAAAATTTTAGAGAATTATGATGAATAGTTGTTCACCAAGTGTAGCTCCCATTATATGGTGACAAATTTAGTTTAAGTCAATACCTAAAAATGACTTTGAAAAGGAAGAAATGAAATACATTCCATATGTATTAGCTATTAGATAATGTATGCTCATATTTGCACAAGACTTGACATATTATATGCAAGAAATACTATTGAGATATAAGATTAATAAAATATATATACTAGTAAACTGTGAAGAAGGAGGTGAGGTATCTTGAAGGCACTAATAAATACATGCTTATAAATAAACAGACTAATAATTTGGAGGTTGTTGTCTACTCTGATTATGTCTTTGTTGGATGTATTGATTCCCAAAAATCAACTTTTGGACATGTCTTTATGTTTGTTGGTGGAGTTGTGTCTTGGAAGAGTAATAAATAATTTGATTACTACCTAGTATGGAAGCAAAGTCACATCTTATTTTGAGGCTATATCACATGGTGCATGGTTCAAGAGTTTTATCTCTAGGATTAAACTTGTGATTATATCTAATCTACTAAATACAAATTGTGACAATTTAATTGATTTTTTTTTTTGAATGAGAATAATAAAATGACAGCCAAAGTGAGAACATCGATACTAAATACCTAGCTATAAGAGAACATATTAAGGAGAATACAATGGTAATTGAGTATGTAAGCACTAAATTGATGATAATTGATTTTTTGATTGAAGGCATGCCACCATAGAAGTTTAAATAACATGTAATATAGGTCAGGTTATTTTAACTAATTTCATCATATAATAAATCAATATTATTAATGAAACTCTAATAGTCTACAAATACTTGAATTTAGAGTTATAAAATTTTAATGATCTAAATATTATAATTGCTTGCGCTATGAAATTTTAATGGTTCAAAATACGTAATTGGTTGAAATGATAAATTTCTAATGGTTCAAATATTGTCATTTCGCATTATGAAATTCTAATAGGCCAAATGTTTATGATGTAATGACAATTTTTATGGACAACATTCATAAAGTGTAATACACACACACATATTTGTTCTCTGATATTATTAATGATGGTTTTCATATCACGTAAATATAGAAAGTAGAAACTAAATTCTTTTAATATTAAAACAAATATGGTTGGGAGATTTAAAAAATTGTTTGATATATTTATTTAATAAGTCATCCAAATAAGCAAAACTATAAATATGGTAATCATTAATGATTTGAATTTAACTTGACACTAATAAAATTTGTTTAATAAACCATTATTCTAAAAAAATGATGAAATGATGTTTAATTCTGAGAAATGTTGCTGGTTTTGAAAATTGTAATAAGTGTTGGTAGATCAAAGATTATACATAGAAAATTAGTTGTATTTTTATGTCGATATAAATGAAATCAAAGTAAAAGCAATCACAATATAGGAACACCAATTTTACATGAAAAACTCAAAAGTTGGAAAAAAATAAATCAAAGAAATCCATTATGGAAGAAAAATCAAGGAGAATAGGTCTCTTCATACTTTAGTCACTCTAGAGCGCTTCATTCCACTCTCACACATAAGAGAATTTGAAAAAGGTTCAAAAAAACTTTAAAAAAAATATTTAAATATGAAGTCTCCCAAGTTATAGTGCCACAATGCACATTAGGCTAGCATTACTTAAGCTTTTAGACTAGTTTGAGCATGATTGCTACTATAGTGTCGAGGCATTAGCTTCTTTGTCTTGAATCTTCGGTGCCCTAGTCCTAACTCTGCAGTGCTGTGGAGGTGTTGACTTCTTAGTCTTCTTGATACAAATCCGCGGATCCTAGCACCGTGGAGTTGTCCTTCTAGCACCAAGGTGCTGACTTCTTTGTCTTTGAAGTCAAGTCACTAACCTAGCATTAAAGCATCTACAACACAGATACTACACACTAGAAATTTTTTTCTCGAGGGTGTTGCCCTCGAACTCTGAGCTGGGGAGATACTTGCCCCTTGTAACCTCAGCGAGTTCACCGCTGAGCTCCACTAGCTCGAAGGATAGGGGCCTAAGTCAATAGTATATCTTTGGTTGATTGGTAAAATCAAACACCACAAAAATAACAATATGTTGATTATTTAAAAAGAGAAATAATAAAATAAAATACATAATATACATTAAAGACATGATCTTTTCTTAAATGGTTTCATCCCTATTACCTTTTAATTAATTTTTGAAATATTCTTTTTCATAGAAAATATCAAATGAAATAAGAGGATGAGAGTAAAAACTCTCCCTCTCTTATTTTCCATCTTCCGAAATTTTTTAAATATATATTTCATTTTTTTAGTCACTCGTTCAGATTAGAAGATCCTACATAAATTATAACGACAGTGAAACTCCATATCCTAATAAATATGTAAATTAAATTTCTATGTTTTAATAGACTATTTGCTATATAAATATTAATTAATGATTTTTAATGGTAATTCTCAGATTAATTAACTTAATTTTCTATTTTTTCTAACGATTTGAGATTAGGTTTTTGAAATTTTTCATTTTTAATTCATTTTTGATATGTTTCGCCTAAGATATTAAACTTGTTCTTTATTAATCAATGTGAATAAATTTTATCTTGCGTAATCTTAGGTCAATCTTTTTTTCTTCTAAATCCTTAAATAATAATATTTTTCTATCTATCTAATTAACACGTTTTCTACTCCATTGAATTGAAATCAACGAAATAAATAAAGAAAAAAAATCAAGCTAATAACATATAGAGATTGAATCATTAAAAAAATAGGTATAGACTCTCAAAATCTTCTATTAGATTCTCGATTATACATTCTAATTTGTGAGTATAATTATAACATTTATGATTAAGTATAATAATTATACTTAAAGAAGTGCTCGTATTAATCTTATGATCATGATTTTTCTAAAATAAATTTAGGAGAATAGATAGATGCTTCAATCATGACTTTCCTAAATTATGCATGTTGCATGTATATATATATGTCAAATATATATATATATATATCGACTTAAAATTGGTTGTTGATTATAATTTTCGGGTGTAAATTTTTGATTTTTCGGGTTACCCACCAACTCAAAATTGACTGATTTTGACCCACCAATTTGACCAAGAAATTGACTGATTTTACACCAAATTTGATATGATTATATATATATATATATATTTTTTGATATATATATATATATATATAAAATATATATATAAATAGATCATTCGGGTTGTGTCGGGTCAATCGGGTTGAAGTCAGGTTGAAGTTTTGGCCCGTTTAATAAACGGGTCGGGTTCGGGTCAAATATATTTGGGTCGGGTCAAATTCGGGTCAGATCCGAACTTGACCCATCGACCTAAATTAACACCCCTATATTTTTGTAATTCTTCAACCTTTTACAAAACTATTTTTAAAACCATCATCTATCCAAATTGGGGACCATAAGCAATAACTACATTTATATAATTCTCAATGATAATCATCTTAATAGTAATAGCTCTATCATTAATCCTATTAACATCAATAATTTTATCCTTTTGCTTTTATACACAACTATCTAAAACTCATTCCTATTGCTAAAATTTTCAATATATAATAATATATTACCTTTTCAGTATATACATAAACAAACAATACGAATTATTCTTCTTCTCCTAATCATTGTATTTATCATTTCTTTTTTGCCTCATCCAAAGACCTCAAATTTTATATAGTAAATCTAATATTAGATTTATACCCAATCATCTCTTGCTTACTTTGCATCATAATCAAGTTTTACTATTTTGCTTAAAGGTATTGTCTCGTCACAATCACCATATTCTAGTGCTTTACATAAGGGTGACATCCTAAAGATACCCCAATTTAAGTTGTGATTGATCAATTTTGAAGAATGTCCAATCAATGTCAAAAATTTAAATTTGAATTCATTTCATTAGATTTCATGTAAGTTTTATAACTAGCTATCAACTTGACATCAGTCATCAATCTTTCTAATCTAAGTTGTGTAAGTGCTAAATAATTATCCTGATTAATCATCTAATTGTATTGTTAATCACTAATTAGTGCAAACCAATTAGCTCATTTTCATTTTTAACTTATTAATTGATCCAAATAAGTTTGAATCAATCTTTATTTGATTAGTTTGTGAGTTATTTATCATAATTTCTTAATAATACAAATTTGCATATAATTTAATAATCATTGGTATAATTATAAGCAACAAAAAATTATTGAAGATTTAAACACATGGAGTAAGAGAAATCTATGTCACGATCTTTATTAGTGATATGGTGAGAAAGGGCCAACCTTTCTGAGCACAAGGTAAGAGAAAAGCCAAAAACTTATGTAAAGATTATTAAAAAAATTCTTTCTAATATATTATATATAATATTAAATTTTAAATCCTCTCTTTCTCTCATTTTCCATCCTCAATTATATATATATATATATATATATATATATATATATATATATATATATATATATATATATATATATATATATATATATATATATATATATATATATATATATATATATATATATATATATATATATATATATATATATCTTTTTGAGGCAAGCAATTTAATTTTAAATTATTGTATAATATTTCCAAGTTTTACAAAAAAACAGCATATAAATTAACCTCTTGCATTTTTTGTAGGCATGTAATCTTAACTCTTGTTATTTATTTTCTTAATTAGTGTGGAGACAAGCTTTTTCGAAGGTGCATTTGTTTAGAAAGCAAAGGAGATCCCACGTCAAGAACAATCAAAATGGTTAAAATTAAAAGCTAGAGGTCGTTGCTGGTTATTAAATTGAACTGGAGCCCTGTTGTATGTTAGAGATTAAAGACTCTCTCTCTCTCTCTCTCTCTCTCTGTATATATATATATATATATATATATATATATATATATATCTTCTCCACGTTGTACCACCTGTAAAAAACTTAACAAAAGAATAGGACACATCTCATTAGAACTGGTATCTTCTGCTTTATCCTTTATATATTACTTATCCTATATATATATATATATATATATATATATATATATATATATATATATATATATATATATATATATATATATAATTCTTATATATTTACATATTTAACACCTAAAATTAGATATTTATTTATCTAACATATTCCTCTACTTTAAAAGATTCATTTTACTTTTAAGAAGTAAGTGATGATTATATATATATATATATTATTGGTTTTAGACAAAAAACACACGACTCTTAATAAGTATTGAGAAGATTTGTCGAGTTTGAAATCGATATAGGGATTTAATTACACAATCAAATGATGGATTAAAATTTTTTTTTTTAAAAGCATGATCAATAAGTTTAACCAACCAAATGATCTTTATTTGTCAGATTTAGAATAAATAAAATATTTATGTAAGAATTTTAATACTTTATTGTTGTTTGTTGGTAAAAAGTAAATACAGAAAACTATTTTTTTGTTAATTGTAAGTAAACTTTGATTCTTAATACTTTATTATATATAATTATGAATTTATTCACTAATTAATGTTCAATTAAAAATAAATATATATTAAAATACAAATAAATTATAAATAAAAGTTTTTCTTGATTAAAAATAAATAAAATCAAATACAAATATAATGTATTTGAATATTTAATTATTAATAATTAATTTACAAATTTTCTAAGATATTAATTATTAGTGTTATAAATAAATAAAATTTGAATATTATCATTTTATATTAACATAATGACCCAAATTTAATATATATATATATATATATATATATATATATATATATATATATATATATTTATTACTATATTAAACATTAATTAATTAATAGGAATTTTATTAAATAATTTTTTTTTAATAAATAGTTTACTCATTAATTATTTTTTTTGCTAAATAAATTAAAATTTAATAATTATTTTAATTTTTTTTATTTGGTAAATTATTTATCATTAATTTGAATAAATATAATTATATTTATTAAATTATAATTCTTATAAAAAAAATCAATCGAAAAAAATTTTTTTTTTTCCACGCCGTTTCTTAAGCGTAAGAAAAAAAAATTTTTTTTTTTATGTAACCAAATAACTCATTTTAGCATATTTCAAAGTCACGCAAAATATTTAAGGGGATATTTCAATTCAAATAAATGTAAACATTTACTGAACCAAATATTTTTCCAAAAATGATCTATTTACTCATAACCAAACAAATGATCCCTAAGTGAATTCCTTTCTATTTTCCTATCATTTTGAAAGTACCAAAAAAAAAAAAAAACTTCAATATGTATAGAAAAAGAAAAATCTCATTTCTTCTCATTTTAAACTCTCAATAAAAAAAGTTTGCTTCTTTCTAATTCATTTATTTTCACCTTAAATTTTACTCCCAATTTATAAATGCTTATCTGCTATTAAATCCTACCGAGGTTTTGCATTTATCTTGGTTCAACCCAAATCAAATCTTTTTAAACAGCATCTTTAGTACTGGTTACCTTTAGCTTACTATTTTCTCAGTAAAGGTTTGTGAATCCTGCCTAGTAAGAAACTTTCTTTACTTTTTTATTCTTCAAGGGATATAACTTCATAAATACTTTCAACAGTTTATTTGGTAGTTTGTTCTCTACAAAGATCTTTAAGGGTGAGAAATCATCCAGCCAAACTTACCACCAAAAAGCAATAGTTCTTCCAATGCCACATCAACTTTTTTATAAATAATCATCCCACTGAACTTCAAATATACTGCAACAATCTCTAACCATATTATAAATTTTCTCACAACTAGTAAATCAAATAATCAGATCATTGCCTATAAATTATAACTGATGAAGTGATAGCCATTAACCAGTGTCCATAGAGTTTCTTTTAGAGAAAATCTTATGGTTTTTATGAGAAGTTAGTGTAGAAAATGGCGATGCTCACCTGATAAGACGGGTTGGATGCCATTGAGGATGATGGTGATGGCCAGCAACGGGGAGAGATCTGAGACTGCATTCGCCACTGTTTTGCCCTCAGTGAAAATGTAGCTGATGTAGTCACGGCCAATAAGTATGACTATCGCAATAATAGTCGACACAATGAAGGACATCATTGTGACCACCACTACTGAAAATGCAGCAGACTTTGGATTTCCAGCTCCCAGTTCATTGCTCACACGAACACTCATTATTACAGCATTACACATATATTTTTGGCACCAATAAATCATATTTATAAGAGCATGCATTGTGCTCTAAACACTGTGCAAATAGATTGTTTGAGTGTCAAGACAGGATCTCTCTATGAGGGTTATGTGCACTTTCAGATTTCTGCAAGAAAAAAATAAGGCCTCCATTGGTAATGTGGTCGTTTTTTTTAATAATTTGGAGAGAAAACTACCATAAATTAATCTGGAAATATGCCACAAAAAAAAATTATATTACATATGTGCACTTTCTTCATGCTTCATGACTAAGGTCAACACTTGGCGACTTAGGCATATTTGCGAAGCTCTCAATCGAGGGGACCTGCAGTCCTACACATGATTATATTTTAATATGATATTAAAGGTTAGAATGTTATATATGTAAACCCCAATTTATATATATATATAGACAAAATTTTTAAAATAGGCTTAGTCCTAATCGTAATAACGTAATTAGCAATTTAGGCATAAAATTTTTTTTTTAGCAAAATAGGTCTAGTTGTCCGTTCAACGACGACCATAATACGCAATCACAAGAAGTCAATCATCCGCTCAATCGACGTTTTTTTTTTTTTTAAATTTTTATTTTAAAAGCGCTTTTGTATTTTGCTCATATCGAGTCATAAATCTTGAATCACAAACTTGGTATCGTTGGAATCATAACGAAATTTTATACAACTTTTATGTTGGTCTAAATTTAAGATTGTGGATATTGCATTGTTTCATAATGCCAAAAATCCGCCGTGAAATTTCGAGTCGTCAGATTTTGCATATCATACGTATCGGAATCTAGAGAAATTAGTATCTTTGAAATTATAGCAAAATTTTCTACAACTTTCATGATGGTTGAAATTTATGATTGTGACCCCATACACAACAGTTCTCTTATTACAAGTATTTTTTTAAATATATATTTTTTTGTTAATTATAGTACAATTATTACTTTTCAACATTATCAGATTATTCTTATTGAGGTATTTGATTCTACTATAATTTTTGTTGAAATTATAAATTTGATAAAATCAAAATTTAAATAATTTTATTTTTTATTTTAGAAATATTTAACTAAAAAATTGTATTAAGATTCATACTTAGTTGGATAGTTTCTTTGGTTTATATAAAATTGATTAAACTCAATTTCATAATTTTATTAAAAACAGTAATTATATTGGATAAGATGATGGAGAGTTTTGGATAAATTTATTTGTTAATTATATTGGATAAGATGGATGATGTTATAATAACGTAAACAATTAATCTTTAAGAAATTTTTAAGAATAGTTCAAATAGTTTCACATTATTCACATTGTTATCTTTAAAGAGATTAAAATATATTTTTTTAATTAATCATGCCATAATTAGCATTTACAAGAAAGAAAGCTCAGATAATTATATTAACAGTTAATATATAAAAAATTAGAATAATTGTGCTATAATTAACAAAAAAATGTTAAAAATAATAATTGTAATAAGAGAACTGCTGTGCATTGGTTCACAATTGTTAATTTCAACCAACATGAAAGTTGTTGAAAATGTTATTACGATTTCAACGATACCAAGCTAGATTCGATATATCGTATGACTCACACGCAAAATAATGACGCTAAATTTCACGCCAAGTTCATTCGAAAAACTCCTCGCGGGCCACAATCTAAATTTTGACCAACATAAAAGTTGTAGAAAATTTTGTGATTCCAACGATACCAAGTTAAAGATTCACACCGATGACTCGATATGTAAAATATAAAAGCTGCCTTTTTTTTTTTTTTTTTAAAAAAAACCATTTTGCTAAAAAAAATTTTTCGTGCCTAAACTACTACTATTAGCTAAATATATATATATATATATATATATATATATATATATATATATATATATATATATATATATATATATATATATATATATAGATAGATAGATTTGAGCATTAACGTAAGTCTGAACTGTTGTATGTCATGAGCATCATGATTATGGAATGCTTGTGTTATTTTCCTTAACCACTTTCAATAATAAAAGAGACTGATATCATCAGGTTTGGTAAGGACTAAGGAGTAAGGACATTATCTTATTCCTTGTATTTAAATACATTAAGGACATTTCCTTAAATACCTAAATCTTTAACATATTAAATGAAATACATATCTTTTTATGTGTTTATTTTGACTAATAAAACTAAAATATTATTAGAATAAATATCAAAATTTAAAAGTTAGATATATAAATACATGAAAAATGCGTGGTGGTATGTGTAAATTCTCCAAAATGTTTAAGTAAAAAACTTGGGATATTAAGAAATGGTATATCGTCGAAAATAAGTTGCCAAGAATGTTATAAATTAATCATAAAATTTTATTTGATTATTATAACATTATTTAAAAATATAATAAAGCCTTCTTCCGAATATTCGTTTGTAGAAGAGCTAAAGCTGAAAGTTTTTAAAAAATAATTCCATTTTAATTCTGTCCTATCAGCTTGCATATATAGGTCATATGTCGATCGCTCAGAATATATAGCAATCCTTACGTGTATTCGTCCTCTAAAATAATTGTTTTTTTTTCCGTCCAAACAAACTTCCAAAAAAATGGTGGCTTAGTTGGGATTATTTTTGTTTTTTATGTTCTTTTAAGAATATATTTATATAGTGTCATTTTTAAATTTTACTATAATTTAATTTCCTATTTATTATCTATCACATAATTCATCACCATTAGCAAAACCTCAACTGTGGGATTAAGAGTGTTTGAGATAACGTAGCGATGTGAAAATGTAGTGCTATTGAAGAAGTTGGTGTGTATTACAAAATTTATTTATTTTTAAAAAGTTAAAGCACACTTTTTAGCAGTCACTGTACTCTATCATATTATATTAAGAAAATATAACTTTCCCATCACAACTTTAAAATGTAGTTTCTCAAATACCACCTAACCGCAGGCAGAAAGTTATTCTAAAAACACAACGTAAAATATTATTGTCTCTGAATTTCATTTTTGATTTGTTCTTATTGAGTATTGTCTAAAATATTAGGCTTATTCTTTTTAAATCATTTTGAATAACATTAATCTTAGGTTTTATTGCCTGCCAAAATATTCTAGACATAAAAGATAATATGTTTAAGGTCAACTTTGTATAAAGATCCATCACATATATAGATGAGCGAAGAGTTATATAGGACATGAAAGTTTTTACATGGAAAATCTAAAAATAGGGGAAAATTCATAAGGCCTTGGCGAGCTAAAATAATATTACAAATTATGCCCTTCCTTACAACTAGGGAAAGTGGCAATACAAGAATAAATTATAAACAATAGACTGTAATATATGTGATCACATGAGTTGGAAATATGTGTACTTTTAGGTTATGATGTGTGTCAATAACATACATTGACCAAAGCAATGACGTATGTCAACATTATGTATCGATCATATAAGCAATGACTTGCATCAATATTGTTAGCAATGATGACTATTGAAGTCAACAAATAATGTTGTAGCTGATGACGTGTTCAAGATAATGTTGCTTGGCATTATGACTATTATCGTGATGGTGGTAAAGAGGTGACAATTAGTTGATAGTAGTCAGACGACCATAGTTATGTATTGAAGTAAGCAACTTGATTTAGTGTAAATCTAATTTATGTTTAATACATCATTAGAAAATTTCTTTAATTAGTATAAATCTTGAAGCAATGTTTGATTGAAAATTTTTTAAATTAAATTTAAATAATTTGAATTCTAATATTAATAAATTTATAGTTAAACTAAACATTTTAACAAGATGAATCTAACAAGTCCAAAAAATGATAAGATCTATATTAAATTAATAACTCGAATCAAACACTTGAAGTGTAATAAAAAACTTTTGAATATTAGTTAAATTAGAAATCTAAACTAACTAATCCAATAAGTCTGTGGTCACTCAATTTAATGATCCTTAAAGCGCTAATGTTGAATGTGCAGGAATGAACGTCATCCAATGGAGTATTTTAGAACTTTAACTAAATTAGGCAAAAAAATCACTCTAAAAAATTATAAATAATGCTTCATTCATCAAATGATCAAGGCTAAATTAGAAATTAAAGGGAACATAGAGAACTAAAGAACTCTATAGCTCTACTCAACAACTAATATTGACAATCATTATTATTTAATTATCATCATCTGATTGCAATCTATCATTCATCATTGCTTCTCCATCATCACAAGATTATCATTACTTAATGATGACCACCACTAGCAATCATCATCATCATCATCATCTGATCACTATCATCCAACCATCATTTCTCAACCTATCATCATCCAAACATAGTTGTTGACCTCATTTTTGGAAGGGATAACACTTCTTCCAAAGGCATTCATTAGGACACCTTGTCCTAATCCAAAATTAAAAAGCCTTTTAACAAAGTACCTAGGTCATTACATTTAGTGATCTAGTGCACTTTCTTTGGATTAATCTAACTTAATGGGTTTAGTTAGATTCAATCCAAATAAACCTAAACATACATAATTAATTAAGCTTAGGTTAGGGTCTAATTAGGGAAGTAAACCTAGTTATCTCAATCAAGCTTATTACCACATAAACAAATTAAAATTAAACTAAAAAATCCAAATTAAATGAAATCAGAAACATAAAATTAAATGAATCCAAATCCAATTCAAAAGTCAAAGGTTGGCCAAACTTTGTACATGAGTTTGACTTATGTGGGTCCCACCAAGTAAAGGTCAACCAACCAAATTTAACCAAATAAAATCATTCCAAATGGATGGAATGATAATAGGAACACACCTAAACATAAATCAATCCATCATTGTATTCAATTTGGCCAATTGGTCATGTAACCCAAATGTGCCTAAACTTAACCCATTAAACCCAACTTGGGTCAAATGAGTTCAAAATAAAATAAAATTGGAATTATTTAATCCAATGCATTCCAAATTGCTTGGATTAACCCAATGAAAAATTAAACACATTATAATTAATCCAAATAAACTATTTAACATAATTAAAACCAATCCAAATTCAATGATATTAAATGGACTAAACCTAGATCAAATACATCATAAACCTTAAAGTCTTTGAAACACTTTTATCCTAAGGTCCATTAATGATGAAATGTACACATGTTCAACATTGAACCAAGGTTAATTCATTAGTTGGAATGACCTAAATTAAGCTAATGCAAAGGATAGTTAAGCACCTTAATCTTAAAATTTTCAATCCTCTCTTCTATCAATCCATCCAAGATATTAATCAAACATTCTTAGACTTTTCTAATGAGGATTCTCAACCTCAATCAAGTCATTTAATCACTCCCTACATAAATCTAAACTGAAAGAGTCCAAGTCTAGTCAAATGGATGACTAGCCAAATTCCTTTTGCATAACTTAATTCCTCCTCCACCTCTTCATCTTAGACAGGTGTAGGATGGCTAAGGGACATGGTGTCTAACTTCCAAAGACTGTGGTTAGCTTAGCTGACCAAGAAGAGGGAAGATATAAAGAGAGACCTCACGACCAAGAGCCATTACAAGCATAGAGCAACCCCCAAGCGAAATAACATTCCCATCACCTTCACCACTTCAAACGAAGTTGAAACGAACTTTCCCCCACTTCCCTCGCCGCGAGGAGGCCTGAGAATGACCAACGCCGCCAGAATTCAAACGACCAATGGTTTTTGAAGAAAGTTTAATCTCAAGTGAGATCAAATTGCTTAGATCCCTTTAATTGCATTCACTGATGGTTTTGCAATCGAAAGTGTGTGATTTCAATATCCATATGGTTGTAAATCATGAAAATGACAGCTCTCTCGGCGTTGGGGACATAACCTCTTCCATTCCTTTTAAAAGGAACGGACGGATGAGATTTAGTCGGATCTTTGATTAAACCCCTTAAGGAATCGCAGAATTGATCGGGACCGTCTGATCTTCGATCAGACGATCAATGATCATCCCATGTGGCACCTCTTTTGACAGGGATGCCATGCGACATCCACACGGTCTACTATGCCACGCCACGTGGCGGCGGCGCCACGGCAATGCCACGTCGGCCCACAATCTTAAAATGGGTAATTCCTTATTTAATTAATTAAAAAACAATTAAAAATCATAGAAACTTCAAAAATTAATAAAATAAATGAATCCAAAAATTATAAACTTGAGCTCTATGGATTCATCCTAATGAGAGAAATTCAAGAAAATTAAAATCCCCAAAATTAATTTGGGTATTTTTACTTTAATTTAGGTTTGAATGTAAACCTTCAAACCTTAATTACTCTAAAATTAATAATCTAATACAAATGTAACTTTGGGAGATTAAAACTGATATTAAGACACCATCATGTAAAGTTTTCATAATTTATTAATCAATGAATCCTAATATTGGAAATTTTAAACCCTAAACCTTAATTTTCATGAAATTAATTATTAATTAATGAAATAAATTATGGAAATTAATCAAAAATGATTTTTAACATCTTAATATAATCTAATGATCAGAAATAAACTATTAATACTCATGAGAACATAATAATTCATAAAATCGTTTAATTAGGCTATTTATTGAATTGATTAATTCAATTAATCATCTCGAACTTAAATAAAATGTAATAAATCAATCAGAGCATAAAAAATTATGACTAGACCCTCTTTTGATATATATGCGAGAGGGGTTTCAAGGAAAGATAAAACCCTTAAATAATTCTCATTAAATTAAGCCTAATTTAGATTTTAATTAAATAGTTAAAACTTTAATTACACCTTAATCACATTTTTGATCAAACTAAAACTTTAGGAAAATTAAATAGGTAAAAAATCCCACTTGCCATAAAAATTTCAGATTCTTTTGACCTCTGGATTGGGAGTATTTAAATTTCTAAGCCTCTAGGTCAATTTAGAAGACAATATTAAATCAAAAAATCAATAGAAATTATAAAATTCATAATACGAATTTAAAACACTGCAGTTTATATCAAAACACTTAAATAAAATATATAAGTCAACTGAAAATGAAAGAATTTAAATATCCCTCAATTAAAAATCAGAACTAAAGAAAATAGGAAACTTAAATCATATTTCATTATGATTAATCTCTAAATTTAGATGATTTGATAAACATAAATATAGAAAGACCATTGATTTCTGAAATATGTAAAATATCAATACATAAATACATTAATATCATTTGCAAAAAAAAAAAAAAAAAGAATAGTATAAATGAGAACATAAAAAGGTTAAATATAATTAGGCACATAAACTAGAGTGAATTAAAATTTCAAAATGACAAAGTAACAAAGCATATTTTAGTCAATCAAGTCATATAATAAATCTACATTAAGATAAAATGTTTTTTTTCGAAAAGACATAAAGATCATTCTTTTTTTAAATTAATTAAGATAAATGGAATCCTTTCATAATGTTTACAAATTAAAACTATTAATGAAACATAATTTTGGAAGTATTAAATATAACAACTTAGAACTATTCCATAATGAAATAATCATTAATATGAATAAATTATAAAAGTGGAATGTAATAATTGAATAATCTTAAATACAATAAATCAAATATAACAATATTTAGGTTAATGAATATTAATGAAAATAAACAAATGAAATTAACTTCAAAAGTTTTATATTAATGAAAATCATATTAACTTAACTTGAATAAAGAAAATGCCTACATTTAAATTTTACCCAAAATCAAACATAGTAAAGTTAATGAACAAACATAAATATTAAATCAAACATAAATTCAATACAAATAAAGTTAATGAACAAACATAAATATTAAATCAAACATAAATTCAATACAAATAAAAGTCATCATAATCAACTAAGTAAATATCTCAAACTAAAATAATAAGTGATTAATATCAATATCACAACCTTAAACCAAAGAAATAAAAAAATGATCAAATTATAATGATAGATGGAATAACTTAATCCAAACCAAAATCATAAAATACCTAAATAGAGAAACATAAAATGAAATGAAATAAACAAAATCAAGTCAAACCCTCTAAATTCAAGTTCAAATCAAAATACTTAGGATTTTAGTTAGATCATTAGGATGAATCTTTACCTTAGAATAAAGATATCATCCTATTATGATTTAGGGCATTGAATGGAATGGGCTTTATTTAAAATGAAACCTATTTTATTCTTCACTCTTGAAAACTTAATTTAAATTTTAAACATAATAAAATGTACCTAAAATGAATGTAAATTATTAGATAATTTGAATTGAAATTATCCAAAGGTAAATAAACCAACATTCAAAACCAAGGAAATAAAAATTAAATCATAAAGCTTAGTAATGTCTTGCCACACAAACTCTTTTCTTCACACACTAGAATTAAGTCGGATCCTAGAATTAGGTTAGACTGATTTTATGTGATTTCTGTGATTATATGATGAGAATTATTTTTATTATTTTGTGGTGTCTTGATTAGATTTAGATTGATTTGTCGATAATTTGAATGGTAGGATGTTATTTCTAAAAGTAATATTATTTTTTGCATGGGATTGTGTTAAAGAGATTGTTGTCATAAATAAAAATTATAGAATTATTCTTTGCTTGCAAGTGCTTAAAAGTCTCTTAACATAGTCCATAGGACAGGTGGGCTTGGCAAGTAACTAATGCTAAGCCCGTATGCTTGAAAAATATAACTATTATGTGCTATTTATATTTACTGATATTTGTTTTGCAGGGCTTAGAATTTATTTTTGAATTTAAAAAAGTAAATTTGAGCTTAGAATTAGGTTAAGATCTAGAGGGTTTAGGAATCCTATCAGGAGATGGTGCAAAGGTCCTCTGTGATGCCCAATGGAGGTCCCTGAAGAAGGAGACAATCATGGAGAGAAGACCCATAGATCTAGGCTTGTAGTTCTAAGCGGGGCTGTATAAGGGCAGAGCTCGGTTGCCCATTTTTCTTTTCTCTGGGGTGTACAACGGTACTCAGCTGCATTGGCCTGTTTTTATAAATTTAAATTGGCTTGCTTTATTTTAGGTGTGCAATAGAGTCAACCTATTTTTCTAGATTTATTTTTGTGTTGTGTTTTTTTGTGATGAATGTCTGGACATAAGCTCATAAAAAAAAAAAATTTTCTACCCAATTAAATTTAATCAATTCAAACATAAAAATAAATGTAATTCAAAATTGAATATAAATAAAGCCCAAGAAAATAATTTAAAATCAATTAGAAACCAATTAGCTTTTGGAAATCATGCAATCATATTATTCTAATCCATGAATTGGGAAACTTCTTCCATTGCACATAAGGGACATTTGACATGTGAGGATGACCACATTCTTGGGGAAGTCTGTCTTCTATTTATTGATTTGGCCCATGACTCTCTTTCTAATTACATACCATGTTGGCATAACTTGCAAACCCATGATTTAAAATAATTATTGAGTCAAAATTTATAAAATTTTGAAAACTGTGCATTAGTTAGATACATTGCATACTCTATATTATCTTAGAGATTAAGGAGTGAGACTAGGTTCATAGATTCATTTCTTAAAAATATAACAATCCAACCATCTTGCATTCATAAGATTTTGCATTATGAATTTAAAATGCACTTAAGTGGTGTTAGTTGTCAACCCTCTCCAGACGGGTTGTAAGTCCAGAAGAGTTAGATATATGTTAATTTCCTCAAGTGAGAGGAATGACTGATAATTCCCAAAAATAAAATTAGGTCGAGCATCTGACATGTGTCAGAAGCATCTGCAGACTAGGTTCTGTAGCTTTCTTTTCAAGAATAAGTCTCCAACCCTAGGCGTTTCTACAATCTTGTGCTGGTAGAATCTAAGTCCTAAACTTCAAAGAAATGTCAACTCAAAATCTAAATTAAATTCTAAAATTTAAAGCCCAATTATAAGATAGTCGAAATGACTACAGCCATCCCATTATCAATAGGTATTTCTTACTTCTTCCTGTTTGGCCTCCAAAATAACTCTCTCTAATTTAAACCGCTCCATTTGAAATTCCAAAAATCAATCTTTTGAAAACCACCTTAGAAATCTTTAGAAATAGTAACTTATTTCTTTAATCAAGAATATTCTTAGGAAGAGACACTCTTTAAGATATAATTAACTATAGGGGCTTACCTCTATAGGAAATCATGAACCTAGTTTAAATTAAACTCTGTTCTACCTTTCATATAATTTAGGAGAAAAATCTCCGGTACACGAAAGACCCTTGAGCCTTAGGAGTCTTTTGTTAAATGACCGAATTCATTATAGGATAATATGTTTATCTTCTGAGATAATATGTTTATTTTTTAATAATACATTTGATCATCCAAATAAGAATTTCTAAACTCTATGTGATATCAAAAATTTTCCCCACAATAGTTACTCTTTTGTGTTTATTAAATGATCAACACGACTATCAATCATTCTATTAGTTTGCTATCATATAACCATCATCATTCAACAATTTTTCCTCATCCGCTGCTTTCACCCTCCACTTGCTTCTTCCATAAACATAAAGATAAATCAAGTATTTCTAACTCTCTAATCCTATCTTCTCCAATTATCTAGAAAAGTATGCTTTTGTAATCTAATACATCATAATTTTTTTCCTTTCCAAATTTTTTATATTAAAATTCTGGCACTTTGTTACAATATTCTTTTATATCTGTATTTTGGATCTTTCTACAAAATTAAGATGTTAAACTCTTTCATAACAATGCTAGAAATATTTTAACACTTAATAGCATCAATGAAAATTAATTGCATAGATTTTGGTTTAAATTGATTTCAATAAAATCTTAACAAAGAAACTTTATTTATTTATTTCTTCTTTAGGTGATATCATATTTTCTAAGGGCTTGTTGAGATCAGGTTTGTTTTGATTTTTTTTTTTTGTTCTTTCTTTGTTTAGTATTTTTGTATTTATATTTTTTATTTTTATAAATAAATTATATCATTTTTAAGAATATATATATATATATATATATATATATATATATATATATATATATATATATATATATATATATATATATATAAAGAGAGAGAGAGAGAGAGAGAGAGAGAGAGAGAGAGGTTTAATTTCATAAATAAAAGAGCTAAATATAAATGTATAATTCAACTTATAGAATTATGCTATTGTTGTATGTGGCACAAATCCAACGCCGGCAAGTGGACATCCAATCCCATGCTTCAGCTATTCCATTAATGACACCTGCGTTAAATTAACAGTATGCAAATCTTCCGTATATATTTATTTATACATTTATTTATTTGAGAATGAAATAAAGAGTTTATATTTATATATACGGTTGATATTTATTTCTTTTATTTGTCATTTTGGCAATAATAATAATAATATTAAAAAAGAATCGCGTGTGAATCCTACTTTTTTAAAACGTAGTCTAAGATTACTTTTGAACAAATTTAAATAATTTTGAAGAAATAAAAAAAGGAAAAAATAGCTATGGATCCCCTTTTTTTTAAATAAGTATCGTTATAAACTTAATTAGAAAATTAAGTATCATTAAAAAAAATTTAGAAATAGGTATAGCCACTGTTTGACATTGGTAATAGAACACGACGTACCAAGTTATCACGTTAACTGAATTGTACTTAATGGACGATGAGCCTCCCCCATGGCAATTAGTCGAGGGTTAAAGATCGATCGACCAATATTCTTTCCCTCTAATCCTTCGAATCTGTCAGCCTCCAACGCCTCTCCACAGCCGCTTCACCGTTTTGCCCCTTCCAAGCATGCTCATCTTCGTCTCCAAGCTTCTTGATTATGCTCCAACCGCAGATTGTTCCATCTTCCCCTTCTAGCCAAACCCATTGATTTCTTCCCCGAGATAGCCTCTTTTTTTTGACGACTTCTCTCTCTCATCTAACCTTGTAACCCAACATTAGACATGATTGGTGGCTATTCCGTTTTGGGAAGTTTCCTAATTCTTTTTTTTTTTTACATTCTCATTTTTTTGTAAACACATGGTAAATCTCATTTATAAATTAGTAGATTATGTCTTCTAGGGCTTAGAGCTATATGGTTAAAATTTTGTGGTTGAATTTGATTTGTAAGTTTGTGTTAGCGTTGCGTTTTAGGTAATTTATTTGTAACTTTAGGTGATAATATGTCGAGTATACTATTATATGTGATGACATATTTTTTGAATGAGTTGTTTTTGAGTTGTTGAGGTTGGTCTATAAGCTTAGAGCCCGCATTTGTAAAATAGTCACCTTAGATGGCAGCATTCGTATAACATGTCGATTGATTTAAATTTCTTATGATTTATGTAGTTTGTTCTACAAATAAATTTGGACGCGCGATGTTTTTTTAGATTCAAGAAATATTGATATGATTGGTTATTATCCAGTTATTTGAGGAATGAGTAAAGAGTATGTTTCGCTGATCCTTTTCTATGGAGGCGAACTAAGTATCGATGAGTAGTTCACTCCAAGTTATGTGAGAGGTCGAAATCGTCCAATTAAGGTTCTGCGGCACAACACCTTACTGGAATTGAAACAATGAATTATGATGTCATCGAAGAACATTGCATTGTATATATGAGATCAACTCTTAGAGAGGCCAACATGGTAACTACACCTCCTACATATATGGTCTTGGGAGCATCTTCATGTGGGGAGGCCGACCCTATGTGTGTCATATCCTACTGATCTTGATGGTCTCAGCATTGGTTTGAGGTATATTTTACTTTATGCACTTTCAAATTTTTAGCATATATATTTGTTTAAAATGTGTTGTGTGTATAGGTGGCATGAGGGATATATTCGCTAGATGCCAATGAAGAACATTGCATTGTATATAAATGAGTTGGATGGCTTGCTGCATACATAAGTTGGACTTGCAGAGTACATTTCAATTCAAATTTTTATAATGTATATTCTAATTTAACATAATTTTTAATATGTGCAGGTGATTTTGGAGCCGTACATTGAGCAGATCATGCTACGTCTGTGACGTACATGCTTAGCAGGCTCTGATATATGGTTGTCATGAGTCCCGTTGATCAGCTGGAAGAGGGTGGAGTGGCATTTACCTGATCGAGTGTTGCGATAGTTTAGACTCATACCCAGAGTAGATGTGGCACCAGTTGATCCTAGTTTCAAAAGGGTCGATGATCGAGGCAAAGCGGATGTCGACTGGGTTGATTACCACCAAGTGCACATTGCCTCTTTGGAGAGGCGGAGGGATTACCTAGTCGAGGGCTTGGATGAAGATGAGGATAGGCTGGCGGTTATCAATCAGTACATGTGCTAGTTCAGGTCTTGGGCTTCTCTCTACTTACTGGCCACCATGATAGATCCTCTGACCACTTACTATCCCAGAGCACTTGTAGAGCGTATATATGTAAGCGTTAACATAAGTATTCAGTTGAATTCAATATGTTACTTGAGGCTAATTTCACACACTATTTTTTCATGCAATCGAAGCACATCTTGGTGACTCAGGACATCTTCTAGCCGTACTTCGGCTGTGTAGATGAGCACGAGCTGCAGGGAGTCGTAGAAATGTATGAGGTCTTATGCAAAGACTTGAGGTTACGTGCACATATCGGGGACCCACATTACGGATCGGAGCCTATAGAGGATGTCCCACGATGATCAGACCATCTATGTCTGATCCTTCTACATACCGTTATGAGAGTCACAACCTATCTTCCCATCACAGGACTATCCTACGCAGACTTTTGAAGATCTTGCATTGGAGGGCCACCATCAGCTGTGTGATCGTCCATCACATGCACCTGACCAGTACACACCTGAGAGTGGTGCGATTTCACACAGACGACGGAGGCATTGGTTGTTTAGGATAATCTATTTGTGTGTCTGTACTACATTTGTTCTTATCTATTTTACTTTTGTTTATGGATCATCCATTTATGTAAATACTTGTACTCACTTTTTGGAATGACTTGTAGAACGTATATTCATTTTTGTAATGAATCATCCATATACTTAGTTTTAGATCTACTTAAATAAAAATGACTTCGGTTGATCTCTATAATTGATGATAAGGGCTTAAAGCTCACATATGAACATCCAAACCTAAAGCAAAAACATAAGAGCTTAAAGTCAATCCTTGATGTAATAGCCAATCACATGTTAAAAAAAAATTTCCTGTGGGGGACTAGCCTATAGATCCTATAGACTAGTCGCTCAGTTATTGGGCAACTACCCTAAGAAGTTACAGACCTAGTCGCCCACTAATTAGGCGACTAAGTATTGTTACACCTGGATTAGCTTCCCTACCACGTCGGAGTTGATGTGACTTAACTTAGTGCAATTATACCTATTTCTAAATTTTTTAATGATACTTAATTCCGTAATTAAGTTTATAGTGATACTTATTTAAAAAAAAGCCCTTTTTTGGGTATTGATTCCTTCTTATAATGGTACAAAAGATATTTTTGAATATCATATTATTTTTTCAAGGACAAAAAAATAATAATTATTATTAAATTTAATTTAATCGTTTTGTATTTGACAGTTTAAGATTTCTTTCAAACTTTTAATCTTTATTCCTTCCACTTTGTATTTTTTTTAAGACAAAATCACCTTTGGAAGAAGATTTTTATGCAAGTTGGCCTTATTTTAAATATAAAGATTTTGAACATCATATTATTTTCTTAGGGACATTTACATACATATATCACCATTCTTATATATTTACCTATCTAGCATCTAAACAAATATATATAATTTTTTGGGACATCTGAGCTAATTTATTAGCAAATTCACATAATATGTGTGTGAATTTTGTCTTAAGGAAGTGAACTTAAGATCTCTTGGTTAAAATGAAAAACTCGCATTCTCAACCCTAGCGCGTTCCTGGCGGCTCCCGTGTTTTCCTTGCTTCCGATTGCAATCAGCCGTTGTTCTTCCGCGATTTGGTAGCGATCTCTCCCCTGCTCTTGTTGGTAATGTAATCCGCCTCTCTTCGGATGGCGGAAATGGCTTTTTCCGCGCTTGCTCTGGACAAAACGCGCCCCGGTACGCTCGATCCAGTATCCTTAACTACGGCTTCTGTTAAATCTTTCAAGGATGCTCTCTAAATCCGTTCCTAATACGGTTAATCTATTGTCTACGATTCCGTGGTATGCCGCAATAATGTGTTCGATTCGATGTGGAAATTCTTGCTAAGCCATTTGAATTCTCGTTGGTGGGTAAATTCAACTTGAAACGGAACTTAGAAAATATCGCTTTTTTTTCATAGTCCGAAGCTCACGGGCACTTTTTCTGTGGGTTTGATTGATCCGAGGCATGTGTTAATTCAATTATCAAATGATTTGGATTATTCAAGAGTTTTTACACGTCGTTCTTATTTCGTTTTTAACTGCCAAATGCGACTTCTTAAGTGGACACCTAGTTTTGATATTAAAGAGGAATCACCAATTGTTCCTATTTGGCTCGCTTTTGCCCAATATGCGCATACACTTTGTTACGATCGGTTTTGTTCGTGGGGCTATCTTTGGACGGCCTTCTTCAAATTGATCAAGCTACGTGGAGATCCGACCCTTGGTAGCTTCGGATACTTGTTGAAGTTGATATAACAAAAAACATCCAAAAGAAATCTGGATTGGATCCAAAAAATGGGTTATAATCAAAAGTTGAATTTGAAAACTTTCCCTCTTCTCGTACATTGCAAAATTCATGGGAATGAACACACAGATTGTTTTATCCTACATCCACATCTCAAAAAAACAATCTTCCTATTCCTACTAATTGGTGACTATGGAACAACCAACTAAAATGGCATATGTGCCTAAAGCTAACCAAAATAATCATCCTCCTCAAAATCACTCTTTACCTAGAACGGCTGAATTGCATAAGGAGGCTATTCAGGTTTTGAACAATGACATTGATGACACAGTTGGTTTTGGGAACTTAGAAAATATGCCTACTACTATGCCCATTGGTAACATGCAGGCCCTTACAACTAATGACCCAAAACAAAGAACTTCTGATGAACTTAGGGTTGGGAACATCACCTCGACTGTAAATCTTAGTTTGGATCAGCAACAAAATAAAATAAAATAAACCATTAATCTAGAAAAAGAAGATGAAACTATTCCTACATCCCCTAACATTTTGAATGGCCAAAATGATAACATAACTAATCCCATTCTTCGATATGGAAGAAGGGGAAATTACCATCACGATTCCTTTGTGTAATAATGAAACTTTGGATAACACAAACTACTCTTTTCGACGGAGACACATTGGACACGGCACTTTCAAACTGTTATAAACAAAAAAAATCACTCAAATCCAAAAATAACTCTAAAATGCAAACTAATCACAAGATCTTCATCAATCCTACATCAACTAATTACCTTTCTCCTCATTCTCATCCAATCAATTTTTCCATTTCAACAATTATGATTAATTTCATCATTTGGAACATTCGTGGTATTGGGACTACCCTTTCGTTAGAAGCCTCTGCCATTCATAACATATCTCTCCTTACTATCATCAACCACTTATCCACTCTTCTAAGATTGCGGCTACCGCTAGAACACTAGGTTTCCCTAATTTTTTTCACAACATTAACAACAAAATTTGGTTGTTTTGGAATAATTCTATCAGCATCAATATCCTTGACAACCAACAACAATTGATTAATGCTCATATTTCGATGGGTGTTTTCACCGTGTTGTGCTCTTTTATTTATGCATCTTGTAATAGAGCCGGTAGGAACATTCTATGGAATAATTTAAGATCTTTAGCCTCCACGGTCACTCAACCCTGGATGGTTGGCGGAGATTTCAACACCATCCTCTCTACTTCTGAAAGAAGGGGAGGGTCATCTCCTAATATTAATTCTATGGAAGATTTCGCTAATATGATTCTGGACTGTAACCTTACCGATATAGGATTCTCTGGTTCCAACTACACATGGAACAATTCTAGACTTTGGCAACGTCTCGATCGTATTCTGGTTAACCACCTTTGGATTGATCAATGGCCTCATACCTTAGTTGAACACTTAAGTAGAACACTGTCTGATCACGCCCCTCTTCTGATCACTATGAAAACATCACCTACTGCAACACCCGCACCAATCCCCTTTCGTTTCCAAAATATGTGGTTGCAACATAATGACTTTATGTCTGTTGTTTCGACTAATTGGACGGCCCCTATTCACCCTGATAACTCCATTAAAGGGATGATCCATTTGTGGTTTAAACTTAAAAGATTAAAACAAACTCTGAACTGGTGGAATAAACATCATTTTAAAAACATTTTTGCAAATCTTAAAAATATGGAAGATCTTGTGTGCTTGCTTGAAGAAGCTGTTGTTTCAGATCCTAATAAAAATGATGAACTCAACGAAGCTAGAGATAACTTGATTAAATATCAAAACATGGAGGAAACTTATTGGCGGCAAAAAGTCGCTACTAAACATATTGTCGATGGTATGAAACACAAAATATTTCCACGCTCTTTTCAACAAAAGAAAAGTTATAAACTCGATTAAGAAAATTAAAACAATAATGATAATTGGATATCGGATAAAATGATATTAAAGATTCGGTTATACATCATTTCCAAAATTTGTTATTAACAACAACATTAACATGGAACCTATTGCTAACCCTCATCTCGATTCCCTCAAAATTACTTCGATCAAAACATCTCTTTGTAGATCTCCAGGAATCAAATTAGTAATATTCTCCAAAGCATGAATTGATTCATTGCGGCTGGATGGTTACACTACTATATTCTTCCAAATGTTGGCCCATTATTAAATCTGATTTAATCAAGCCGTTATTCTTTTTTCAATGGCACCCCTTCCTAGATTCTTCTAGCACCTCCATAATACTTATCCCTAAAAACAACCATCCGGAAACATGGAATGACTTTAGACCGATTAGTCTATGCACCTTTTTTAACAAGCTAATATCCAAAATAATCACCAACCGTATCAACCCGTTGTTGCCGAACATTATCTCCCAGAATCAAACTGGTTTCATTAAAGGGAGAACCATAGCTGATAATATCCTTTTAGCACAAGAAATGATTCATGATATTGACATTCCTAAAGGTAACATTGCTTTCAAATTAGACATTTCTAAAGCCTTTGACAAACTCTCTTGGGAATTCCTCGTTCTATACTCCAACTTTTCGATTCTCAAAGCGAATTTATTCGTATCATTAAAAATTGTATCACTAATGTTTGGTTCTCGGTTATCGTAAATGGAGAATCGAATCGGTTTCTTCACTTCTACACACGGCCAAGGAGATCCTTTATCGCCATTGCTTTTATTATAGTCAGTAGATTATTTATCCAGAGCAAACAATCTTTTCTATAATAAACCAAGTATGATTTACAAAACTCAAGGTGGATTTCCCATTACTCATCTTTGCTTTCTGATGATTTTATCGCTCGAATGCTTCTATAACACACATCAAAACTATTATGAAATTCTTTAAAAAATTTGGCAAAGAAAGCGGTCTCCTCCTTAACAAAAATAAATGTTGCTTCATAACCGCTAATAAAATTAACAATAATAGAATTAATCAGATAACGAGGATCACTAACTTTCATCAACATCATCTTCCAATCAATTATCTAGGTACTCCTCTGTTCAAAGGACATAAAAGATCTTACCTTTTTGACGATTTAATCCACAAAATATCCAACCGTATCTCCTCTTGGGAATATCATTTTCTATCCTTTGGAGGGAGGTTAACTCGATTAAGAGTACTTAATTGATGCCTCTTTATCTCATTCAAACTATCGCTCCAACCAATTTTGTATTAATAGAATTGAGAGGCTCATTAACAAATTTTTCTAATACCTCTTCCTCAAAATAATCGTCCCTCTTGGCACAAAATCTATGGCATCTCTGAGGAAGGTGGTCTGGACTGCAAATCTATCAAAGACACCATTAACGCATTCTCTTATAAACTCTGGTGGAATTTTAGAAGCAACAATAGCCTTTGGGCTAACTTCATGACAAACAAATATTGCCTATCTAAGCACCCATTGAACTGCTCTTATAAAACTAACGCATCTCCTATTTGGAAAAGACTCTGTAAAATCAAATGGAAGGCGGAATCTTTAATTTTTTGGGGCATTAACTCTGGCAACTCTTTCTTCTGGCAAGATAACTGGCTTGGAAATAACTCTTTTGATGAATTAATTTCCTCATGTTCTATTGATACCATCAAAGTCAAATCTTTTTGGAATAATAATAAATGGAACTTTTCCAGGCTCATTGATTATATCCCTTCATCCTTTTTAGACAAACTCAATAACATAAACATTACATCCAATAAAAAAGACCAGATTATTTTTAAACTCTCTCAAAATGGCGAATTCAGTTTTAAAAATGTTTGGCTTATGATCAAAGAACCTCGAGATTATTCCAAAGTGTATGCTCGACTTTGGCACAATAATATTCCCACCTCATATTCCATTCTCACTTGGCGTATCTTAAAAAGCTTTGTCCCTATTGATTCCTTGATGTGGGGTAAAGGTTTTTACCTCCCATCAAAATGTCATTGTTGCTCCCATATTGAAAATGTAAATCACCAATTCGTGAATGGTGCGATTGCATCTAAACTTTGGATTTGGTACGATAATCTTTTCTCCATTTAACAAATATAACGGCTGCTATCTATTTATCAACTCCTGAGATATATTTTGAAAACAATATAAAGGTCATATTAAAATTGTTACTGCGATCATTATTCTCTGGTTCATTTGGATGGCTAGAAATGATGCTAAGCATAACGATATTTCTATGAATCATTCCAAAATAATTGCCAAAACTAAGTTCAAAATCCGTGATCTATTTAAAGCCAACCTTATTAAATATAAACACTTAAAAGGGTGTAAATTTGTTGCCTCTAAATTGGGTTTGCATTTGCCTGATACAAACACCTCTAATCAAGCCAAAATACTTTATTGGGCCAAACCACATGATAACGTTATCAAAATTAACACCGATGGAGCATCCCCTAATTCTTACGGTTGTGGTGGCATCTTTAGAAATTTCAAGGGTGATGTTCTCATGGCCTTTGCTAATCCTATTATTACTAACTCAGTACCTTTTTCTGAACTAATGGCAGTGTATAATGCTCTTAACATTGCAATACTGAAAGGTTGGCTTAATATCTGGAAGTGGATGCCTTATTACTAATTGATCTCCCGCGAAAAAAATGGCAATGTGGAATTATATTACTTAATCAAGCAAACTAAAATTCTCAATCAATTTTGTTACAAAATCACTCATATATGGAGGAAGGAAATGCTTGTCTTGATTATCTTGCTAACTTAGGAACTAGATTAAATGAGCCCACTAATTTTGATAACTATTCTATTCCTAAATACTTACAAGGATTGGTCAACCAGGACAAGACGGGTTTGCCTTACATTAGAGCATGACATTTTCTGCATCTTGTCTTCATATTTTTCGAATCTTTGAAACACCCTATCTGCTTTATGTTATTGTTGATTTACTGGATTCGGTCCCCCATTAAGCATTGTTGCCTCTTTTCATTCAGAAGATCTGCTGGGCTGTTGGCCCTGGCTGTGAATATCTCGATTTATGGAAACTTTTTCTGCTTGATGTTATCGTATGCTGACAGGGGAATATCTGTAGTGTTCCCTGGGTTATTTTTGATCTGGATTACCTGTATGGCAGCCCTATCTGCTGCTTGGAACTGCTACTCTAAACGATATTTCTGGATAATTTTTGGGGCTGATTGTTACAAATGGATGCACTCCGTTAGGATTTGCAGCCCTTTTCTATGCGAAAGATTTCTGGATTGTTTTTGGCCCATACTTCCATCATGCATTGGTTTTGCTGTTTTCTAATCCCACATTTGGAAAAGTTTCCTTTGACAGTGAGTATTTGTTATACGGTTTACTGCTTGTGGATGCAACTCTTCTTTGGTGCTTATAGTGCTTATATTGTCCTTTTAGATGGATCGATTTCTGATATGAATTATCTGGAAAATTATTCTTATGGTTTAATCACGGATCTCAGAACTATCTGAAATTGGTGCTTACTAGTTCATATGGGAATTGCAGCTTTAAGTGCTTTTGCTGGGTATATACGTTGGTTAGTTGTTACATTTGGCTGATGCACATATTACCTTGCTGCAATTTGTCATTTTGCATGATAGCTGGGTTAAGTTGGGTGTTCATGTTTACGCTATGGTACGTAAATGCACTCTGGCGATCAAAAAATTTTTTCTCGTCATTTCTTGTTCTAGGTTGAATATTCATATATGCATATAATTCCTCGCCCATGATTCTTTGGGTTAAAAGCTTTCATTTCTTTAATATGTTGGTTTGCCTTCTCATTTTTTCGGTTGGAAAATCGTCGGCGTGAATAACTCTTCCCTTTTTTCTGTGGTTAACGATATCATCGTGGATGATGATATTCTCTTGGATTACTGTTCTCTATATGGTTGATTCATGTCTTACCTATATGGCACCCATGAATGCTCTTATTGGTATTCGCTCTAAATGCAATTCTTGGATCGTATTTTAGATGTTTGTATTACATACCTGTTTGAAATACAATGATTTACTTTACCACTATTATCCCAAGGTTATTTATAAGGGAGGGTTTCACAGGGCTTATTGTGCCGATATACTCTATTGGGATGGTCTTATTCGAGATGAGCGATTAGGTTTTGCAGTTATAAAGCTCACTTATCTATCAACAAGCGGATGTTGCATTCTCTGTTCTTTGTATGATGGCTGATGATCTCACTTCCTATTGGTTAGGTAGTTGCTCTGTGATGTAACCCTTCTGAAGTTGGATGCTCATATACTTGCAAAGGATGTGATTGAGCTGAGCTATTTTACCACATTTCCTTAATATCATTCACTTTTTGTGTTTTCCTCCACTTATTGTGTACCTTAAGCGCTTTATCTTTTTTTGTTCTCTTATGGTTTTGAGTTTGCTCGATTAGTATTTTACTTTTAATTGTTTTAATGCTTCCTTTGGATTTTGGATGTATTTAGATTGGGGTTTTCTCATTAGGTTGATTGTAGAGCGATGGTTCTATAACCCTTTTAAGGATCTTGTAACCTTATTTTTTGTGGCAATAAAATACCCAGTATAATGGGGTTTCCTAAAAAAAAAAAAAAAGATCTCTTGGTTAAAGCCAGCTCTCAATAGCCTAAGATCAAAACTTTTATATTTATAAAATAGCACTCAAATATTTAATATTACATCATAATATCATCATTAATTTTAAAATTAAAGTGAAATACATCTTTCTATGCAAAAAAACTATTATATTTATAAATATCATATTATGTGTTAAATATATAAATGCATTGTACTATGCATGGAAGGTTCTATATTTTAACTAAAGCATTCTAAATTTTTTTTTTATTTCATATAAAGATAAAATTAATAATAAAATCCTCATTGTAAAATATCTAGTTATAACTCACATAGATTTCTTCTCAATGCATTTTGCTTTTTTTTTGCTTAATCTCTTTTTTTATCATCTCTTTAAGTAGAGATGATAAAAATATAATATTTAACAGATATGATTTTTTTATGAAATAAATAAAATTAAATAATAAATTTTCAATATAATTTTTTATTTTATGTATTTATATGCTTTTATAAATATAAGTTTTGATCTTTATAAAAATAATTAAGATACGATTTTTGTTGCAAAATTAAAAGATAATGTTTAAGCTAAACTTATGAAAAACAATCACATAAAATTAGCTAAAAACAATTAAAGAAAAACAAGCAATTGAGCTATAGGGCAATAAATGTTACAACAATGTATGAAATGATGCGGAACATCAGCTGTGGTATGGTTTCAAAAATAATCGAACTCAATAGTGATGAAGGGCCATCATAAGACAAATATCCTGATATGGTTACCAATATCGCTCATCTTAAGAAACTCATACTATTAGTGGTAAATCAGATCTATTAATTTCTAAAATACGCATCTATTCATGGGTGTAAAGTATAATTATAAACATAATTTTGATAATAATTTATATCGTCAACCAAAAGAGCAACTATTCGCGATCACAACGAAAAATGAAAACCAACATATTAAAAATGAAAGCCGAACTTGAATCGGCAGGAATTATATCGAATATATAAATATTGAGAAAAGTTTCATAAGAAAAAATTATTATTCATAAGAAAATCAAATATAAAAATCACAAAATATAAAATAGGTTTATGATATAAGATGACACAAGAAATAATTATAAATGTTATATTGGACTTGAATGCATTATCACAAAGGTTGAGCGTGTACTGGATGGTATGATCCTTTGCTAAATGTTTGAGAGAATATCAATGATGGAATTATTTATTGAGGGCAATAACTTTAATGTGAAATTATTTGTAGGATGGTAGGATGGTAGGATGGATTCCATCTTCAAAGAGGATGACTCTTAAGGTATGAAGCCAATTGGTTGATGATGATGGATGTCCTCATTAGATTATTCGAGGATGGTGTGTGTGTGTGTGTGTGTGATTTATTTTATGTTTTATGTTTTTATTTTTATATTACTATCAACAATTTGTTTATTCAATGTATTTTTAAGTGTTTTATTTTTTTATTTTAGAAAATAAATCACTCTATTTTAAAATACTCAAAATAATATTAAATATTTTAATGTTTTAAAAAATAACTATTATCAACAAATATATTTTTATTTTAAATCAAAATATAAATAAAATAAAATAATAAATATAAAAAACAAAAGTAAAATACAATCCCAAATGGTCTCTTAATATATGAATAATCTTATATAATATTCCTCTTGAGTGTAAGATGGAACATGTGAAAAAAAAAAGTTTTACCATGAAGAGCATGACCTAAAATGATGTATAAAATGCTAAAGAGAATTATTTGCTCAATGAATGAAAAAAAATGCTAATTAGCTATGGGACTAGTGAAATACTAAAAGTAGTGTTTGATCAACTAAAGATTAAGGAACTACCTAAAAGTAGTGTTTGATCTTCATAAACCAAAGAGGTTAGATCATTTCAATTAGGAAACTTTTTTTATAAGATGAGCTGAAAATGGGCATTATATGTAGACTTACAAAGGAATATTTTTGTCATTATTTAGATTATTTCATTTTATTATTCACACTAATGGTTAAAATTACAAGCTCCGATGATAAATTTTAATCAGATGATTGCTGCTTGCTGAGTTAACTCCCATAAACTCAAGCGTATCGGTGTACTTAGTAATCATTGCCATCGATCATTTTTTATATTAGTGATTAAATAACATTATATGCAATACTATTATGGGCATATTGGAGGTGAAGACTTAAAAGTTTCAAAATGGTAAGATTCATTAAAATTTGCTTTGTGGAGAAGCTTTTACTTTAAAAAAAAGAAAAGTTTTACCAAAAATTAATGCGAAAAGAATTTTTTTATGAAATAGGTAGATATTAAAGTGAGAATACCATGCAAACAAAAACAATAAATTTCAAGAATAAAACAAACCTAGACATTTATTTATTTGCATGGAAAATTTCATATATTTTTAATATTTTAAACATAAAAAAATATTATAATCTTATTAAAATATAATGTTGGACTTGGGGCTATGTGAACAAAATATCCTTCACAATTCGTGATCTTGACCCATCCAAAATCACATGCAGTCGCACGTCTCAGTCATTTTATTCATGTCATCGTCATATTTTTTTTATTTATATATAAATTGAAAATAAAATTAATAGTTTGGATCATACTCCAAACAATTAGGCTATATTGGTCCATGCAACTGATTCAACTGATAATTAATCATTTGATTAGTCTGATCAATTTTAAATACCGTACTTCATCAAAATGATGGGGCCTTACAGTTCAACTGATGAACCAACGAATCCATCATATAATCTAAACATATATATATATATACATACATATATATATATAAATGATTATAACTTCAGATAATATACCACAGGATAATTATTTTAATGTGTTGTTCGGTACTTTTTCATAGCTTGTTAGATATAAATAAAAATTTATTTAATTGTATTTTTAAAATGTTGGTATCCAATTTTAAATTAAATTTAATCTATATAATATTTTTAATTAAAACTTTCATTGGATCTGCATTATGTTTTGAGTCAAAATTATATATTTGTTTATATTCTTATTATCAAAAATAAAATTCCAACATCGTCTTCTCTAATTATTATAAAATAGAATATTATTAATTTAATTTTTTTTATTTTTACAAATTTCTTTTTTTAAATAATTATTTTCTAAATGCATAAAACTTATTTATAAATAATTACAAAGATTTTAAAGATATATTATTTTAAATATTGTTCATTCACCCTCAATATTGATCTTATTACAAAGAGAGTTCAAGTTTTAGGATTTAACTTTTCATCCTTTGATACTTAGGATTTTTTTTGGTAAAATGATTGCTTTGTTCATCCTTTGATACATAAGACTTTGTTCATCTATATGATGAATTGTCTAATTAAGCAAGATTAAGAAAGTTGATTAATAAATTGATTATACCATAAAATAATTGTTTAAAACATCAAGTTGACTTTATTAAATGAGTTAATTTTAGGGGCATTTACATACATTGCATACAATTCTTATATATTTACATATCTAACACCCAAACATAAATATTTACATATATCACACCTAAATCTTTATTATTACAACAAAAATAATACTTTTCTTACTTTTTTGAAGTTAAATTCACTTTTGAAGCATAGGAAATGTGCTATGTTTATAAATATCAAATTTTAGGTGTTAGATATGTAAATGCATAAGAATTGTGTGCTATGTATCTAAATTTCCCTTAATTTTATTCTTTAAGGATCTACTCTTTACAAAATAATTAAATTTGTCAATTTCAATCTTAACTTTGAATAAGTATCTTTACTTATTCTCCTATCTTACTTTATACCTCTAATTTAGTTGGTTTACAACAAGTTGGGAATAGCAAAAGAAGACCAAATCCTTTGTTTTGATTCTTAATTCAAAACCTATTCTAAGGAATAACACATCATTGCAAAAGTAAGTATAACTCCAACTATGCTTTTTAATACCATTGCAATTCTCTCTTTGAATATAAACTACTTAAATAGAGATTCTAGAATAAATTATCTTTAGTTGTGACTTCCTTTCCAAATGCTAATGCATGCACCTTGATGAAGGTCCTTTGCATATAATATATTTAAAATTGATGTAATTTGATAAACTATTTTTAAGAATCACCTAAAATAATCCAATTTGGACAAAAATTCTTTTAAAAAGAGACCAATCATAAATTATTTTGAATGTTCTTAAGAGTAAGGTCAAATTAATTAGCGATGATGACTAGCTAGTCCAACTTCTCCATAATTAGGCGACTTAAGTATACACCTTATAGAGTTTTGCTCATATAGAAAAATATTCATTGTTTTATTTCATCTTTCTAGATCCAAATTGAGCCAACATTAAGCCATCACCATATTATGGAATTAAAGTAGTGGTGGAAAGCAAACAAGTGCTTATGAAAGAAAAGCTTGGCCTCATTCAACATTTCATTAGAAGTGCTTAGGTGAGCATTTCACTCTTGATTTTGGTATGAAATGACTTTAAGTTATAACTTTTCCTATAAGTAGTTGTTGCTAATTTACTTAAAGAGTGGTAAGCATTTATCTCATGACTTTAAGTTATAAAATATGTATAATTTATCCAAATGTCTTTCTTAATTTTAGTAGAATCTTTGCTTCTTCATCTAACAAGGAGACACATTGAAATATTTCTATGATTGTGATAGAGAATAAGTATAAACTATAATATTTTTGTGATGATTAAATATTAATTAAAGGATATGATAAATGGTGGTAGAATTTACTTTAAATTTAAAAGGTTGACTTTGTAGATCTTAAGGAGTTAATGAAAAGAGATATGATCAATTTAATTATTCTGAAAATATATTATAATGCCAAAAAAAAAGGATGGAAGAGTTGTCAAGTGCTATGATAGAAAGATATGCAAGTAGAATTAAGATAAATTTTTGCTTGTTGGCTTAATTGGGAAAGATTAAAAAAAAATATGTTGGAGTAAAAAGTGTGGCACAGCCACTGATGATAAAAATGAGTAGGGATTCCACACACCAAAGTGGAATGGCAACGAGAGATCACCAAATCTCTCATGAAAGTCATCCACCAAACTCCAAACCAAGAGTTTTCACTCAAATTTCACAAAACAAAACATCAACTATCTTCATTCTATTGACACGCACATTGTATATAACTTACTAGGCTCTCAAAGGATACGTTCTTTTGAAATAACGCTCAATTAGCTTTAATAAACCATTCTTAAAACTAAACATGGTGCCTCGTCGCAGTCCTCTTGTTCACATAAAAAAAATTTAAAATTAAATAAATTTTTTTGCCACAGCGCCACGACTCTGTGATCTTGGTTGGCACCGAGGCACTATGGAAATCTTTCCAGAAGGATAACTGCTAATCCAGTTAGTGAGTTGATGGTGCCACGATAATTCCATGATAGCACCACGGTGCTACGACGATGATTTGTAGTCTACTATAAAAAGGAGGGAAAAACTACACTCCCCTCCCGTCCCCCCTTCTTCTCTCCTCTATACTTCAACTTCCCTCACTCTCTAAGTTTTTGGTGCGTTCTTGCTTCTGGGAACCGGTGCTCTCTACAAGAATGACTCTCATCGCCACAAAAGCAATCTCCCGTCCTTTCCAGGTAAAAGATTTCTAGAATAATGCATCTTTTACCCTATTTTTATCACTAAAAACTAGCTTTTATCAAATTTTCAACTTTGATCTTGAATTCGATGAGAAATAGAAGAAGTGTATCTCCTCGATCTTAGATCCGAGTAGAAGAGCATGCGTATCTCTAAAATCTCAAAGTTCAGAAGAAAAAACCTCTATCATTGAACTTAGTCCTAGCGCGAGAAAAAAGAAACCTCCCTCTGTTGATCTTAGATCTAGATCCAGGGAGGGTTGCACTAAAATACAAGAACCTAGCATTACTAAAATATTACTCTGCCAAAATTTTCATAAAAATTGCTAGATTTCTCAAGACCTTTTGTTCAATATGTGCATTCCCTTCTCGCGACGTCGAGGGGCCAAACTTTTGGTAAATGAAGTCTTGGCGCTCTACTTTATAGCGTCGTGGCGTCGGATATTTATTGCCAAGGCACTATGCTCTTGGGTTTCCTGCACTCAATACAGCACCGAGGCACCATGCCTTCAACGCCGAGGCACGATGCTTAAAAATATGTTTTACCTTCAAACATAGTTCTGGTGTGAAATAAAACCCCCACTCCATTGATCTTAGATCCAGAATAAAGGAGAAGAGTGCTATACATTAAACATGCAAAAATTTAGCATTTATAAGGCATTACTCCACTGAAATTTTGAATTTTGACACCAAGGGAACAACACCTAGGCGCTTCGGTCACATCGTTAAAGCCCCATGCTCTCGGGGTTGTCCATGTCAAAAATCTAACAACACCTCAACACTGTCTCACAAGCACCGTAGCGCTAGATTAATTTAATATTTTGAATTTAAAAACCATAAGTCTTGTTCAAAATAGGGTGTCGTGGTGCTGCACATCAAGCGTCTGGGATAGATTGAAAAAAATAACTCTCTACAGAGCATCGTGATGCTGAATATCGAGCGTCGAGGCACCGTCCTCTTTGGCAGAACAAACAAAAATGGTTGTCTATAGGGCGTCATAGCGATGAATATCGAGCGCCAAGGCGTTGTACTCTCGGGTCTTAAGTTTAAATCTTGCAGAAGAGGAGCACCTAGGTGATGCAATCGCAGTGTTGAAGTGTTTCCTCTCTAATGCCATTTTTTAAGTAGAGATATTTCATTATCTTCATCCTAGAGCTTCCCAAATGACAAATAACAACACATATGCACATAATACATAAATACATGAAAGAAAAGATGTATTTATTCATATAAAAAAGAGGGCTACATAAATAGTACAAAAGAATGAGGAAAATACAAAATAAATGAAAAGAAAAGAGGGAAACTAGTATTCATAATCATCATCCTCCTCCTCTTAGTCTCGCACCTCAGGTCTACAAAGGGAGATATTCGCTCCATAGAAAATGAAACCCGATTTGGATCATGGTGTATATTTTTGGATGGGTGGACACCACCTGATTATAGGGGTACTTTTGAAGTGATTGGGTACAACATTAAGGTATGAGTATGATCATCTCAAGAAATAGAAACATCATAATGGACTTGATCACCTAATAATGACTCCTAAAATATGATGGGTCTTTGTATGTACCCAAGATCTTTCTCTTACTTTACATGAAAAATAAAGTAAGGTTTATTTTATGTTGGGTTCTTTAGTTCTATATGGAGGCAAGACTCCATAGTTAATTACATCATAGAAATGCGATTTCTAGAAATACTCTCAATTAAAGTAGTCAATTATTGTCTCCAAATAATTCAAGGTTAAGACTATCAAAAGTTGGTAATTTGGAAAATCAAATATGATTGTTCAATTAGAAGACTTATTTAGAATCAAAAGTGAAGGAAGTGCGAAGTGCTCGTGATACTAGGAAGCCTAGTGGGCACTCCAATCTATCCTATGGTAAGGCTTTATATGTTTGAAAGGGAAGATTTATTATTTAAGTTGAAATTTTATTAGATTGCTAGGACTTATAATCCATCAACTCAAGTTTTTGGAGATGCCTAAGAGGTGAGGATTTATGCTCATAGCTCAAGAGAAATAGTCAACATCGAATTTTAAATCTAGAGAGCTTTAGCACATGCTAAAGACACGACCTAAATCTAAGTGAAAAGGGGACATAAGGGTCTACCTCCATAAGAGAGAGTAAACCTGTATGACTTTTCTAAACTTACAACCGCCTAGAGTGGCCGCCAGCTAATACATCTTATGATTTAAACCCATGTAGGTCGGTCTTATGAAATTGCAAGATTGCTAGGCTTGTTATTTAATTTGGAAAGAGACTAGAGTCCTAAACTCACTCCCTAAGATACTAGATCATGATTGGCATGAGCATATGACGCCTAAAAAATACAATATTTTACAATTTTTCATGTAATCTTGACACAATATTTTGGACAAAGGCTTTGTAGTTTCTTATGCCTAAATGCATGATGAAATTTGGTTATTAGCCAAATCAAAAGAGAAAGAGGGTGAAGCTCCATCATAAGAGGCTGCTCTCATAGGTCAAGCGCTCCCCAAAGTGTTGAAATGGAGGCTCTCATTTTTGCAAGAATGATATAACATGACATGCATGATGTAAGACATATAACATACAACATACAAAATACAGCTAAGGGATTGTTAAATTTTTTAGTTATCTTGATTACCACCTAAGCTTTAGAATGAGGTAATGAGTTGTGTTAAATTTTTGTTATGAGTTGTTAATTGGGTAGAAAGATTTATTTTTCCTTAAGAGTCTATCACATATATGCCCTACATTCAATCATCAATCATTAAGAAACTATGAAAATCATGCTATTCTATTACGCAATCTAAATTAAAAAATAATCATTTTATAGGCTACCGTGAAAGAATAAGATATCAATGCGCCGATCACGAACCCAAAAGTGAAAATTGTGTGAGCTCTACCCTTATACAACCGTGAATTTACAAAATAATATCCCCTTATACAACCATTACAAAAAATAATATACCCTTATACAACCAAGAATTACAAAATAATATTATAATTCAGAATTGAATACATGATATGAGTCTTATTTTTTCATTTCTTCTTTCCTCTTTTGATTTGATTTGCTCCAAGGAATCAGAGTGCACCCTAGGACTAAGCCTTTTTAGCCACTGCTCATCCTACTCCTCATATCATTAATCCTATTTTCTATTACAAAATTATATTTTTTTTTGAAAAGTAAATCTAACTACACCAGCAAAATAGAGGTTATTTAAATATACATACAATCCCAAGTAGTTATAGTTTATAATTTGGACTTAACACCCTACACATGAGTAACCAAGCCCACATGCACTAATGTGGATTATGCTTAGGGGCATAAGCAACCTGCAAAAAGAATATTTATATTTATTTTTGAGCATCCCCTTAAGCACAATCCCCTGCATAAAGTAAGATTAGGCTATAACAGCCTAGCATCCAGTCTACGATCCATACACCCTAACATCCAATCTAAAATATTACATCACAAAATAAAATATAAAATCACACGTACACCGTCTTAACCTAGGACTATAAGTGGTGGCTTAGTTCTAATGTGCGTGCTAAAGTTTTATGTGGTATGTCTTAGCTAGAATTTTGAATTGTAATTTTCTAAGTTTGAAATTATTCAAGTTAATATGATGGATGGTCTCATTTTAAGTTGTTTAGATGACTTGCAAATTTTAGTTTTGTATTTTATTTCATTTCATTTGATTTACCCTTAGCATCTAAGTGTTATAAAGAGAAGAAAGATGCTTAGTCTCTTTGATTCCTACCTTAAATTGGTTCCTAAAATTACATTTTTATGATTTTAGTTTCTTTCAGTGAATGATTTATTAAATGTCTTATTAATCCTAAGTTTGGGTTAACCTTAAAGAATCCTATTCAACATGAAATGCATCTTAATATTAATATAGTAGAATTACTATCATATAGAACATGTTAAATCATTTCTTTTCATCACCCATAACAAGCATATGATGTAACACATAGTATACCTATACATACAACATATTTTGGCACACTTAAATGATTATGGATGCATACATTTAGAAATTGTATTTTACTTGATTGAATTATTTATGCATGTAAATTAAAGCTCTATCCAAATTCAAATACAAATATACATATGAATGAAATTAAATAAGTACGTGCTTTTGTTAACCAAGGAAGTGAGATAATCAAATGACCTCATTGGGGCTAGTTAAATTCTTGTATTCCCAGCATGTCTAGACTATATACTTATTATCATTTAAACCTATGTAAATTTATATAAGGAACTTGGAAAAAAAGCATTATCTTTACATGTAATGTATTTTATATGCTTAAAAGGTTATGGATGCATATATTTTTAATAGAAAAGAGGATTTCCATTTATTAATCAAATACATATACACATGTATAAAAGATGTAAGTAAGTACGTGTCGTTGTTTAAACCAGGAAAGTGTGATAATCAATGACCTCATTGGATCTACTTAAAGCCTTGTATTCCTGAGATGTCCAGACTATATACTTGCTATATTAAATACATATGAATGTATAAATAATTATAAGAATAACAATCATACAAAAGATTGTATTTTATTTGGTTGAATTATTTATACATGTGATTTAAAGCTCTATTCAAATTCTAATATAAATATACATAGAAATGAAATTAAATAAGTATGTGCCTTTGTTAATCTGGGAAGTGAGATAATCAAATGACATTCTTGGGGCTATTTAAAGCCTTCTATTCCCAAGATGTTTAGATTATATACTTATTATCATTCAAACATATATAAATTTATATATAAGCATAAGAAAGAAGGCTTCACATTCACATGCTTAAGCTATAAACATATGCAAATCCTATGTGTATTCATAACTAATATGACTCCAAATATTGTTATCAACTTATAGCTTTTGAAAAAAATAAATTTGGATTTATTAGTAATAATAGCCACACATATGATAAAATTAAGCCAACACATACAAGCTTACATAAGTAAATTTCATTTAGATTTTAAAATATGAATGCATGAGATCACATGATATACAACATTTAAGGTGATTGAAAAGGAATAGCCAAACATAACCATATGATTTATTCAACTACACTAATTCCTAAGGACAATCACATTAAATAAAATTATTTAAAGGAAATCAAAGCTTCTTATTAATTTGATTTTTGGATTTTGATTAAGCTTAAAGAAGATGAATCATTTGTTATTTTAATCACATTCCCATGTTAGTAATCTTAATTGAAAGATAATTAGTTGATTTTTATGATTTAATTAAGTTAAATTATTAAGCAATTCATTTAGTTATCCTTTCTTATGCTTCCCTAATTTGATTAATCATTAATCATGAGCCACAAATGACATGAATATAAGGGAAAATAAAATTGCAATGCTCATAAAGAAACTAATGCAATTGGCTCATGATTAGAGATTAATTAAGGTAAAAAAATCTAATTATGATTTTTCATACTTATGGGCTAATCATAATTTTATTAAGAGTATTTATATTATTAAACACATAAAGAGGAACCCTTAGTTTGATTGTTAATTATCTGATGTAATTAGCATTTTAATTTGATTTGATTTGGCCATTAATTAATAAATTAATTCCTTAATCAATTCATGAATTAATCAACTCTCTTTAATGAAATGAATTTGGAAAAATAATTAGGGATGAGATCCTAATCACTCTCCCTTATCATTTTAGTACTAATAAGTGATTAAATGAGTTAAATTAAATAATTTTTTTTTTGGAACATTAATTAATCATTAAAGTGACTAGAGGGTAATTAAGGTTTGAATTTCCAATTTCTAATTACGTTGTCAATAAATCTCAAGAAAATCATGAGAGAGATGTCATCCCATTAAATTATCCTGCCAAATTTGTAATTAATTTTCCAAATAGGGCTTAATTAAGCTAATTAATAAAATAATTAAATCTTAATTAAGCCTTAATCACTATTCAAAATTAAATAAAAATTATTTTTATAAAATCTCCTCTTTTTATCTTTCCAACGCATATTTACTTGTATTTTTTAAATTTTTCCATAATTAGTTATGAATTTATGAAATTTCAGTGATTAAAATGGATTATTAAGCCTAATTAATCCCAAATCCCATCGGTGCCACGCAGACTACTGACGTGGCAGCGCTTTCTATGTGGCGTCACGGGATTGACCACTTAAACTCATCCGACGCGGCGCTGACGTGGCGGCGGCGGACACACATTCATCCCCATCGTTCGATCTAAGATCAAACGGTGGGGATTAATCCCGTAGTTCCTATAGGGGATAAATCAAATTAGTCTAGCAGATTAATCATGGACGACTGTTCCAATCAGGCGAAACGGATGGCGGATGATCCTTCATCCCTCGAACGACAGAAGACCGACACCATCCGCTCTCCCCAGCTCAATCCGAGCTCGTCAGAGGTCATGGAGGTTTGGAATCGATCCCAAAAAATTCATGGAGGGGATCTAAGAGGAACTAATGGTGGGAATCACACGACATCAACATTTCTTTCACAAAGACCTAGAAAATTTAGAGAAAATTTTGGTTTGTCAGCATATACTTGTCGAGCTCGACCGTTGAGAGGTAGCTTCATCTTGAAAAGAAGAAGCCTTACTGAGAAGCCGTTACCTTTGCTGATAGCTCTGTGGATCAAACGTCGCCAAAAATCTCATCAGAGTTATGCTTGGAGTGGTCTCCAATGGTCAAATCATTCGGAAAATGATTTGTTCTACCTCGCCAAAGCTTCGTGAGCATATGGGTGAAGTTAATTTGAGATTGGTTGAGGTTTGGTGAAGTTGGATGAGATCTTGTCCATTTCTGCTTGGTGTTTCTGGCAATAGGGATGCTTTGGGAGCTCGAGAAATCACTTGTGGAACTCATCTTGGCACTTTCATGCTATGAGGATGCTCAATGTGTGTGTTTGAGTTGAAATGAGGGGATTATACCCCCTCCCTCCCACAATTCGACAGTGGACTTTGGCTTTGCCATTTGGGTGAGTCCCGCCAGAGAGGCGTGGGTGGTAGAGAATCGATGAGGTGGCTCGATTTGAGTGCCCAATGAAAGAGAGGTGGTTGTCCTTTAGGTTCCGAGTGTTCCAATGTGGAGGAGTGGGTTAGCTCACCTCCACTTGGCTCATGGATAATCCAAATAGCTTTGGGTCAGGTGAGCCAGTGGTCTTTGTGTCCATTTGGAGCTTAGGGTGGTTGCCAAGGGGAAAAGGGTAGGTGTGACCATCCAAATGTGGGTTTTGTCTCATGTGGGAGGCTTTACCCATTGGGTAATGGGACAATTCAGGTTTAGTTTGGGTTAGGTTGGATTTGGGCTAACCCAAGGTGAGTTAATGATGGGCCATACCAAGTTTGAATGGGTTTGAGCTTGGTTTGAATGGGTTTGGCTCAATTTGACCCATGCAGGTCAAATTGGGCTTGGTTAGATCAAGTTTGTTAATTGGTCAAATTGGGTCAAATCAATATTTAAGTCAAGTTCAAATGAGTATTTGGGATATTTTGGTTTAATTTGGCTTAGATTTGAATTTCACTCATATAGGTTCATATGGGTCAAATGGGCTAAGTTGACCAATTTGACCAAATTGGCCAAATTAGCTTAGGTTAAATGTTGATTTAGGTTCAATTAATCATTTCAAAATGATTGTAGGATTTGATTTTAATCAATTTAGATTTAGGAATGATTTAGACCAATTTGATCCTTTAGGTCAATTTGGGAAAAATGGGTTAATTGGGTTCAATTGATCAAATTGGGTTTAATGGAGGTTTTAGTCATGTTCAATAATCAATTTGAGTCATTGTTACAATCAATTTGGATTAGAATTTTATTTGGCTCAATTTGGCCTTTTAGGTTAAATTGGGTCAACTTGGGTCAAAGGAGCTAATTGGACATGATTTTTCTCAATTGATGGTCAAGTCATGTTCAAGGATTGATTTAAAGTTGGTTTGGATTTATTGGTTTCAATCAATTTGATATAGGATGTGATTTGGTTCATGTGGCTCATGTAGGCTAAAAGCTTTAACTTGGGTCAAATGATCAAATTGACTTGATTTAACTTAATTTATTACAATTGGTCAATCAAGGATGATCAACAATCATTATAGGTAATTTTGGATGCTTTGGTTCAATCTAATTTGGGTTGGATTGGAATTTGGCTCAAATGAGCCCTTTAGGTCACTTTGGGTCAACTGAGCCTAATGGGTCAATTGGATTAATTTTGGGTTGAATTTAATTTAATTGAGTTAGATAGGTGATTTAGAATTGATTGATGGCTTTGATTGCAATTGATTTTGCTTTAATTAGATTTTGGCTCATTTGGACATTTTGGGTTCAAATGAGCTAACTTAGGCTAATTGAATTGATTGTTGGTTTTTTTTTGCTTGATTATAGTTTTTGTGATGAGTTTGAGATGATGATTTAAATGGTTTGAAAAATTCAATGGGGTTTGATTTGATTGGAGGAGGTTTGTATTAAGCCCATATGATTGAATCATAAGGTTAAGATGGTTTTGATTTTGGCTTGGAGTTTGGATATGGGATTGGATCCAATTGAGATTAGTTGAATTGATTTGAGGTTTGATTTTGGCTAAAAAGGTATGCATGAGATTGGTTTAGGCCATAGGATGAGTAGGCTTTTTAAGGTCCTAAGACATAGCCTAAACCTATAGTTAGCCCTCCAAAGTCTCTAGGTTTGGGTTAAGTGTTCACTTAGTCACTAAAAGTGTCCTATGACTAAGGAGATCTTAGTGTTTAGAAGAATCCTAGATCTAAGATGGGAATATTGAATCATCGCTCCAAAAGTGAGGTCAACAAATCTCCAAGCTCATTATTTTCAAACATATGAACCATTACCGTATTAAATTGGGCTATATATGAATATTGTTTTATTGTTGATCCATGTGATAGTCAATTTTTTTCTAAAGCCTTACACTAATTACTCACACACTTCTTTTCTTAAGTCCGATACTTGCTTAAGAATTTAGGATTTAGGGTAGATATCATGGGGCATGTGGTGTTTTAATTTGGAATCATTGTGAACACCATACAGATCTTAGGGAGTACTTATTGAAGTGATCAGGTACGACATTAAGGTATGATGTACCATCTCGAAAGATAGAAATATCACCATATAATAGACCTAATCACATAATAAGGACTCTTAAGGAAGATAGACATTTGTATATATTAAAGATATTTCCCCTACTTTATATGGAAAAGTAAAGTAGAGTTTATTTTATATTGGGTTCTTTAGTTCCCTAAGAAAGCAAGCTTACATAGTTAATTACATCCTAGGAAATGTGAATTTTCTAAGAACACTCTAGATTAAAGTAATAAAAATTATCTCCAAAGATTTCACTCGTAGACTATTAAAGGATTGGGTATTTATCGAAGTCAAGTGGAAAAGTTCAATTTGGAAGACTTATTTTCAGATTCCAAAGAAAGATGAGTGGGGAGCACTCATGATACTACGAAGCTTAGTGAGCACTCCAGTTTATCCTATGTTGACGCTTTATATGTATGAAAGAGATAGTTTATTTTTATTTGAGTTGAAATTTTGTTAGAATGTTAGGGCTTATAATCCATCAACACAAGATTGTGGAAATGCCTAAGAGGTAAAGACTTATACTCATAGCCTGAAGGAAATAAGTAGCATTAGATCCTAAAGTTATGTTGTTTTAGCACAAGCTAAAAGCATTACCTAAGTCTAAACGAAAAATGAGATATAGAGATTTAGCTCAACAATAGAGGACAAACTCATCCTGACTCTTCTAGACTTGCAATTGCCTGGAGTGGATGCCAGCTAACACCTTCTATGCTTCAAAATTATATAGGTCGGTCTTATGTAAGTGCAAGATAGCTAAACTGTTATTTAATTAGGAAGAAGACTAGAGTCCTAAACTCACATCCTAAAAGACTGGATCATGACTGGTATGAAGACATTTAACTAAATGCAAATTTTTATAATCTTTTATATCATTTTGACACATTAATTTAGACAAAGGCTTAGGACAATTATGCCTAAATGCATAATAAAATGAAGTTATTGGCTAAATCAGTGAGATGAGGTATTCTCCACTACAAGGGATGCTCTCACAGGTCAGACATTCTCCTATCGTGCAAGAGTGGAGACCATCCCTATTTAAGAGTGAAACAAAATAATATGCATAGTATTAGAACATACATCATTCAGTCAAGGGGTTACTAAATCTTTTAATTATATTGATTATAGCCTAGGCTTTAAAGTGAGGTTATGAATTATATTAAAATTTAATTATAAGTTCTTTAATGGGGTAGAAAAATTAGTTTTATCCTAAAGAGCCCATCCGTGCCACACATTCAATCATTAAACTTTAAGAAACTTATGAAAAGCATGCAATTTCTATTGGACAAACTAAACATGACAATCAAATATTCATAGATTTCATAAAAGAATAAGAGGTCAATGTGGCCGGGTACTACCATACATCCCGGTAAATAGAAATAGTTAGGTAACTGAGCTCTACCCTTATACAACTCGGATTATAAAAGAATATTACAATTATAATTAAATATATATCAATTTGTCTCATAAAAAAATATACTTCTACCCATCTCAATAAAATTGATGAAGAGTATCCTCGAAGATATTTTTTTAGCGATCACATGGTAGTCACTTTCATAAGTTAAAATCTTAATCGTAGTAATTGTTGTAGTTCTAACGATGGTAATAATCTTTAATTTTTATTACATAGCGTGATAATGAGCCATCTAATGAAGATTGATATGGATGCTCATCTAAGAATATGAATGTTCTTATTTTTATTTCTTTAGTTATAGGTTAGATGCGTTTAGGTGTTGTGTTTAAACTTTTGTTGCTTGCTTGTATCATGCTCTTTCTTGTGCTTATAGTAACATATAATCATGTAAGTATTCATGAGTATTTGCATAATGAATGCTTAAAACTCTATTATTCAAGAAAGTCTTTCAATCGCGGATGGAAGATCGATTAAAAGCTGGTAAAACTATTGTAAATTTTTCTTGCTGATTGCTAAACCGCTATGGAAAGCCTTTCTAGAGAAAAGTAAGCCCAGTGATTTTGTAACAGTTTTCAAACCACTGTAAATAAAAACATGACAATTTTAACCACTGTGTTAGATGAAAAAAAAAACTGCGACTAAAGCCCTCTATTGTTGTAGTGAATCATAGATATATAATTTCATAGATTTAGTAATCTAATCAATACAACAACAACAATAAGCCTTTATCCCACAAAGTGAGATCGGCGACATGAAATTGGTTTTAAAAACAAATTAAAAAAAAGAAAAATATTTGTTCAATTTTTCATCAAAGTACAGTGTTTTTTGATGATTTTTCACATCACAAAAACATATGAAAAGTGACCAAATTCTTTAAAATTAAAATAACATTTGGGCAATTAAATAATTATTTGATATATTTATTTAAGAAGTCATCCAAATCAATATTCCTATAGCATCAATTATTGCATTAAGAAAAGACATCACTGAGATCAATCTAATTAACTGATCAATAATAAGATATATAATCATTTTTCTAATATTAATCAATATTTGACATAAATTAAAAATTGCAAAGAGATTTTGAAAATCTTGATTCTAGTGACCTTTAATTTTAAAATAATCCAATTAAATTTGGAGATTTACATACATAGCACTTTAAATGTTACCTATTTCACACCTAAAATAATCTATTTACAAAAATATCATCCAAATCTACTTTAATACATCAAAAATGGCACTTTGTTCACCCCGTTCATGTCTCCCATTGCATGTAACTTATTTTTCGTTCCCAGAAGCTGCATCCATCAGGTATTCGCCTCAAAGCTGCATCCAGAATGAAACCTGCTCTCCACCGACTTGGCTCGAAGCTGCATTTGGAATGTAACCTGCTCTCCCTCGGGATGGCACGAAGCTGCATCTAGAATGAAATCTGCTCTCGCCCTGTTCAACTCAAAGCTTTGTCCATTCTATAAGGCATGCATAAAGTTTTTTTTCTTCTAAAGATAGGTTATTATATAGACGATATTCACAATGAGAGCACCATGGAAGGAGTGACTCCCAAAAATGTCCTCTGTTAATCGAAGACGTTCATCTTTATCATACAAATGTTCTGAATTTTTCTAAGTGGCAATTACTGCAAGCCAAAGAACATAAACTGGGTAAGAGAACACCGTTTCAATCCCTAGAAAACGTTGGAGGAATAATAAACTGGAAAGCTTGCCCTTGATTTCTAGAAACGCACACATGAGAAGGCAACTCACAAACTTACGTCCACAGCGTAGTATTTATATATTTAATGCTTAAAATTTAATATTTATTTGTATAAAAAACAACGCTAATATTAGTTTTTTAAAATAAAAATAAATCTTTTTGTCCATTTATTTTGACTTGATTGTGATAATTAAATATTATAAAAATTGTTGCGTGCTAGAAAACCGAGCAGAGAGTAAAAGTATTCAGTATAAAATCCAAAGACACAATGATTTAAAGAACAATAAAAACTCAATTTTATGTGGAAAACCTCAAAAGAGGGAAAACCACGCCTAGTGATTCGCTATGTATGTTTCATAGTACAAGATCTTCCACAAATTAATCAGATAGGAACAAAGTATGTTGACAATGATCAGTCGTAATTGCGCCGGTAGTAGCAGATGATGGTGAATGCGAGCAATCACCCAGAAATGAGGGAAACAATTCTCAAAAAACGAGGAACAATCACTGTTTATCATGATGGAGACCGACAGATTAACGACGCAAGGGATCAACGGCGGCTCGACGGCGACGGCGCAATGATTAGCCGTGGCTTATTGGAGAGGATCTTTGACTCTCCTGTTGTTTGGCCTCCCTCCTTGAATGAGTATTTATAGATTGAGGAGTGGCGCTCAGAATACATGCAACCAACCACTCCAATCGGACGGCTCATGATGATTCATCATATGATGTATGATTTGAATGCTCAAAGTAATTGTAAGATCTTTGTAAACGTCGCCGAGACGCGATTTGACTATAAACACTCCATATTTGAGAGCTTTTAGGAATTTAACCGATGTCTCAAAGTTTTCAATGATATTTTTTTGATATTTATTTGACATTGACATCAGATTCGCTTCACTGAGGAATTTTCAGGGTCATATCAAAAATAAATATTAAAATGTAAACATTAAACATGTAAATACATTAAAAAAATATGCAAATCTCCTAAATTGTTGAGTAAAAACTTGTGGGAAAATTGTAAAAAAAAAATAAATCCAAGATTAATATGCTACCAAGAAATGATATATATTTAAAAATAAGTTGCTAAGAATGTCATAAATTAATCATAAAAAATGTGACTTAGTTATTAGAACTTTATGAGAGATTTACATTCATATCATCTAATTCTTATGTATATTGATATGACACTTAAAATACTATTAGTCGAAGCACGAATCTTGATGTTAAAAGCAAGCTGATCCGAAGTTGAAACTGGTCGAGATCAAGTTCTTAAAATATCCTTGGAAACTTTGGGATATCAGTTAAATCTCTAAATAGCTCTCAAATATAAAGTGTTTATAGTCAAATCGAAGCGACGAGCGGTTCCAACAAGCCAAAGATCTTACAGACTTCATTTGAGCATTCAAATGCACAAAATACATCATATGATCAAGGGGATCATTTTGAGCGTCCGATGAAGTGAGTGGTATGGGTTGCATATTATGAGACGCAATTTCTAATCTATAAATACTTCATTCCTCATATGAGGAGGCCATGAAGGGAGGAAGAGAGAGGAGATAGCTCAAAGATCCTCCAAGCCCGAATTTCGGCCAACCAGCACGCCGCCGCCGATACGATCCTTCGCCATTGCCGACCATCGCAGTCATCATCACCTACCACTATCGTTCATTATCATCGCCAACATCGCAACTTCATCAACATCGTTGCCAATATCGTTTCATTACTAAGAATCTTGTCTTCACATACAAATTAATCGATCTTAAAGATCAGACTAAACATATACATATATATTTTTCTTATGGTTTTTCCTCTTTTGAGGTTTTACATAAAAATTAGTTTATTCTTTAAATAGTGTGTCTTTACTCTTCCAAAGAATGGCGTAACTTTTACTCTACCTCAACTAGTTTTTCTAACATATATATATATATATATATATATATATATATATATATATATATATATATATATATATATATATATAGTATTTAAATGTTGATATTTATGTATATTATATTTTTTAAGCATGAGAAGTTACATCTCACTTTAAGAAATTAATGAAAGTAATATTTTATTTAATATTAAAAATTTAGATGTTAATTAAGTAAATATTAAAAGGTAAATATATAAAAATTGAATAGCAAGTATGTAAATGATCCTTAATTTATTTAAAATTATAATAAAGCCGTCATCGGAATAATTTATGTAAATAGTTGTTTTTTCTGTACGAAGAAACTTCCAAAAACATGACGTGGCTTAGGAAACATTAATGATTAATTCTCAAAAGTCCTAATAAATATGTTTTAATAGACTAATTCGTTATATAATTATTAATTAATGACTTTTTAGTATTAAGTTTTATTTTAATTAAATTAATTTCTCAATCATTATCAAACTCCTAATTCATCATCGTTATCCTTATCCCAATTGCTTTTAAATTTCCTCTATATATATTGATATCATCGTAGTTGCCAAATAATACTAATTATTATTATTGATATCACTGAAAGCATATTTGAATGAAAGCGGGTGGCACTGAGGGGGCATGTCATTTAACCCAAAATAGGCTTAAATGAATGACGTTGAGCTAAAGCCTAAATCAATCCAAACCTTCCAACACATTCCAAATTGATATTTGAATAAGATCCAATAGCCTCTTAGGACAAATTTGGCTAATTGGTCTACTTAACACAAATTGATCTAAACCCATGTCGAAGCTCAAATTATTACACAATCTCTATGGTTGAACCAAGACAAAATAGTGGTTCACATAGAGAGCTTGATAGAATTGAATTGGAAGGACCTTAAGCACTCAACACATTCACTCTACCCCTAGGATAAGTCCCATAAGATGGCTTCCTCCAAAGAATCAAATCCCAACCACCATCAAACTCCCTCAAGGCCAAATGTTATGAAATCCACCACCCACCCCCAGCCTTCAAAACCTCAATAAACTCACCGCACACCTTCTAATCTAAGATCCAAAATAAATCAAGATTACTTGATTTGAGCTGAAGAAGATAGATAAACACCAATCTCCAACAACTTGCGATTACGCTTTGATCTCGAAAGCAACTAAGAGGGACCCAATTGAGGATCTTCTCACCAAGGCTTTACCTCTTTAATGTGAAGCTACCACAATCATTGAATCTATTAGATATTAGCTCGTGAGATAATCATCTAAAGCCATAGAAGAGCCTTAAGATTTTCATCTCAATTAATTAGGATAGAACCATAGAAACACATTGCATTTCTTTTATTGATCATTATGCAATCAATTTAAACAAAAATTTTAGCCTAATTAGTTCAGATTTGCCAATGAATGTGGACAATCTCTATTTCTCGCATGAGGTAAGAGACGAATCGCACATTATCCATTTCCTTGATTAAAATGGGCAACCATGATCTCATCGCACTGTAAAATTTACTTATAGCCCTTAAGAATCATGAGTTTGATCTAAGCCATTCGATTTTTCATCGAACAACATGAATTGAAACCACATCTACAGTTAGCCATGATAGTATCACAAAAGATATATTTTATGATAAATCTCATCTTGTCACATGTAAAGCGATTGAATCAACATCGTGTGTGTGTAAATTAGCTAATAAGATTTTTAAAATATGTTTAATTAAGCCAAAATTTTGAAAAATAATAAATAATTATAGAAAAATCTAAAAAAATACAATAAATACTTAATTAGTAATTGTGTTAGGAAAAGCATAATTAAAGTTTATTTAAAATCTTAATTCTGAAATTAACTCTAAATTACTTATCCAAATTACTTGAAACATTCAGACATGTTTCTAGTAATGTTTTATATCTTTCATAAAAGTTTCATATAATTTGGGTAAGTTAATCAAGAGTTACATATTTTGAATCATTACTCACTAGACTAGCTTAATAATTAATTAGAAAATTACATAAATAACCAAAATGCATTCTAATGGCTAAATAATTTCCTCTAACATAGTAGCACTTAAAAAAATGATTAAGTCCTCTACTTTAAATTAAATATCAAATTTACTATAATTAGGATTAATTAATTAATAAATCATTTAATCACCTTGAACTTAGAAAATTCATAACTAATTACTCAAAGTTCTAAAATTATAAATAACTCCTCAATAGGCTCAGCAAGTAGAGATGAATGTAATGAAATCAAAAGCCCCAATTGGTGTTAAGTATTTTGAGATTAATTGACTAATCATTGAAGTATTATTTAGTGCAATTAGTCAAAAATATAAGCCCAAATATTTTAAAACTTTTAGGATAAGTTTTGTATGTTTTCATGTATCTCTATAATTTCTCTCAAAATTTTTAAGATTATGTTTTCTGATTTGATAGGAATTTTAGGTTAATTTAATAGATAATTGGATTAAAAAAATACAAACTTGCATCTTAAGGCTTTGAATCACTTAATGATAAGAAAGAACCTAAGATAGGAATTTCATAAATGATTTAAGATAAGTCCAAATGACTTGAAAATCCTATGAATGACTTTATGGTTATTGAAAACTCTTATAAAAATAACACATTTTAAAAATTATATTTATAAATGATTATATAAGTGGCATTTAAAATTAGTAAAATTAGTAAAATTATGTAAATTATTTTATAAATTAGTCAAGGTGTCTTTCTTGATGTCTTTGAACAGAAGAAAATTTTTGATATTTTACTAAATTATTTTAATATTATTTATATAATTTTTATAAGTAATAATTAATTAAATTAACAAATTATAAAATTTAAATAATTTTATAAAAAAAATCAAATCTTAATGGAATGTTTTTGAGGCCCCACTTACCATAGAGAATAATCCCATAATGTTTGGGGTTGATTAAGTTAAGTAAACTTAATTTCAAATGTATATGTACTTAATTTCAAAACTACATAAATTGCCACTAAACTTAATGAATTTATAATAAATAAAATAAAATAGAAACTATTACCAAATTTGTATTATAAATTTATATCAACAAATAGGATATAAGAAAAACAAAACCCATATACTTAAATGTTAAATATTTTCCATAAAATAAATATTAAATAAATAAATAAAATCTGATGTTTTTAAATGATATGAAACTTTTATAGAAATGTTAGGACCCCATTCCTAACACCTCTTTAGAGTTTCATAATTGTATGAGCTTTATTTTGGTTTAAATATTTTCTAAAACATATCATTATATATAAATGAAGAAAATTTAAATTAATCCAAAATTTTATGACTTGTTTTCCTAGAGTTTCTTAACTCCAAAAAACATTTACATGATTTTGGGAGGTACTTTAATATTGGTTTGAAATTTCTTTTTTTTTTCATTTTATTAATAAGTAATATTAAACTTAATAATTTAGAAATTAATCAAAATATTATGAAGTGGCCCCTAGGGTATTTCCCTAATTTTGATATATACTTCATAAGATTATCAAATCATTTGAACTTAAATGAATCACAACTTAAAATTTAAATAAAATTAAGCATTATTAACTAAATTAGTTAAAGCTATGAAAATTACTTTTAATTTAGAACTCATAATTAATTTAAAACTAATAAGTTAGCTTATAAGTGCTACTTGCTTGAGCCCTCTTGGTATATCCCATTAGGATAGGTAGGCTTAGTGGATGTTGGTACAAGTAATATAGCTGCTTGTGTGTATTTATGTTTCAACTAACCTTTATTTTTGTAGGTTTAGTTAAGATTTTATTTTGAACTTTTAAATATAATTTGTATTAAAACTAGGTTAGAGTCATGAGATTTAAAATGTGTAGTGGCTAAAGGCATAGGCCTAGGGAGGCCTTGTGAATCTTGAGCACCCACACCATAGAAATGAAGGTGAAGACCCACATAAGCTATTTTCTTACTTAGTTCTTGGTCGTTGTACATGGTTAAATCTCGTATCCATTTTTCCATGATGAATAACAAATCCTGGCTATACTAATTTTTTTATTATATTATTTTGATCGATTGATGGTTTTTATATTAGATTGTGCAGTAAAATTGTAGGCTTTTGTTTGTGTGATAATTGTTGTTTGTCTGTCTGGACCCTTCACTAGGCTCTTAGAAAAACAAGTAATTTTTTTATCCAACTAAAATTAATCAATTAAAACTAAATTAGTTTGATTCATAACCTCATACTAAAAAAATTCAATAGAGAAGATATTATGCTAGTACAAATAATCAAAAAATTATATCATAATTACGAATTAGCATTACCATTAGACTCGATTATCTCATAATAGAAATTAATGCATGTAAACTAGGATGGGAAGGCACACTTATAAGAAAACCCACTAAATTCACCCAAAAGTGAAGAAAAAATCTATAGATATGTCCCATGTGTGTTCAAAGAAATGGGGTAGCTAACTAATGATGTAGGCATAAATATTAACAAAAACTAGAAACCCTAAGAATTCATGAATCATGTTGCATATTTTTTGTCCTCCTTAAAATTGAGCCCATCTCACATTGCACATAAGAAGCATCTATCTAGTGAACATAGTCACCTTCTTGGAAAAGTCTAGCTTATATAATTATTTAGCTCATAATTACATGTATCTAAGCATAACTACACACTTAAGCCTTTAAATGAATTTAATATCTAAAATATATTTAAAATTTTTAAATTATTATATTTGTTAGGAACATTCTCATATCAATCATAATCATAGAGTTTAAAGAGTGAGTTTAGGTTCTTAGATTCTTTCCTTAATTAATAACAACCTACTCATCTTGCACTTCATAAGATCATCCACATGGATCTAAAATGTAGGAAGTTTTAACCGATAGATCATATAGGTGGGCAATAAATCTAAAAGAGTTGGGATAGGTTCTTATTCCTTGGTTGGATTGAACCAATACATTCCAATTTTTCCTCGTTAGATTATGTCTAACTTCTAGCTTGTCCGATGTACCTTTAGTTTAAGATCGAGGCCACCTATTTCTCATTTATTATCGGTATAAGTCTTGACCTCTTAGGCATTCCCGTCTTATTTCGATAAGATATGCCATAAATTCTAATAATATGTCAACTCGAATGAAAATAAATCTCAATTTTAAAAATAAAAACACCAACGTATAATAGTGGATTGCTTACTTAGCTTCTTAGTATCCAAGCACTTCCTACTTACCTTTCTTGGAATCTAAAAGAACTATTTCTAATTTAGATATCCCACTTAAATTTTAAAATTTAGTAATTCTTGAGTAAATTTGAAAATTATCTAGATATTGATTTTTAAGGTAGAAAAAAATTTAGTAATAATTTAAGAGAATCCATATTAAACATTTGAATCAGGGTGATATTTTTACCTCTCAATATAGTATATTATTTTTTAATATCATATTCGATCACTTAAAGGAACATCTAAGATATGTGTGGACATCTTAGGAAACAAAATTTTTTAAGAAAACTCTTGATTAATTGATTGACTAACATCTCTATGGATTTCATAGTTTGATATCAATTGATTGGTGAACGTTGGAAATCAAGTGGGAGAGCTCAAACAATAAGAATTCTTAATAGAATCTGAAGGAGGATAAGTAAGAAGTGCTCATGATACTAAGAAGCCTAGTGAGCACTGTAATCTATCCTATGGTAAGGCTTCATATTTTTGAAGTAGAAAATTATGATTGCTTAAGTTAACATTTTATTAAAAAAGCTAAAACTTATATTCTAACAACACAAGATTAAAAAAAATATATCTAAGAGGTGAGGATTTACACCCATAGTGAAAGAGAAATGAGCTAACTCTGAACCTATATGTAAAGTGTTCTAGCACAAGCTAAGAGCTCAACTTAATTCTACTTAAAAAAAAAAGAGATGTATTGGTTCAATTTTTAGAGAGTGAACTTATCTTGACTCTTCTAATCTTACAATCGCTTGGAGTAATCATCATCTAACACCTCCTATGAGTTAAAATTATGTGCCCAAGTCTTATGAATGCAAGATAATAAAGTTATTATTTATTAGAAAGAGTCTAAGATTCTAAACTCACTCCCTAAGAGTGGATCATTATTAGTAAAAAATGTCTTAAACTAATGCAAAAAAAATTACATATTTCATTTATTTTGACTCATCAATTTAACTCAGACTTAGGTGGACAAGTATGTCTATTTGTATGATAAAATTAAGTTATGGGTTAATCTGTGAGCAAAGACTTCTTCACTAAAGGGGGTTGTTGACAACAATCATACACTCCCTTTATCGTGAAAAGAGTGATGATCTTATATATTCAAGAAGAAAAAAATATAAATGCATGATGTTATCCACATTCATCAAAGATCTATGATGTTTAAATCAATTTTATTGATTGATTCATATTATTTTATAGTGAGGTTATAAGGTATTAATTTTAAGTTAAAATTATTTATTTTAATTGGATGGAAAATATAAAGTTCTAAAGAACCTAACAAACTTGGTCACACATAATAATCATTACACTTCAAGAAACTTGGAAAAAAGCATGTCATTTCTATTATGTAAACAAAATAAACACCAAACATTCAATCAAATTAAAAGAATAATAAAAATCAGGTGTTGTTGGATTTTGCTATACAACCTAGAAAAAAAAGTTAAGTTGCCGAGCTCAACCCTTATATAACACGGATTACAATTACATGAATAAAGCCAAATTCATTGTGGGTCAATTAGGCAAATTGAAACCTAGTTGAGATTTAAATGTTATTGATTAATTTTTTCAATGCTTTGGGAATCATCGTTGATTTAGCTTTAGTTTGGAATTGACACATTAAGGCCCAATTAGGTTAAGCTGGATTAAGTGAGCTAATTTATTAAGTTAGACTTCAATTTGAGAGATTAATGATTTGGGAAATCTAGTATTGATTGGTGATTCAATTTTGTTTTAATTTGGGTTCGATAGTTTAAATGGGCCAAATAGGTTGATTTGAGTCAGATGGCCTAATTAGCCCCATTGAAGACCATTTGGGTTAGGTTTTGGTTCAATTGAATTATGTTCAACATTAGACTTTATCGGTTCAATTTTGTATTGATTTGAGGATGTTTAGGTTTGTTTGAGCCATAAGAGACTAAGTATGGCCACAAACTTAATGTGGCTAACATTAATGTTTAGTCCTATTTAATTTGGCTTTAGCTTTGGTGTCCCCTTTAATCATTAAAAGTGTCCCAAGGCTCTAAGTGAGGGAATCTTATTACTAAGATAGAATTCAAAGAACTAAAGAGAAGAGTGTATGTAAACGTCACTAAAAGTGAGGTCAATAGTATTAAGAAATACTCGAGAATTTAAAATAATAGCTCCTACAACAATAATAACAACAAGCCTTTATCCCATTATGTGGAGTCAACTACATGAATCATTCTTCTCCATTGTATCCTATTATGTGTGAAATTATCATTTAATTCTAATAAAATAAGGTCATTTTTTTATACTTCATAACCAAGTCTTTATAGAATACCTACCCCTTTCTTAACATGGGTCAAATCTAATACATCTACTCGTTTAGCTAGGTCATCGGACTACTAACATTTTATGTGACCAAATCATCTAAGCTGACTCTGTCTAATCTTATTTAGCATTGGAGCTACTCCAAACTTTTCATGTATATATTTATTTTGCATTTTTGTCTCTATGTGTAAAGCCATTCATCCACCTGAGCACCCTCATCTCTACAACACTTAACTTTAATTTATGCTTCTTTTTTATTGCCCAACATTCTAAACCATAAAGCATTATAGGTCTCACCACCATCTTATAAAATTTCCCTTAAATATAAGTGATACTTTTCTATCACACAACAGGCCTAATGCATTCCTCCACTTCAACCATGCAACTTGAATTCTACTAATAACATCATTATTTATTTCATGATCACTTTGAACAATAGATTTGAAATATCTAAATTGTTCACTCTTTTTCATGACTTGATCACACATTGTCATAGCCCCACCACTAAATCTTCTACAACTATAATTACACTCCATGTATGTGATTTTAAATCTACTCAAGTGAAAGCCTTTAGAGTCTAAGGTTGGCCTCCATAATTTAAGTTTCTCTTAACTCCCTCTCCCTCCCTATTATCAACAAGAAGAAAATCATCAATGAAAAGGATGCACCAAAACTAGGGAAGAAGTTCAAGATAAACTTGAATTGTAGAGGTCAACCTTAGAAGTGGATTTTTTTTATAATTTTAGTTGATGAATTTTATGATATATTTGTAAGAGAAAATGATTATTGTGTCATGTTATGTGCATGAATTAGATTATTAAGTGCTTTTTTGTATTATTACTTAGATAAAATAATAGTTAAACAACTCTTCTTAACTTATAGTTTAAGTATTTTAAAAATATATAATCCAGGTTATGATAGAGCTGGTGATATAAATGAAGAGTTTAATGGAAGTATTATTTCTTATTGAAATAAACAAGTGCAATAAATTCACTACTTCTCACATCAACTACAAATAGATTTGATATCTATTACAAAAATTCATGTTCAAATTACCTTATTATTTATCATAGTTTCAAATTTGTTGAATCATATTAATTTTCATATAAGGGTTGTGATCAACTTAGAGAAAAGTAATGAGAGAAGACTTTAAATGTATTAAAAAAATAGAGAATTTGTTTCAAAATAAGATTTAAATTTAAAAGATAACTTTTAGAGGTGTTGGGAATACATAATAAATTCACATTATGACTCACTGGTTAGATTGATCATAATCTTCTTCAGTAATTGATATACTAGAAATTATGAGGGATGATGGTATATGATTCAAACAAAAAGATAGACATGTGCATTGTTGGATTCATTACAATCTTGGGTCTTCTTTTTGCCTAAATTTAGGAAAATATATACTTTGAATTACTATTGAACTAATAGAGGAATTCCATTAGAAGAAAATGATATTGTTATGCTTTTAGTTTAGGCATTTAAAATAAGACTAAAAGATATGAAAGAGAACGAGTGGGAAGACTTCATTGACAAAGTGTATTTTTTGCAATTAGAAAAAGTAAATATTATTTTCATGAATAATAAATGTGTAGCTCGTGGATGTCCTCCTCTAGGGTTTTTTTTTACTATGACTATTATGAAAAATTAACCATAAAATAGAATTAAAGAATAGTAGATGAATGATACTTCTACCATTTATATTGAAAAAAAATCTTGATTTGTAATGATAATGAAGTAATTATTTAATAAGAGTAGCCTATTATAAACATGATCTTAAACATTTCATCTGTTGCCACTAATTAGATTATTTGCTATGCAACTAACCTTGACAATAAATCTATTTAAAAAAACTATACATATATACTAATAATTGAAGTTTATTTTAAATTTATATTTAATGATAGCCCACATGAAAGGTCGAATATAAATTTTTTTTAGAAACCAAGTCATACACATACACATAATTATAGAGAGTAAGAGAAATCCATGTCACTATCTTTATTAATGATAAGGTGGAATAAAAAACCCAACCTTCTTGGGCACATAGCTAAATATAAATATAAACATGAATCCACATAAATAAATTCTTCAAACATATGTTGCAACAATTTTTCTCTCTACAAAATTAATTTTTTAAACCATCGACTATCAAAATTGGGGACCATATGCAATAATTACATCTATATTATCAAACATGTGAGGGACTTAATTAGTGTTATGATCAAATTCTATTAATCTTCAAGTATTTCAACCCTATGGTACAAAGAAGTTTTTATTTTAAATGAATTATTGAAGACAATTGTTACGAAATGGTAAAATAATGCAAAGAATTTCACCACATTATATATTAAAAATTATTTGATTTCTTCTAAATTGACTTGGTATTGCTCTGAATGTCTCCAATTAATAATCATATCCTGATTATTAAAACACTGGTGAATCTTTCCAAATGTTCATCCTTGTGCTTGATTTCATACGGTTACCATACCATTTTTTTTAAAAAAAATGAAAATTAATAATGTGAGTTTGGTCATATATCTCCATCTGTTTCCAAACTGTTCTATTTCTTGTCCATTCTGAATAAAATAATAACTTGTTCTCCAAAAAAAATGTTTTTAAAAAAAATTAGACAATTCGAATTCTTGGCAAGTATATAAGGCCATTGTGTCTTCATTCAAGTTGCAGTTTGTTCTTAATCGAGTGCAGTTCAAAACTTGCATTATGGACATGGAGGTGGGATGATTCGAAACTCCATTTCTGTGTTTGATAATTGTATATTATGGTTTAAGAAAAGCTCATTTCTTTAACATTCTCATCTTATAATCATTTCAGGAAGCAAAAGCTAAAAATGCCGATTTTATTCTGCAAGCGTTGATAATGTTGCTCAAGTCTTTTCCATTGAAGGAGAAGAATCAATCTCTCCCAATCCCCGAAGATTGTGTTCAACGATAAAGCTGTGACAGATGTCGGCATCAACGGCCAACAAAATGTTCTGCAGAATGGAGAATCGAAGAATGGCGATTCGAACAAGACGACGCCAACCAAACATTTCAGGAACTTCTCGCGACACCTGCGTTCGAGCGTCTCTTCTACAAACAGATTTTCGAAGTTACAGCGGCCTGAAAATTTCGATTACAGAAGCTATGATACCTTTAAAGACATGGTCAGGAAAGTTTGAGAGGCAGATCACCAATCTTCGCGGGAAGACAGAATGAGCCAGACGATATCAACAGTTCACAGGACATAGGAGCTGAATCTATTCCGGCTTTAGACCGCTACTTGGATGCCTTGGAAGGGCCTGAATTGGACACTCTGAGAGTAAGCAACTTCCTATGGTTCAACAACATGTTCATTATGTTTAGTTGTTTTCATGTAGAAGCAACATTACATGAAGATAATTGTTATATGTTAATATGTTTTGTGCTATATGTTATATGTTGCATTGTCATCAGCCTAATGACTAATTGGTTTCCTGCAATATTCAGGAAACAGAAGAGTCGGTTCTTCCTGAAGATAAGACATGGCCTTTTCTACTTCGATTCCCAATCTCCTCTTTCGGCATATGCCTTGGCGTCGGCAGCCAAGCTATGTTATGGAAAACATTGGCAATATCTCCCTCAATGAGCTTTCTGAACATAAGCCTAAAGATCAATTTGGTCCTTTGGTGCATCGCTTGGAGTGTTTAGCTTGGTGGCCCTCATATATCTTCTTAAGATCATATTTTACTTTGAAGCTGTGAGAAGAGAATACTATCATCCTGTCAAAATCAACTTCTTTTTTGCTCCATGGATCGCTTGTCTCTTTTTCGCAATAGGCTTGCCCCCACATGTTGCAAAAAATATATCCCATATCTTATGGTATGCGCTCATGGCTCCTATATTTGGCCTTAATCTAAAGATCTATGGTCAGTGGATGTCGGGAGGCGAACGAAAGCTTTCGAAGGTGGCTAATCCATCGAATCATTTGGCCGTCGTCGGAAACTTCGTTGGTGCATTGCTAGGTGCAAATATAGGACTTCAAGAAGGGCCTATATTTTTCTTTGCAGTTGGTTTAGCACATTAGTACTATTTGTTACTTTATCAGAGGCTTAAATTTCTCGGTGAATTTGGTATTGGTGCAAAGATTCCTTACTTCATCGCCATGTTCTTATATTCTTCTCTTGTAAGTTTCTTATCTAAGAATTAACTTTGGTTATTTAACTGTAGATGTGATATTTGTGTTCAGGCTAATATTAGTAAATTCTTGTGTGAAAAGAATAAACTTTATTGTGAATCTAGCATTTAACGGTCTGTTTGGGATCAATTTTATTTTGTTTTTTTTTTTTTTTATTTTTATATAATTTTCTTAAAATATGTTTGATTTGTATATTTTT